>OY744515.1:134406023-134411023 GCA_963556195.1 Sepiola atlantica
TGCCTGTGCTGTTATCGCTGCTATTTTTAAAGGAATAGACATGGTTTGAGATCCGGGTCTTGCCAACGTATCTATCCCAGCGACTTCCTCTGATGATTAGATTTTGATCTTTTAAAAGCCTGGCTTAAGGAAAATTTAACTTGAATAAATTGCTTTTTTGCGGATTATACCTTGCTCTGAGCAATTGAATTGAATTTTGATTTGGCTTTTGCTCCTCTAATTCCTTTCCATTCTTCTTCATATCTACCTGCTCTATCCTGGATATTGAGCTGTATATTCTTCACAATAGGTTTTACCTTTCCTAAAAGTTCGCTTTTAGTAGACCTCTTTATTTATATATTTATATATATATATATATATATATATATATATATATATATCATATTTCTTTAAATAAAGCCAATTATTTCTTACATATATAATACATGAAAACTCTGCTCAAGAAAGGGCTACTTAATCAAACGAGAATTAATTTGTTTACTGTTACAGTATCCGTCCTTTTGGGAAGAAATATTATGACACAAAGACCACGGAATTTCAATTTTAAACCTTCTATATATCCAACATTTAATTTAAAAACCGGACGTTATTAGACTTACATATTTTTTACGTATAATCCTACTTTCATGGACATTAAACATATTGAAATTAGTTTTTTTTTTATTGATTTTCAGTTTTTAAGAATTATTGCAAAAAGTAATTAACTAAGACAATATACGGCAAGCATTCATATCAATCAAGTGCGTAGGATTTCGTTTCCTATTTTATTTGAATGAACATCTGACTAACATGGCGTCCAAGTTATAAAGAATATATAATAGAGCTAGGTGAAAAAAATTCGAGTGATGTGTTTCTTTAGGAAGTGAAATGTCGTGAAGAAATGTGTCGTTCAGATAGAATGTTAGGGAGGAAAATATTTTGAGAATAGGTTAAATAAGGTGCAACAGAAGGGAATATTAATCATTATCAATATTTAAATGTGTAGCTAAGCAGATCGAATTGAAATGACCTACCTGCCATCCAGTTGTAAGATTTTTCTGGGGAACGGAGTATGTGAATATCTTTACTAGGCCATCTGCAAAAATTGGGATATCCAGTGTAGCAACAAGTTCTTGGAATATATACTAGAGAAAACTTAAATATAAGTCATCCACCCCCTACTATTACTACGTATAGAAACGTAGCTGCTAAACTTGACATAGTTCCATGGGCAAAGAGAGAGAAAGAAGAACCCCTAGTTGAAATCAGCTTCCCTAAGCTGGGTTGGATGAAAGAATAAAATACCAAGGTATTATGTACGACATGATAGAAATAGGAATCTAAGGAAGATCTTAATCATTGCAATAATCATAGGAGCAACTGGTCTGATGTAATGGAGTAAAATATACCTTTCGAATATACCCGTTGAACAAAGTTCAAGGTGACAAACAATTGCCCTTAAAGGGTCGGTAACATTATTTTATATATCAGTCGATTAGAGTTTCTGAAATAACGAGAGAATGTCTGTAATCTTATTGGATGCTCAATCCTCAAAAGATCGAAACAGTAGGAAAATGTTTCAAACAATTTTTTTTAAATAGTTGATCAACATTTGATAATCTATGGTACTAAATTTCAAATATAAACTAAACATTTTGCATTTACATGAAAGGAACCACCACCTTATTATTTTGTTTGAAAAACGGATCACTCACAGGCACGTATATAAATCTTCACGATAATATATGTATATATATATATATATATATATATATATAAACTTTGACTGTAGTATTGTTAAAGTTATTATATATATACATATATACATATCTATGTATATATATATAAATATGTATATATATATATGTATATATATACATACGTTTATATATACATGTATATATATATATATATATATATATATATATATATATATATATATATATATATATATATATACACCGGTTTGTATAATTTACTATATCATACGTATACCTATATGTATACTATCAAATAACTTATTATGCATATATTTTCAATATGTTCTACAACAGATCTGAATACGTATGGTGAGTTTATAGAATTATCAAAATATATTCATGACAAGTAGCTTATATAAATAAGCAAGTTAGTTTCCCTTCTACGAAAATATGTTCACGCACAGCGACGCTTATTTAAGAGATATGTAAAGCGATTAATCTAAGAATATAGAAATAAAACTCAAATAATTAGTTTAACTGGTGAATTAAATTAAACGAATGAATATATAATGTTTAATTTAAGTGTACCTCTATATGTGAATTATGTTTTTTATGTATAATTAGATTATATTTTTATAATATTCCAAGCATATACTAATTACATTTTGATGTGGATGTACGTTTAAGTTTTAAAAAATTCCAGTGTTTTTGTTTTGTTTAAAATAGGAATAGTATTCTAGAGTAAAATAAAAGAATTCTTCCCACATTCGACAAAATAAAATATCAATTCACATAAAATGTTTACGTAAGCTGCTGATCGAAATTAAATATAAAAATATAAATAAAAATATGAAAATGTCAGTAGCCTCTCTCTGTTTTAATATAAATCAGTCTGTCTTTAAATCTACAATATCTAATGCTCTCCTCTCTCTCTCTCTTTCTCTCTATCTCTCTCTCTATCTCTCTCTTTCTCTCTCTCACTCTATCTCTCTCTCTATATATATATATATAAATATATATATATAAATATATATATATATATATATATAAAGAGAGAGAGAGAGTAAGATGATGATAATAATATCTTTAACTAGTGAGTGTTAAGATAAAAAAAACCTATTCATAAATTACAGATCAGCACTCCCTCATAAGGCTAAAATAGGCTATGCTAGAAATGAGCTAACTCGCATCCGTAAGAAATACAACATTGAGGCTGACAAAACCACCTACAGCGAGAAATTCCAACAGGGACTAGAGACCAATGGATACCCTACATCCATCATTTAACACCTTAGGAAACCCCGGAAAACCCGAAGACGGACGCAACACGCTCTTTCCAACACCTGCTTCCTGAAGTTGCCGCATTTCAACCACAGGATCACCACATCTATCCGCAAAGCTATAAGGAAGGAAAAACTCGATATTCAACTAACACACACCGGTCTTTCTCTACGACAACAATTGACAACACGGAACACCAATTACAACAATACTCCCTGCACCCTAGCGAACTGCCCCATGAACACCATAGACAAATGCCACCGTACTTACACTGTATACCGTTTACAGTGCACCACATGCAACAAAATATACATTGGTAGTACGGTGAGACCCCTACATATTAGAGTCAAAGAACACCTACAAACACGCACCTCTTCCTTCCACAAGCACATCCACGCATGTGGCAACACCAGCAAATCATTCAAGATTGATATCCTAGCTACGGAGAGAAACGTCGGCAACCTTCCAATAAAAGAATCGATACTAATAGCAAAACTATCTCCGCAAATAAATCACCGACTCGAATTAGGATCTTCATTTCTAGTCTGATATAGTTTTACATCTCACTCTTGTTGTATTGATTTTATCTTAATTTAACCCTTAAATGAATACTAAAAACTAATAATCTAACAAAAATATCACCTTATAATAATAACAAATAATATAACAACATAGGTCAAACACTCACTTAACAAAAAAAAATAATAATAAATAAATAAACAAACTGGAGAAAAAAATTAAATAATAATGAATAAATACAAAAATAGATAGAGATGAATGAATCAATAAATAAGAATAATTAATAAAAAAAGATAAATAAATGGTTAAGAACAATAAATAAATAGATAAATAATAAATAAATAAATAAATAAAAAATGAATAGAAAAAAATAGGAAAAAAAAATAATAAATTGAAAAAATATTAAAGTCTATAAACTAATAATAGTAATAACTTAACCGAACAAAAAGATTAACTATAATAATATAATAATAGTAACAATAATAACAATAGCAACAATGACAACAATAATAATAATAATAATAATAATAATAATAATAATAATAATAATAGTAATAATAATAGTAATAATAATAATAATAATAATAATAATAATAATAATAATAATAATAATAATAATAATAATAATAATAATAATAATAATAATAATAATAATAATAATAATAATAATAATAATAATAATAATAAATGAAATACCGGAACTACCCCAGATAAAATTAATAATGATAATTAAAACAAAGAAAAAGGGAAAAAAAGAAAAAATAAAGGAATGAAACATTCATTATAACAATATTTTAGCCTAACTATCAGAAGTAACTAAATTATAAGCGACGTAAACAACAAATGAATTGAATTACCTCTCTTTCATTGTTGTCTTAGCGTTACACGAAAGATAATATTGAATGAATTAATGAAATACACATATTTAAAAATAGAATAAAATAAATCAATGAACTAAATATTAATATACACAATAATTTAAAACGAACAGAGAATGCCATGTTTAATGACAGTATTAACCGACATATTAATTTAAACGAATAGACATGGTTAAAAAAAAAAATTAGATTAGAATTTAAAATTTAACGACAAAAAAAAGAAAAGATTCTAAAAAGTAAAAACTAAAAAACAAAAAACTGTAATAAAGTAAATATATGAATAAATAAATTAGATAAAAAGTAGATAAATAAAATATTAATAAAAAAAAATAATAAATTAATAATAATTTTAAAAAATAAATAAAATAAGTTTATTTTATTTTTGAATCTGGTTTGGTATTTAAATTTAACCAGTATTTTCTGCGAGACTAAATCTTACAGCCACCTTAATATGCACGCTTGAACTTGAGTTGAACACGGTTCTGAAGAAGGAAAGAGTTCCCGAAAATTAAAAAAAAAAATTTATATCATACGGAATTTCCACCAGACCATCTTGATACAGGTATTACATAACATTGTAACATTGTGTAGATAGACAGATATATATGTGTTTTGAAAGGAAAAAAAAAATATATATATATGT
>OY744515.1:134416023-134511023 GCA_963556195.1 Sepiola atlantica
TAATAATAATAATAATAATAATAATAATAATAATAATAATAATAATAATAATAATAATAATAATAATAATAATAATAATAATAATAATAATAATAATAATAATAATAATAATAATAATAATAATAATAATAATAATAATAATAATAATAATAATAATAATAATAATAATAATAATAATAATAATAATAATAATAATAATAATAATAATAATAATAATAATAATAATAATAATAATAATAATAATAATAATAATAATAATAATAATAATAATAATAATAATAATAATAATAATAATAATAATAATAATAATAATAATAATAATAATAATAATAATAATAATAATAATAATAATAATAATAATAATAATAATAATAATAATAATAATAATAATAATAATAATAATAATAATAATAATAATAATAATAATAATAATAATAATAATAATAATAATAATAATAATAATAATAATAATAATAATAATAATAATAATAATAATAATAATAATAATAATAATAATAATAATAATAATAATAATAATAATAATAATAATAATAATAATAATAATAATAATAATAATAATAATAATAATAATAATAATAATAATAATAATAATAATAATAATAATAATAATAATAATAATAATAATAATAATAATAATAATAATAATAATAATAATAATAATAATAATAATAATAATAATAATAATAATAATAATAATAATAATAATAATAATAATAATAATAATAATAATAATAATAATAATAATAATAATAATAATAATAATAATAATAATAATAATAATAATAATAATAATAATAATAATAATAATAATAATAATAATAATAATAATAATAATAATAATAATAATAATAATAATAATAATAATAAATGAAATGAAATACCGGAACTACCCCAGATAAAATTAATAATGATAATTAAAACAAAGAAAAAGGGAAAAAAAGAAAAAATAAAGGAATGAAACATTCATTATAACAATATTTTAGCCTAACAATCAGAAGTAACTAAATTATAAGCGACGTAAACAACAAATGAATTGAATTACATCTCTTTCATTGTTGTCTTAGCGTTACACGAAAGATAATATTGAATGAATTAATGAAATACACATATTTAAAAATAGAATAAAATAAATCAATGAACTAAATATTAATCTACACAATAATTTAAAACGAACAGAGAATGCCATGTTTAATGACAGTATTAACCGACATATTAATTTAAACGAATAGACATGGTTAAAAAAAAAAAATTAGATTAGAATTTAAAATTTAACGACAAAAAAAGAAAAGATTCTAAAAAGTAAAAACTAAAAAACAAAAAACTGTAATAAAGTAAATATATGAATAAATAAATTAGATAAAAAGTAGATAAATAAAATATTAATAAAAAAAAAAAATAAATTAATAATAATTTTAAAAAATAAATAAAATAAGTTTATTTTATTTTTGAATCTGGTTTGGTATTTAAATTTAACCAGTATTTTCTGCGAGACTAAATCTTACAGCCACCTTAATATGCACGCTTGAACTTGAGTTGAACACGGTTCTGAAGAAGGAAAGAGTTCCCGAAAATTAAAAAAAAAAATTTATATCATACGGAATTTCCACCAGACCATCTTGATACAGGTATTACATAACATTGTAACATTGTGTAGATAGACAGATATATATGTGTTTTGAAAGGAAAAATATATATATATATATATGTGTATGTACACATTGTATTAAGGTTGAAACTTATTCATTGGTACCACCATTATATGTCTTATTTGCTCCAACTTGTGTCTATCCGTCACACCTCTGCATTGTATTGCCTTCTAAATATCACATTTCTATATACCAATAGACAATGCTTCAAGCAAACTACATAAACCTCTTATATATATATATCATATTAATAGTATATGTATATATACATCATATAAACATCGTATTAATATTATATATATATACATATATATATATATATATATATATATATATATATATATATATATATATATATATTACATATACGTTTAGCGAATGTTAATAGGAAAAGAATATCGAAACAGTAGGAAAATGTTTCAAACAATTTTTTTAAATAGTTGATCAACATTTGATAATCTATGGTACTAAATTTCAAATATAAACTAAACATTTTGCATTTACATGAAAGGAACAACCACCTTATTATTTTGTTTGAAATACGGATCACTCACAGGCACGTATATAAATCATCACGATAATATATGTATATATATATATATATATATATATATATATATATATATAAACTTTGACTGTAGTATTGTTAAAGTTATTATATATATACATATATACATATCTATGTATATATATATAAATATGTATATATATATATGTATATATATACATACGTTTATATATACATGTATATATATATATATATATATATATATATATATATATATATATACACCGGTTTGTATAATTTACTATATCATACGTATACCTATATGTATACTATCAAATAACTTATTATGCATATATTTTCAATATGTTCTACAACAGATCTGAATACGTATGGTGAGTTTATAGAATTATTAAAATATATTCATGACAAGTAGCTTATATAAATAAGCAAGTTAGTTTCCCTGCTACGAAAATATGTTCACGCACAGCGACGCTTATTTAAGAGATATGTAAAGGTATTAATCTAAGAATATAGAAATAAAACTCAAATAATTAGTTAAACTGGTGAATTAAATTAAACGAATGAATATATAATGTTTAATTTAAGTGTACCTCTATATGTGAATTATGTTTTTATGTATAATTAGATTATATTTTTATAATATTCCAAGCATATACTAATTACATTTTGATGTGGATGTACGTTTAAGTTTTAAAAAATTCCAGTGTTTTTTTTTTGTTTAAAATAGAAATAGTATTCTAGAGTAAAATAAAAGAATTCTTCCCACATTCGACAAAATAAAATATCAATTTACATAAAATGTTTACGTAAGCTGCTGATCGAAATTTAATATAAAAATATAAATAAAAATATGAAAATGTCAGTGGCCTCTCTCTGTTTTAATATAAATCAGTCTGTCTTTAAATCTACAATATCTAATGCTCTCCTCTCTCTCTCTCTTTCTCTCTATCTCTCTCTCTATCTCTCTCTTTCTCTCTCTCACTCTATCTCTCTCTCTCTATATATATATATAAATATATATATATATAAATATATATATATATATATATAAGGAGAGAGAGAGAGTAAGATGATGATAATAATATCTTTAACTAGTGAGTGTTAAGATAAAAAATAACCTATTCATAAATTACAGATCAGCACTCCCTCATAAGGCTAAAATAGGCTATGCTAGAAATGAGCTAACTCGCATCCGTAAGAAATACAACATTGAGGCTGACAAAACCACCTACAGCGAGAAATTCCAACAGGGACTAGAGACCAATGGATACCCTACATCCATCATTTAACACCTTAGGAAACCCCGGAAAACCCGAAGACGGACGCAACACGCTCTTTCCAACACCTGCTTCCTGAAGTTGCCGCATTTCAACGACAGGATCACCACATCTATCCGCAAAGCTATAAGGAAGGAAAAACTCGATATTCAACTAACACACACCGGTCTTTCTCTACGACAACAATTGACAACACGGAACACCAATTACAACAATACTCCCTGCACCCTAGCGAACTGCCCCATGAACACCATAGACAAATGCCACCGTACTTACACTGTATACCGTTTACAGTGCACCACATGGAACAAAATATGCATTGGTAGTACGGTGAGACCCCTACATATTAGAGTCAAAGAACACCTAAAAACACGCACCTCTTCCTTCCACAAGCACATCCACGCATGTGGCAACACCAGCAAATCATTCAAGATTGATATCCTAGCTACGGAGAGAAACGTCGGCAACCTTCCAATAAAAGAATCGATACTAATAGCAAAACTATCTCCGCAAATAAATCACCGACTATAATTAGGATCTTCATTTCTAGTCTGATATAGTTTTACATCTCACTCTTGTTGTATTGATTTTATCTTAATTTAACCCTTAAATGAATACTAAAAACTAATAATCTAACAAAAATATCACCTTATAATAATAACAAATAATATAACAACATAGGTCAAACACTCACTTAACAAAAAAAAATAATAATAAATAAATAAACAAACTGGGGAAAAAATTAAATAATAATGAATAAATACAAAAATAGATAGAGATGAATGAATCAATAAATAAGAATAATTAATAAAAAAAGATAAATAAATGGTTAAGAACAATAAATAAATAGATAAATAATAAATGAATAAATAAAAAATTAATAGAAAAAAATAGGAAAAAAAATAATAAATTGAAAAAGTATTAAAATCTATAAACTAATAATAGTAATACCTTAACCGAACAAAAAGATTAACTATAATAATATAATAATAGTAACAATAATAACAATAGCAACAACGACAACAATAATAATAATAATAGTAATAATAATAATAATAATAATAATAATAATAATAATAATAATAATAATAATAATAATAACAATAATAATAATAATAATAATAATAATAGTAATAATAATAATAATAATAATAATAATAATAATAATAATAATAATAATAATAATAATAATAATAATAATAATAATAATAATAATAATAATAATAATAATAATAATAATAATAATAAATGAAATACCGGAACTACCCCAGATAAAATTAATAATGATAATTAAAACAAAGAAAAAGGGAAAAAAAAAATAAAGGAATGAAACATTCATTATAACAATATTTTAGCCTAACAATCAGAAGTAACTAAATTATAAGCGACGTAAACAACAAATGAATTGAATTACCTCTCTTTCATTGTTGTCTTAGCGTTACACGAAAGATAATATTGAATGAATTAATGAAATACACATATTTAAAAATAGAATAAAATAAATCAATGAACTAAATATTAATATACACAATAATTTAAAACGATCAGAGAATGCCATGTTTAATGACAGTATTAACCGACATATTAATTTAAACGAATAGACATGGTTAAAAAAAAAATTAGATTAGAATTTAAAATTTAACGACAAAAAAAGAAAAGATTCTAAAAAGTAAAAACTAAAAAACAAAAAACTGTAATAAAGTAAATATATGAATAAATAAATTAGATAAAAAGTAGATAAATAAAATATTAATAAAAAAAAAAAATAAATTAATAATAATTTTAAAAAATAAATAAAATAAGTTTATTTTATTTTTGAATCTGGTTTGGTATTTAAATTTAACCAGTATTTTCTGCGAGACTAAATCTTACAGCCACCTTCATATGCACGCTTGAACTTGAGTTGAACACGGTTCTGAAGAAGTAAAGAGTTCCCGAAAATTAAAAAAAAAAATTTATATCATACGGAATTTCCACCAGACCATCTTGATACAGGTATTACATAACATTGTAACATTGTGTAGATAGACAGATATATATGTGTTTTGAAAGGAAAAATATATATATATATATATATATATGTGTATGTACACATTGTATTAAGGTTGAAACTTATTCATTGGTACCACCATTATATGTCTTATTTGCTCCAACTTGTGTCTATCCGTCACACCTCTGCATTGTATTGCCTTCTAAATATCACATTTCTATATACCAATAGACAATGCTTCGAGCAAACTACATAAACCTCTTATATATATATATATATCATATAAATAGTATATGTATATATACATCATATAAACATCGTATTAATATTATATATATATACATATATATATATATATATATATATATTACATATACGTTTAGCGAATGTTAATAGGAAAAGAATATCGTCCAAACCAACCAAGTCAGTCTACAGTTGAAGACACATTTATATCTGCCTCGACAGTGAGGGGACCGAAATTTCAACTGAAATTTACGGGTGGCATTTAACAAAAAAAAAGAAGCTAAGTGTCTTAATTATTTTAATCTTGACTCATTTAACATTGCGATGAGTATCTAGTTAAATAATTTTTTTTTTCAGGTTTTTGATTTCTTGACCGTTCAAAAAATATTTATCTTGTCTTTCTTTTCTTTTCCTGCTATAATTCTGCAGGTTATAGAGTTGTTATTTGCGTTAAGGTTTGAAGGGGGGGGGTCCACTAGCGAATGTAGATAGGAAAAGAATATCGTCCAAACCAACATGTCAGTCTACAGTTGAAGACATATTTATATCTGCCTCGACAGTGAAGATACCGATATGTGCGTTCGGGGTTGAAAGAGGGGGAGAGGGAAACCTATCTTCAATTTTCTGTTCCCTCCTTTGAATAAGTTCAATTGCTTACTATCTACATATATATATATATATATATATATATATATATGTATTTTATGGAAGTTTTTTTAATTTTTAATTTTTCTATTTTATTTTATTTTATTTTCTTACCTGCGGGGACTAGAAAATACCCGACTAGTACACGGGCGCAGGATATATTTACCCCTCTCGGTATCTCGGACCCGTAATACCTCGTAAGGCTATCCATCTAAGAGAAGGGAATCTCTGACAAAAAACCTTGCTACCAGCTACTTACGCCGTGGCAGTAAACCGTTGTTGAGGGAGGCCTATTTAGTCCTGATCGACAACCTTTCTAGAGTTAGAATCTCGAACGAAATATCCGGTTTACAAACCTACAATTGCTTAAGGAGTAGATAGGTTCTGCCTATCGCCGGCCTTTGCACTCCTTCTTTGTCTATTAGTCAGGTGCTGACGTAACAGCGCTGAGACGCCACTAAACACTCAGTGCCTAGCCTTGTTTCCTTACTAGGACAATGAACGCCATTCTCCTTCTCTCTATTTGGGCAACTTGGAGAAAGTGTGTTCGTTGCTAAGTCTTACATGACCAGTCTGGGTCTCTCTTGTTCCGAAAGGTTGAGGGTACAGGTTAGAAAGCTTGTCTGGCTGCTGTTTCCGACTGACAGCAAGGAGCCCTAACTCTTGGGTAGCACCAAGAACGGCTGCTCTATCATCAGTTGCATAATACCGTAGGTAGTTGTATGTGCCATGTCGCGCATGGAAAGGGACCCTGCAATTATCTCCGGTGGGCTTTCCCGAGACCACAACCCTCATGGACCAGGTCGTGACTAATGGACTGGTTGTGTGAGCTTATTGGCACCAAACAAGTACCCACCTTTGCCAACCCACTATATAATCAAATCAAACATGTCATTACAATAAAATAAAAGCAAACCTAAACCAGACACCCAACAAAAAACACTTTCGCCTCCGCCCTTGAGGCTCACATTCACAAATATCCGGGGACTTAGAACCAACATCAACGACGTAGACACCTTTCTCCTGACAAACTCCCCGGATATCCTAGCTCTAAGGTAAACTAACCTTCAATCCTCAATCTCCTCTCACCACTTTGACATGACTGACTACCTCCCACTCTACCGTAAAGTCTCTGACAAACACATGCACGGGCTAGGAGTTTATGTCGGAACACTCCCCCCCCCCTGACGAGAGAACATAGGTTAGAATCAGATGACCATGACTACATGTTCTTTTGATTAACTTTACATCACAGCGTCAGTTACTTATATTTCTTATACCGCTCCCCGTCGACTCTGAAAGCATAGATAGAGCACTCTTAATTGACTCGAATGCCCAGATACATCTATTTGGGGATTTTAATGCCCACTACCGCGACTGGTTGGGATTCACCAGCCTTACTGACGCAGCCGGCACCTCTACGTATAATTTCTCCTTAGCTCACTCCCTCTGTCAGACTGTCGATTTTCCGACCCGTTTCCCCGATCGAGTATACCAACAAGCCTTACTTCTAGATTTCTTCTTGACCTTAATACCCGAAGATTGTGTGACGAAAGCACATAGCCCACTCGAGAATGCTTATCACATTGTGCTAATGATACATATCACCCTAAAAAGTCGTCCAAAAGCTGATGAACCGAAGCTGAAAACAACAAGATACTACGAGCAAGCTGATTTTGAGTCAATCAGAGATCACATCAGTGACGCCCCATGGAGGGAAACCTGCTCACTCCCTGCCAACCAGTGTGCAAACGAATTAACTGAATGGGTCAAAGCAGGCATTGAAGCCTATGTCCCCATGCGAAAATTCGTTAGCAAGCCCCACTCTCCTCAATCCTTCACTTCGGAATGTGCAGCTGCCACTTCTGAGAGGCAACAAGCATTCCGTAAATTCAGCCGCCATAAGTCAGCTACTAATAGGCATACATTTATAGAGTCAAGAAATAATTGCAAGGCCGTGATAGGCGAAGCGATGAGACACATCCAGTCACAGAAACTAGGTACTCGCGATTTCTGGAAAATCTACAATAGTGTAGTGACTAATGGTCAATCAACGATTCCCCCACTATAAAATAAATCTCATTCATTCACTGTGAAGGTCCCCAGATGCCGGAGAGCCTCCTACTCAAATAGCTTATTTTCTTCGTGCTGCTGGCCTCGGGAACTCCCTCCCTGCCCCATGTTTCCCCGACAGTACTGACATGCAGAAATTTAAAACTAATGTAAACAGACATCTTGCTGCTCCGATCCCAATTTAGGCTGACCCCCTAACCTTCTCCCCTTTTCATTTTTATCAGTATCCCCTTACGTCTACAGTGGTGGCCTGCCTTGTTTGTGGTAGACAATGTTGAAAAAAATACGTGTTTATGTCTGTAAATCTTGATAGATCATATTAACATCTTATTACTATCATATATATACACATGAGTATATATATATATATATATATATATATATATATATATATATATATATATATATATATATATATATATATATATATTCAGTATTCTTTAATTTCAGAACGGTTTAAAGTATTTCATAGCGATAAAGTTCAAAGGATAATTGTTTCCATGTACTATTGGTGGGTTTGATAACTGAAAGCAATGAATGACTTGAAAACACCGGAATATCGATAAAATAGTGCTCGTCATACTGATCATTCCAGCCGGATAAAAATGGATATATAAGCTGCAGCTCAGTGTGTCTTAGATACCTTGAAGGCTGTGAGAGATGAGCCGGATATTATTTTACAGAGATGTACAAAATGGCTAGGAAGAAATACCATAAAAAGGTGTTTTGATTTTACAACGAGATTTTCCGAGAAGCTGTAAAAATGGTGCGGCAAACTCCAGGCATGTTAAACCTCACATGATATTCACAAATAATAAGATTCAGATGAAAGAGATTGAAGAGATGAAAAAAGAACCGAAATAAAAAGTATGGAAAAAAGAACGGAAAGATGAAATACGAGAATTTGATGTCAATATACCGAACGTAACAAAAAACACGTGCTAATGGAATATAGAAATATTGTCAAAATAGCTTGAACGTTATTGATGTCAGTTAACGCCGTGTATTTACAACACGTTGTATATATAAATGGCGTGGTTTGGTAGGTAAATATATGTTAGTTTCATTTCCTACAGGATGTTTATTCGAAACAGTCAGAAAAAGGCACACCTAGAGTTATTCCCTATCTCTACAAATTAACTATCAGACCATGTATGGAATAGTGTGTTATTATGGATGGTGAATATAATTCCTATTCCAGGGTTCAAGAAAATGTGGAGAAACGTATTTGTCATGTTATTGGCACCTACTCTTTCTTCTTCTTTGCATGTTCTCTTTTACAGGCGTGATGTTGCTAGTCTCAGTTTTGTTCTATAAATATACTATTATGGCATGTATTTTTCTAATTAGTCTGATCTATTCCTGCTACCTTTGTGTCACCTTTTTTACTCGTTAGTCAATCGGTCTCCGTCAATTTTCTGTTTTGATACCTGAGTGTAATACAGCTTTCTATCCCAGTAGCTTATTTCCCAAATCTGCAGATTTGAGAAACTCTTTCCCTATTGAATGTTTTCCTCCTATCAATAGTATTTGTGTTTTCAAAACTAAGGCCAATACACATCCTATTTTGCGATAATCAATTTTTATTCTTGTTAGCTCCTTGCATCAAGTGGTTGCATACCTTGTATTAAGCAATTTCTCTAAATAAGGATTTTCGGAGAGTTTGCTTTTCAGAAGACGAGCATCGTATGCATAGTTGACTTTCGGGTCCATTCATATACAACTTTTATGAAAGTAAGGTAATCTCTGTGATGTAAACGCTGTGTTTATATTAGAGTCGACGGTGGGTCAGTTCTATTCATTTTTTATTCCAATAAGAAAGGTTATGACATGTCCCCATGTAGACTATCTTTGCAAAGTCACATGCCATGTTTTTATGTAGATAGATTCAGTTCTGCCAGAAGGAAACTTTGTAACGAGTAATAATATGACTCAGTATAGTACGTGCGAGACTTTTTAGGAGAGCCATGTCTTCAGGCGATAAGCAATAAACATCTCTTGCCCCCAAAAGACGGAGAACACGGCTCCTTGAGTGGGCTTCTGGGACAGAAGAGATCGCAAAGTGAGAGTGAAGCACATTGGTTTAGAACATAAGAATATGTCGATGTATTTTTCCGACTGATTTGTTATATGTATGTACATGACAGAACAATATTAGTTTATTTTTTGCGAAAACCGCACATATGTTTTGTATATGAATGGTTTGGAGATGAATTTTTTTGCAGTCATATATTTTGTAAATAAATAGTCAGTAATGGATAAATTTTAGTTAACTTATAGATAGATATAACCTGTAAAATATGGGACCTAAGGAGAAACTGTACGACTTGATTTATCACCCTCTAGATTTTGATTCAACCATTGAGGTTATTTTCTGCAAAGTAGCCTATCAAGTGGATGTGGTAGTGTAGTAACTGTTGAAGTGAGTGTGACGGATAAATGATAAACCAATGAAATAAATAGCGCTTCGATGAATAGTACAACATACGTTTAGTTAAGAGTGGGATAGACAAAGAATAAATAATGGCATCCTATTCCACAAACGTTTTGAGTGGTATCGCTAATTTGTAAAATACGTCTCCATTGTCTACTATGTTTTGTTCTATGGCAGATATCCTTCTCTATTTGGGAAATTTTATATGTTATTGCAATCCAGAGTACCCCCTTATAAAAAGCTGCAAATGCTTCACATTAAAAACTGACTTCGTGTCTAATGTTGAAATCAGCAAATAAGGACAATGCTCAACACCAGATAAGGTTCCGTATCATCTTGAGAAAAAATCGAGTTAACCCATAGACAAGTACAAGGACTCAGCGTCAGAATTGACATGTGACCTTTTGAAACTAAGTGGTACAATCACACTTCTCAACCTACCATATTCGAATGAAAATATTGTGACTTTTTCTATTGTTCGCTGACAGTTAACATATCTTAATTTGTATGAGACCTAGAACTTTGCAGTTAACCCGTGTTTATAAATTATAGAGCAGCTCTTCCTGATAGAGTACTACATTCCCATCCAGGTTATTGGGTGGGACTAAGTCTGTGAGTTTAATTAAAACATCTTTCTCCCAAGTGTTACACACTTACAAGTGTCATATCTTCTGGCACCAGCAGAGACAATCAAATCAACCAGCGACTAGCAAAAGAAAAAATAAATCCTTTCAAAGATTGTGCCAAGATGTCAAGCGAATTAATTGTCTCAGAAATTGAAATTCTAGAAAGCCATCACCGCTTCTGAGGAGACACATAAAGTAGGTATTCGCATATATGTGCGTATCACTGTTATCGCACTTGCTATCTGCATTTTCGTCTATGTAATGAGAAATGATAACATTCGAGCGAGACGCGATTTTTGTAGGTTTCTTTACACTCAGGAATATCAGTCTATGTTCCTACACGACATGATATAAAATATACAATACAACCATTTTGTTTGATTTTAGTTTATGCCGCGTAAGAACACAGTTGCACGAAAACCGGCTCCATACAGCCTGTAGTGTAGGGTTACTCCAATAAATTCGACTGAGGGACTGGTTAATTACAGTTACAATCCTTCCTAAAATTTAACTTTATTTCTTACTAATAACTTTCAGCCTATGCTTGACATGTCCTGCAAGTTACAGCCATTAATGTTCAACAGTTTTTTTTCTTTTATACCGGTTCAATGATGAGCACACATGGATAGGAGTGAGAAAGGGTTTATAACTCTCAGACTCTCATCTCTTAGCATTGCCCTATTTTGGGCTCTGATGACGCTCCCAAGACTAGGAATTTTCTGGGAAATGTTGTGATAGACTGTATTCATATCTATGTGGTTATCCACATAGATATAAATCTGGAGCGTGTGATCAGATGCGTGAAAGGGCATCACAACCCCGCGTTTTATAGATGTGGCGATCACCATTATTGAACGGAGATACACTAATACTGCTGGATCTTCATGAGTGACACTTGGTGAATAAACTTTAATTTATTTGTAACAAATATTTTTGAATTGCTGAAAAAAGTCTTGTCTTCGAACGTGTTTGTCTCCGCGCATGAAAACAGAGTTTAACCACAAGACAGGTACACCACTATGATCACGAGCCAGCAACGGAGATGAGTGTGCCATCAAACCCACGACCAACAGTGAAAAAGAAAATATTAATAACTTTTTGGGGCATAACATTTTTAGGGGACTTAATCTGTAAAAATAAAAGACCTAATAATCGAAAGAAGAAATACAATGTTTAAGTGGCATACGATTTTTAATGTAAAATGATTAATGAACTATGTTTAATGAGTACAGAATTTAAAAGGAACTATGTTTTAAAAAGAAAAAGGTTTTGCTAGCGAGAAGTGGTTAAAAATTAATGTGTAATAGGTTGACAGTTTGAATCGCCCTAAGGAAATGTGTATTAAAAGTGCCTGTTGAAAATGCTTACAGAAGTGCTTTACAGTAATGAGTAAAAAAGGGTGAAAACGCTTTTATCATCTTTTCATAAACTTTCGTATTGTTTTCGGTTACGAGAAGATTAATTCACAAGCGTTATGTAACAAATCCCCCTTTGATGCAGCACGCCCCTGTTGCTGTGGTTATGCAACAAATGCCTTTTTGGGACTGTGACCAATTGTTTAAGTGGTTTCAGAGAACTGCCGCGGTCAAGGCAGGAGTAGCGTTATGGAACACAGGTACTGATTTTTCTAATAGTTTGCCCAGTCATTATATAGAAAGTGAGTTTTTTTTTTGGTAGACAGGATTATTGAATGACCATTTATGGTCGGTATATCTTTCTTTGTCTATATAGTATTTGTCTGGGTTGGGTTTTCTTTGGTTTAAATTGTAGCCTGTTAAACTTTTAGGGTTATTTGGCAATTTTGTTGTAAGGGGCATTCTGTTTTGTTTGTGCTGGTTTTCTTTCAGTATTTCTGTTACAATTTAGAATGTTATTGTTATGTTTTTGATTATTTTTTCTAAATTTTCACCACAACTGTAGCTTAATTTAAGGGTGTTTCAATTAAAGATTTTATGTAGTATATTATTTGGTGGGAAGTGTAGGTTAATTAAATATATGTATCTCTAACCAAGTTTAGTCTAAACTATGTGATTAAATGGGGGTATAAACCAGATCATTTTCTACTTCTATTTGTGTGTGTATTGTTGAGCGCTGTAAGCTTGGGATATTTAATTTGGGTGTTTTCGTATCCGCTCTCATTTAATGTTTTATTGTGAAAGGCCTTATGAGTGTAAAAGATTGCCTCATTAGAAGAATTATTGTTTATTCTCTCTTCGATAGAGTTGGGGATATGTTTTATTATAGATTTTGGATGGTTAGAGAGTGGGTAGACATCAATTGGGTGGGAATTATCTTTAGTATAATGTCTATACGTTTCTTTATTTAAGTTAAGTGTAACGTCTAAGAAGTTAATTAGTTTAATATTTGATTTTATTTCAACTTTAAGATTTAATATTTTCCTCTCTCTGACGATAACTTTTACATTCTTTCCACTTTTGCCAATTTCAGTTTTCTTACCATTAATAAGCACTCATCACTATATAATCCTATGTTTACTATGTTAATGTCTTTAGTAAGGTTGTATAATATCTAGAGACCAACTATGGCGGTTACTTCTGCTTAGTCCAAAGCATCCAAATACACATCAAAAAATCTCAAGTGATAACTGTTTGTCTTTTCTTCTTGTTTCTACATTTGCTAATGATATTGATTTCGTCTTCAGAAATATCAGAGAAGAGTGGCAAAATCAATAACATCAATTATATCGACATGTCAGTGTCGCAGATTTTGTAAATGTATGCGTAAATAAAAATAATCATATATAAAAGCTCTGTTTTATTATGAACACTTTTTATAAGCCCAGTTGAAATTATTTGGATTACAATCCTGTGGATGTTCACCTTGCCTCGATTATTATTAGTAGTAGTATTAGTATTACTATTACTACTATTATATATATATATACATATATATATATATATATATATATATATATATATATATGTGTATTTTTCTGTTATTGTTTTTATTGGTGATTGCAGCGTTCGTTATTTTTCTTACTACTACTGTCTCGATTGTTAAACTCCCTGATGCAGACATTTGTATTATTATCAACCTTCACTTTTTAAGACGTATTTTTAGTTCATATATTTTTTTATTAATATTATACGTACATCTAAGTTATCTATAGGCACGAGTTTCTGGCTCACAACTGTCATCACGATTGCTAACCTTGACAAGGATCGAACATTCGATATCGATGACTATAGTGCAGCCTCTAACTACGACGCTCTGCCTAGAAACATGTAATAACATTAATATATGTATATATATATACTTCACACAAACAGCAATGTATGTATATATATGAAACACACTAACTGAAACATATACATATATATATATATATATATACATATATATTTTAAATTTTCAACATTTTCGATGAAAAATCACATTCGATATACACCGAAAGGTAGTACATTTCCTAGTCTTTACTCTAATTTAGTTTACTAAAACATAGGATCCATACCATAAACCTTACTTAATATTACACCATGCCCATGAAGAATCCAACTATGCTAAGCTTCTTATTAATTTTATCGAATCTAATGAACAAATAAGATAACTCTCAATTCTGACATGAATATCAAATATTAGAAGTCTTAGGAACACAAATTGAATAGTTATGATAATAAAATAAAACTAGGGGCTGTAATTCTAACAGTATTACGAATAACATGGCTACATATAGAAAACATATACCCAACACGATTAATACTAATACGAATAGCCGAGCAGATGGCCTTACAACTCAACAATATGGTAATAAAAATACTCGAAAGTCATGTAAATCTAAATCAGAAAATTATAATATACGGCTCAGTTGTCCATGGTTTAAACCCTTTTTAACTAAAAATATCAAAACCAATATCCCTAAAATATTTTGTTAATTATTAGACACAATTTTAAAGTACTCCATAAGTTCAGTAAACTTTTCAAATGGAACAAAATATGAATGTCTTTCTGTACTGTTCCCAGTATAGAACAACAGATAATAGGCTCTAACCCTATGAAACTTAATATAGCTGCCCAATACACACACACACATATATATATATATATATATATATATATATATATATATATATATATATATATATATATATGGGAAGAGAAGGATGAAGGTAATCCGACGTAATGGGTAAATGAAAAAGGAAAACCAAAAAGGGATGTGTTTTTATGTGTACATCAACGTTTCGTCTTTATTTATAAGACTTCATCAAGATAATAATATAAAGAAAAATGTCATGCAAGTACAAACACATATAGGGTTGACATATTGGGAAGAAAGGAAGAAAATAGTAACCACTACTGGAGAAAACAGTAGGGAGGACGTCCGTGCTTGGTGGAGCCAATAGTGGGTAATGAAAAATTAATGTTTATGAAAATGAGTAGGGAAGAGTAGAAAGATGGGGGTGAGCAAGGATACTGTGGCCGGTTGTAAGAGAAAGAGGTGGGGGGATTAGCGGGAATAATGTGGATAGTTTCATCTAACTCTCAATATAATTGTATGGACAGAAATGTAGGCCCTTTGAATGGCGTCTGTAAACATGAGAGTGAGATTTACAAATGTACTTTAATACACGACAATATTGAAGAGAAATAATGATAACCAGTGAAGGTGTTACAATGAATAGATAATATTATCTTGGACAACAATGAACTAAATAACAATAACACTCATGCAAATGAAGCTGTTTACATAGGTTAAACGCTGGGTTTGTTTATAAATAGAATCTCAAGACACGTTTAAACATCATATATATGTATATATATATATATATATATATATAAATATATATATGTATATATATATATATATATATATATATATATATATATATTTATATATATAAGTTTGAAAGTATTCAACCTTCTATGAAAGATGTTATAGAAATAAAAAATTAGTCCTAAGCTATTCCTACGTACATTTCGCTGTAATCAGTCAATTCCTTGCAATTACCATATTTGAATTTACACTGGTATTGATACATCACTATAATATTAATACTTTTGTAGGGAGTAATCACTTCTTTACAATGAGAACCTGTTTTGAAGATGCAACAATCAAACATAAACATTTCATAGCTCCTACGAAGTGCTGATTAGATACAACCCCCTCAAAAATTTATCATTTTCTGCGTTCCTACTCCCAATAGTCTGCTGCAGTGTTTCAACAGTCTGATTCCGGTTTTTCCCGTTTTTTCGACTTTTTCGGTCTTTAATTGTTGTCTTTTGATAATGAAAGTTTTTCATTCGAAAATTTAAGATTACTTTTTGCCGAACTTTTTGTTTAGCTGACAGTATTTACTATTCTGGTACTTAATCAGTGTTTACGTGAAATATCAATAAATCGTTTTGAGATTCGTTTTCTCTTCTCGTTTGTTTCTGTTCACCCGCTCTACCTTCCGGCAATTACATCGCATTGCTACAGCCTCGGATCACAAACCTACACTTATATTTACCAGCAATGCTTCAAGCAAACTACAATCTCCTTTTATATATATATATATATATATATATATATATATATATATAGTTATAGTTGTTTTAATATTAATGTGTGTGTGATCAACATAAACATTTTTTCTCTTTTTCTGTCTATTTGTCTGTATTTCCACTAACTACTTTACGGCTATAAGAAATAAGATCTTCATATTTGATAAGATGCGTAGAACCCATCGTGTCAAACGAGTATTTCAATATGTGTGCAGTCTGTCTGTATGATGCAGCCATTAGAAGAAACCGAATCTGTCCCCGATCTATTTACACAGTGTCACATGGAAAATGACGATTGTTTGCACTGACAGTCAATTTTATTATTAGAGACGCCATATTGCGCCGATATTAGACCGCCGCCATATTTTAATAACAAGAGATTCTCGTTTCATCGCCGTCATAGATATCTTTGTATATGTCGAACGGGGTTGACTGAATATATGTTCATCTCACTGTCCACCCCCTTTCTACGTAATTCATATTTATCCTTTTGTTTGACCGAAGACAGTACGTCTGTCATTCACGATTTCACTGTTGAACCATTGTGCGTTTAATAATGTAACTATGACGTAACATCCAGCGTAGACTTCTGAGGATTGCCACATATAGAAAAAGCATAAATTATGGTTTTCTGGACTGAAAAATATATAAATCAAAACCTTATACTACTATTTCCTTTATTGGTATTGTTTCGAAAGACTATGAAGTTGCGAACTCCTTGCCAAGTAAGTATGGATGGCAAGCTGTTAATCGTGCAACATACTCATTCTCTATGTTACTCGAATAGTTCATTAAATAGGTAAGAGATGACATACTTAGTTGCAGTGTCGTCACAGGAGTTGCCACAACATTGCTACAGACAGTAAGACACACAACTACTAGCAAACAATAGATAACCAATCGATCAACTGGCAAATTAAAACTGTAACACAATCGACCTGGTTTCACAGACATTCCAAGGTAAAAATATCTACGAATAAAAGTACAATATAGGATGTTTTATTATTGTTGCTTGCTTTTCCAATGGACTGTTTCAACAACGTAGAGAGGGAGTTCTGCTGCATGGGTAGGAACTTGCCACCTATACTTACTTGCAGTTAACCCAATAGTTTTCGATACTGAGAGCCGCATATATATATATATATATATATATATATATATATATATATATATATATATATATATATATAAGTATTGTTAGAAGTCGGAGACAATGGTTTTTTCGCCAAAAAAAAACACACACACACCGACGAGTGGACATATTTGTTTCTGGGGATGGGGCATTCCTCGAAAACTTTTCTTGACAATTTAAATAAAAATGGAAGACACACCACCCTACCATCACGGTTCGAACTTAACACTGGTAAATATAATAACATTATTTTTAAAATATTGATTTCTCAATATTTTAATTGTTGTCATTTATTTACCATTTCACGTGCTGCCGTTGTCACATAACCAACGCATTGTAATCGCTTTCTAACACTACTTATTACATATGACGCACAATACTTCAAGCTAACTAAAATATTATTATCATATATATATGCCCTCGATTCATTCTTCAGACAATAGATAACCCCTTGTGAAGCAAGAGTTTCGCAATCAACAACCACACATCTCTTGATCCGGCACTGTTTAATTCCAGTGGCAAGAAGAAGTAAAGGATGAATGAAAACAATAATAAGATAAGCGGAGAGCACATACACCACCTGGTATTCCAAAATGGCCACCCATTTAGTACTTGCCAGACTCAATATCGCTTTATTGTACTATATTGGTATCATTTAGTCTCATAAGACTATGATGTGGCGCCACTTCCAGAGCGTAAAGCATGGGCAAAGAAGTATTGAGGAAAACTGTTATCCATACAACTGCTTTTCTCCTCTTAAACACCACGGAAATTGTCCATTTGAAAAGCTAGCGATGGTGCACATGGTTTACATGGCGTAATGGCAGTTGCCCAAATATCATTGTACACAAAGTAAGAGTCACTTAAAATCTTCGGTTCGCCGCTTTTGATAAGGGGTATCTTTCTTAACTGATAACCAATATAAAATATGGCTAAAAATATTAATTTGTGACAATAAAGAGGAACACTCACCACCAGGAAAAAGAAGGAAGTGCTTTGCATGTCGTATGCAGATTTAAAAAGGGCTTCTCTTCATAGGTGCAGGTGTTTATGTGATTTCCATATGTGGATATCACGTGAGATAAATGAAGAGAACAACTGAGAAGGGGACAAGCGATTTTGGATTGGAGAGAGAAAGGCAGAACAACATTTTGTTAGAAATTGAAAGACAGTAAAAACGTTTGGAGAAAAAAGCAGAAAGTGGGTTGCACGAAATTCGGTTCGGTTGAATTACAGTCAAAACTTTTTTAATTTTATTTTTTCTGGCACAGTTAGATAACATAATTCTATTTCACTTATAGCTTGTTGTCGCATCACAGGCCGGTAATAATCAAGCCAGTTGTATGATTAACAAAAGTGTATTCGGAAAGGATGTTATATAAGATGTGCGTCTGATTCTGGGGCCATAACTCCCACCACTGGTTTCCGCGACGTTTAGCCGTAACTGTATTTATTGTGGCTGGGTAAGTCCATCTATTCATGAAATATATCAGCTTACACCATAACATAGTTTGAGAGAAAAGAGACACAAAGTGAGAGAGAACAAAAGAGAAATTGAAATACATAAGAAAAAAAAAGAAAAGAAGGATATACTCAATAGAGGAACTAATTTTCGAATTTCTCTTTTTATGTTTTGAATTTAACCGACTACAACAATTTACGTCGAGCTCAATGGTTTACGAAGCTAATTACATGTGGCTGGCATTAGATAATAATATAACTCCCTAAACCAAATGAGAAAGTCATCATTAGTAGGACTTTATCATAACCATGAAACATATACTACATTTAACGTCTATCCCAAAAGAAGGGTAATAGCTGGGAGAATGAAATCATGACGAACGAACACATCTTACATAGTCTCTCAATCTAGGACGTATGCTTGAAAGTATAGTATTATCACAACAGAGCAGATACTACAATCTCCCGAAAGAAAGAGGTAATGCTTGTGAGCACCCGCTACCCCAAAAGAAGAACAAAAACAATATTTTAATATAGTCAATAATATATATATATATATGTGATTGTAATTTTTTCGTCATTTATAAATACTTAGAACGGATAATACACTTTAATCTTACACAAAAATGTCAATAAACGATTACAAAAATACATGTGTGAAAAGGCATCGAAGCGACTACAGTTGTAGGAAAAAAGTGTTTGATATTGTGCTGTCCCCTTGAAGTAAGAGGGAATGCCTACCAGAATGATATATTGACAATAGAACATATTTTACACACCCTCCCGAAAGAAGTTTTTCCTAAGAAGATGGTATAATAAAACAGAACCGATACTACTGTACACCTACACAGACATTTTACTTACCAGAACTCGGTGTGGAAGGGGGAAGCAATGGACTCCTGTTTGGCAGTCGTTCGTGTAGTGACTAAAGATCTGAAACTGCCAGACCGAATAACTTTATAGAGTAGTGTCGTTGTCCACGCAAGCAGATTGGATGTTAAGTTACATAGAATAGTCTGTAAACACTATAAAACACCCCTACAGAGCAGCCGTAAACGGAGAACCTTTGATCTTCATTTTTTATTGTAAGACAAAGCAAACGTGTCTATTATAGTTACTTTGAAACTACCTTTGTTACCGTTACAAGGACGTATCGTTATTGTAAGCAACGAGGCACTTCGTTGCAAACTTATATACAGTTTTAACCCACAGTCGTGAAGAAGTCTTCCCAAAAGGTAAGGATTTTATTGTTTTTTCCTTTCACGTCGAGTACGGGTTATACGTTTCGAGTTGCCTAAAGCCCCCCCCCCGCTTTTCGTCGGCATAAAATCCAACAATATGTATAAATATAAATATGATGTATATTATTTTAGTAATTGAATTCGTTCAAAACAGTATCGTAAATAACAAATCAACAAATAGATGAAATCTCTCTCTCTCTCGCTCTCTCTCTCTCTCTCTCTCTCTCTCTATATATATATATATATATATACATATATATATACATATATATACATATACATATATATATATATATACATATATATATATATATATATATATATATATTCCCTAATATACAGGGTGATTCATAAGTCACTCAGCTATTTAAAATTATTACCATATGAAGCACAAACATACTATGAACTTTTGATAATTGTTATCTTACTCTCTAATTACTGCTATTTGTTATTTTGAATTTGTTCGTTTATATATTTCTTTCTATATATATTTATTTTTATTTATTTAAATTTGTGTAAATCATCATATGTGCTTTTTTTCAGGCAGTATATCATTTACAATTGAAGAGCGAATGTTTAATTGTTATTCATATGGCCAAATTTGATGAATCTCCCACACTTGTTGAAAGGCAATAACGACCTCAAATCCAAAATCGCTGCCAAGTTTGTTAAAATTAATCAATCAAATATGCTACAAAGAGTCGTAAATTCCTTGCAAAAAAGGATGGAGCTATGCCTGCAGAATGAAGGTGGAAATTTTGAAAATTTGCTGTAATTTTAAACTCCCATAAATGAATTTGCTGAATAAACTTTCTGTTTTGTATTTTTTAACTTTAGAATTTCAAAAATAAATAGCTAAGTGACTTATGAATAACCCTGTATATGTATATTTATATAGGAAAATATGACCCTACAATTACAAACATTGATTTATAAACTGTTGAGAATATAGTTATGCAAATTAGGTATAAAAGAGTAGTGAAAAGAACATTAGTACATTACAGTGAACATAGTGTGATAACATACTACCACCCCATATTTTTGCATACTGTTGTACATATTACATTTACTTACAGTTCTTTCAGTTCTGTCTTTATTGACATACGTATATTGTACATGCTTAACAGATGAGATCAATGCTGTAAATATCTCTGATTTTTTGTTTAACATTGTTTTAACTGTAACGCTTGTTTATCACGAACTCTAGTGTTTCCTTATGAATATTCTTCAAAATCTTCTAACGTTATCAAGTCGTTGTACACGCTTTTTCACATCTTCTCGTCATTCGTATTCTCCCATCATATCCATACAATTATCGAAACTAAAACTAAAATGGATTGCTGGTGTATGACACCCAAGCACTGTCACGCACTACGTGCTGCGGAAGCAAAACTCCTGACTTATAATTGGCCAATTCGAACGATGGTTGGTTGACGTATAGCTCCAAAGTTGGTGATAAATTGGTTTTACTGCTTCTGAATAACTACATATACATCACACTCAACATTTCAAGGATAACATACCCCTAACCCTACCCCTAACCTTAACCTATTCAGTATTAATAGCATATCCATTCGCGAAAGATTCTCTCCATAAACCTTGATGCTATACTCTGATAGAGCGACATCCTTTTTATCGATTTTGCTCGCCTTGATGTACCCACTGAATCACAAACTGTAAAACACCGCCGGACTGAAGCGAGAATTACACCAATCATATAAATATTAGTTTAACATATCCGATCTATTGATTTGAATTTATAAAATAGATCGGACTTTTAAAATTAGAATTAAATCATATACATCTATATATATATAAAACTCAATGTATTTATGTGTGTGTGTTAGTGTGGGTGTGCCTCATAGAAAAAAGGTTAGCGAGTCTTGATAAAATATATAAGTGTATTCTTATGTAAAATTAACCGAAAACGTTAATGAACCATTAAATTCACTACTAAGGGGGGTATGGGGTAGATTTCATATCTAGGGTCGATTATTTGAGCTATTTTCAGCTTAATTTAAATTATGTATTAATTTAAATAGAAAACAATTGTATCATGTAGTCTTTTTTTAAACAAATTTCAAGCCATAACGAAAAAAAAACTGCATGTCACTTCCTCAAATTAAACTGTTATGTTCTGTTGTCATTATACAATCCTCCCAGCCATCATCTCTTCTTTTTGGAGACGTGTAGAGATAGTGTAGTATATATACTGTTGTCATGATACCAACCTCCCAGACATTGCCCCCTCTTCTTTTGAGAGTGGTGGAGTTAGTGTAGTATATGTTATGTAGTCATGATACAATCCCCCCGGTATTACATCCTCCTTTTCTAGAGATGTGGAGGTAATGTAGTATATGTGCTGTTGTCTTGATACCATCGTCCCAGGCATTACCTCTTCCTTATTTGACAGGTCTGGAGGTAGTGTAATATGTGCTTTGTTGTCATGATGTTATCCTCCCACGCATTTCCACCTCCTTTTTTTAGAGGTGTAGAAGAAATGTAGTTTCTGTTCTGCTTCAAACTTTTTTATTTTAACTAAAACTATTTCTTTGGGGGTGGAGGGGGGAGGGGGGAGTAAGACATTTTTAAGGGGAGGGACGGAATTATTTTTTTAACTAAAAATATTTTTGGGGGTGGGGGAGAGTAAAATCAAAATTGTTAGGCTAGAGAGTAAACATTTTTTAGGACAGTTTTTTTCATTCTTAACTAAAAGCATTTATTTGGGTGGAAGAGAGTAAATTTTTTGGGGGGGAAGGGGGGGAGAGTAAAACAACATTTTTGGAGGCGGGTATTTCTTTTTTTTAACTAAAAATATTTCTTTGGGTGGGGAGAGTACATTTTGTTGGGGAGTGGGGTTGAGAGTAAACATTTTGGTGGGATTTTTTTTTTTTTGAACAAAAAATATTTCTTCGGGTGGGTGAGAGTATAAAAAAACATTGGGGTTGGGTGGAGAGTAAAAAATGGGAGTGGAAGAAAAACTTCTTTTTTTTAACTAAAAGAATTTCTTTGGGTGGGGGATAGTAAACATTTTTTTTTAGAGTAAACACATTTTTTGGAGGGGGGCGGAGGAAATATATATATTTTTTTTAACTAAAAACATTTCTTTTAGTGGTGAGAGTAAAAAAATTTTTGGGGAGAAGGTGGAGAGTAAAATAGTTTTTTGATTGGTGGAGGATTTTTTATAAGTAAAAATATTTCTTTAGGCGGGGTAGAGTGAATTTTTTTAAGGGGGAGAGTAAAAAAAATGAAGGGCGAGTGGGGGCAATTTAAACATTTTTTTTTAACTAAACATATTTTCTTTGGGTGGGGGAAGTAAAAATATCGGGCAATGACTGATACGTGTATCTAGTTTATAGTATTTTGTCATGCATAAGTTTTAAATAAGAGTTTTGTCGGTGTCTTACATTAATGTTTCAAATGTTATTTATAAAAGCGATCATGAATCTATAGAAATAGTTCTGTTGATACGTCACGCTTAAGCATTTTCGCAGCAAACCTCGCAGATTAAATATACGCATCTTCAGCAATCACCTTCTTTTTTACTCCGAAAAAGAAAAGAAATAACCATGTCACAGTCTACTATCAATGATTGCAAAACCAGAGAGAACAGAATCACAGATAATAACTAAATAAAATAGTCAGTTCAAAATTGCGTACAGTTCGAAATAAAGATAACCGCACCTAGAAAGAATGTCGATGGGTTATATCTGCCGAAACCTTGTGAGAACAATATCCAAGATGAGCACATAGCCCGAATAATCTAAATAGTACTTATTCTCACGGATAGGTTAAAATATAATCTTGACTGTCTGTCACGCTTGAGTTCGAAAAAAGTGTATCCTTCTTTAAACGATCGGATTTAATGGACGTAACTTATTTCAGATTCATTCAAACATTATTTCTATAAGAGTGTCGGTCCATCATATTTGAAACGCTTAAAAAGTAAACAACATTTGTGTTAGTCTTATTAATTTATATTTAAAATAACATTGTATAGATACATCCATGTATCCATAGAAGACGGTATGTCTGTTCGTCACACTTAATTTGGAAATATTTTAATCACTAAACGCATAAATAAAATGGAAGCATTTCTAGAAGTAACGTTTTTTTTTATCTGATAAAAAAGAAATTACGATATAACAATATGATATTAATGATTATAAAAACAGATATATTTCTAATAAAAGATAATAATAAAAAGCATGATGTCAAGAGCTTCAAGAGCTGTTGGCATCGTCTTGTACGACACTGTAGAAAAACGGCACCAGCTTTAATTAGCACCGCTGGCGATAACACGGAGAACGGAAACCATGAACTGAGTTCTTATTCAAATCCCAGTCACGTGTTTACTCCGATCGTTGCGAAAGTCATCATCCACTTTTATATGCACTCTTCCGCCGAGGAAATAATCTGAAAGCGATCGTGTTATGTTTGGACACGAGATGCGAAATGAGGACTCCATCTATTCAACAAACAATTTCTCCCTATTCATTTCTCCATTGTTCGTCATGTTAACTTTAGCGATATTCTGTTTAAAATTTATAAACGCTCTAAACGTTGATGCTTATTAGTAGAATTAGAATTAGAATTAGGAGCAATATTAGTGACAAGATGATGTCGGACATATCTATGAAAGAAGACGTTTTGTATTTGTTGTTTAATAGAAAAACCTGTAATTAGTAATTAGTAACGGTTACGATTGTTTTCCGGCAAAAAATATCAATTTCCTCTTCAATTAATATTCTGCTACCAGTCTTTACTTTTCAAGCGATAGCCCTCTGATATCGGACATATTCTCTGGAGAATAGGCAGATTAATATGCAGGAGCAGCCATTAAAGCTACATGATTTTCTCTATTATTATAATATATATATATATATATATATATATATATATATATATATATATATATATATAATTAACTTGTTACAAATATCCAGGGGGTATGAATCCGAAGGCAGTTGAAACCGGGTTTATGAGAGTGCTCAATGAAAATTCAGAGCAAAATATATATTTTATATATTTTTTTATATATTTTTTTTAATGGAATAAAATAAAAATAAAAAAATATATATATATATATATTATTTGCCATGAATGTATGAAATTGTAAACTTACTGTATGCTAAAACGTTTATCGGGGGCCATACTAGAAAAATAAACTCTTGTTTGGAGCACTGTAGGAATAACCCAAATTAAAGAAAATCATTGGTGTCGAAATTACATAAAGCTTATCAGGAAAATAAGAATAAGGCGGTGTGGCCACGTCATCATAGTCATCATCTGGAAGTAAAATAATTCTGTGAAGAATTTCCAGGTAAAACACTTTATGGTAAAACGCTGAACTTATCAGATGCGTAGCGATCTTGAGCCTCTTTTGCGAAGGGTAGAATGATTGGTTGATTACCGAACAACAGGGAACGATTGTGTTCTCAAGAAGAGTGCACATATTCGCTGAGGATTATGAAATAAAGTGAATAAAAGTAATGACATTTTTCTAATTACTTTAACAGAGGCAGACTCATTTAATTGTAATGCTGAAGAATAAAATCACGTATTTTATATATCATATACATAATAAAATAAACATTCTGGGTGCGTTATTGCATGTTGATGCTGGCTTGAGTGTTATATTAATGTGTATATTCTGTTATTCTGTTAGGAGAACGTAGTATATATTCGAAAATGCTAATATTAGTAAATATATAAAGATATACACGACATCTATCATCTTGAAATATTGTTAAGAGTCAGCTTTATTTCTTAGAGTACTTCTGCCATGTCTGAGAAGATGCTGTTCGGAACACGCTTTCTTCTATCGACCGAGTCGAGATCGACTTCGTAATCTTGTGAAGGATAATATCTTCTTGCTCTTGCATGGTCTTTCACACAAAAGAGATGTTGCTTGCATATTTCTACTGTATCGTTATGTCCATGTTAGGTGTTCGACTGTGCTCCAATCACTATTCCGTCCTCTGTAAAATATTTACAGCAAGAACTCGCCTGGCTACAACTACAGCAGACAAGTTTTCTTTTTCTCTGTGTGTACCAACAACGAAACAGAACTTCCGCAGACAATATTCCTTTCTTTGAACAGCGCATATGTGAGACAAGATAACATGGGTCTGCTTCCCGGCCGACTAAATCATGGTTATCTTAAAGTCTAATGTAAACGAATACTTTGCTATTCCACCCATGGGTTTCAATCCTTTCGTGACGGCAATTATTTTAAGCATTATTTTCGAGTGACCCAAAACAATGATAAGTAGAAATCCATCAGAAAAATGTTATAAGTATTAATTAAGAGAAAATTTAAACTGTAGCAATATCACTATGTGTGGGCGATAGTGTGTGCACGATGTCTGGTTAGTAGATGAAGATAATGATTAAGTGAGATAACTTATAATCGTGTTGAGATAAGTCATGTAATATCTCGACTCATCATATTCTATAAACAGTTAAAGGAACAGACGAGGCCATATTCTATTTGATTGCATGCGTCGTCAATGTTCATATGTGAATAAAATATACATTTTAACGGGTAATGAGAATATACATGTATATTTTTTTAATAAATATATATTATCCATGGAAATATATGTTTTATTTTCACTCATAATTTGCGGTAGCAGAGGTAACCAATGTCCTTCCTGATAGTTCGGCAGATTGTCGGCTTCTGAGAGTCCATGTCAGCGGCATATTTGCGTAGCTCTGTTGCAACACACACTATATATATATATATATATATATATATATATATATATATATATATATGTTACTATTTCATGTATCCACATAACAATTTATAAGGAGATATATATTTTTTATGTATTAATTTTCAGTATTTACCTCAACAGTGCTCGATACATAAGTAGATCTAGGTAGTAAGTTATGGAAATATATGTATGGCCGTTAAGCTAACAGAGCCACTTAAGCCTGAAAATACGTCTCGGAGATGAAACGCAGGAGCCTCTATGTAGATTAACTGCCATGAATATATTTTCATAACTTATTATATACATATATACAAACAAGATGTTTACTTGTACACCCTTTGATTAAGGTTTTAAATAGAATAAATAGAATGATAAATAATCGGCGGAAGTATTACATGATAAGGATGGAGAGAGGACGAAAATAACTTTGTCTTCTTACATTTAATAGTCAAAAGACCATTCGAGTAAAACCTAAAGGCTGAAGGAAGTAAAGTAATAATAGTAATAAAAACATTCGACTAAAAGCTACAAAACTACTACTCAGGGTACCTTGCGGTCGACACATATGCAAGAGTGAAACGTCAACGGACAACTTCAAAATAAATCAATTGGTGGCATTAACTTAACTTGAGAGCAAAACACAAGGGAAAATAATAAAGCGGGGGGGACGAATGAATATCACCCAAATTGCAAAGAAATGAAGCGGAATTTGCTTTCTGCAAAGAAGTGCAGAATAGATCATATATATATACGAATTGGAGTCAAGGAATTTATATACAATTATTTAAGATTATATATATAGAGAGAGACATAGATAGATAAATATATATAGATAAATAAATATACATATATATTATATTATATTATATTAACATGGTATAAGTCAGAGATACTTGTATTATTTATTATTGTTAAGTGTACATTTATGTTATTAAAACTCGTCAGATAGTGTCATCTTGCTTGCTCGTTTGCTTCTCATCGCGCGTACTTCCTCCGTAGCTGAATATTTAAGATGCTGTACGAAATAGTAAAATAAATAAATAAAGGGACAATAGTAAGACATGTAGATATAGGAATGAAATAGTCTAAGTAAATAAGAGAGAGATAAATAGAGAGTAAGAGTAATGAAGAGAGTGAGGGAGCGAAAGGGAAGAATGAGAAAAAGAGAGAGGGGACCGAGAGAAAGATGGGATGTATGATAAAGTCACATATTCTGACAATGCGAAATACTTTGACATTGTAATCATTGAAACGACATTATAACACATTGTCAAATATTTATAAACTATATATGTAATAATATAATCCGAGTATGGTATAGATCCACAGGGTATAAATTCAGGGGAATTGAACCGGCTTTTTGAGAGTGCTCAATAAAAATATAGAGCAGAATTATAAATATAAATGATAATTGACTACAAAATTGATTTTGTTTCACGAGAGTAGTGTGTGGGGCTCACGCTCTTCAGGTCTCACCAACAAGTCGATAACACCGGACATTTTCTTTCTCACCAAGTCAATAACACCAGACTATGAAGAAAAAAAAAAAAAAAAAGCACTTTGCTCTGACGAGGAATATTTTATATTCGAAAGCTTAGTTTAAATTAATAAATATTATTTATTTATTTTAACAAATTACATTGTTATGGTGTTTCAAAAAATATTTATACCTTTACGAAACAATGATTTATAATGTGTCTACTCCTTTCTACGTATTCAAACTGGCGTAACCACGCTCACAGACACCGGATATTTTTTTCTTTCTCACAAACAAGTCGATAACACCGGATATATATATATATATATATATATATATATATATATATATATATATATATATATATATATATATATATATATATATATATTAGACTAAACGTGACACATGGTTCAGTATTTATACAAATATATAAATATATATATATATATAGATAGATATATTTTTGAATATATAGTTTATAAATATTTGACAATGTCTTATAATAGTGTTTCAATGATTACAGTTTCAATCGATGTCGCATTGTCAGAATATGTGACTTCATCATACATGTAATGTTTATCTCGTTCCCCCCTCTCTCGCTTTCTTCTCTCATTCTTCCCTTTATCTCTTTCTTTCTTTCTATCTCTCTCTCTCTATCTTTTTCTCTCTTATTTACCGAACACGTATACTTCAGGACCTGGAACTTCTCAATAGTTATTCTTTATGCAAACATACAACTGACCGAAAACATTTTCTAACATGCGATGAATAAGTGTGTGTTACGGTGGGATGCTAATATCTTCCCACTTGAAGAGTCCCAATATCCACATTTTGTTTGTTGTTTTTTATTTCGATTTTCATACTTGACAGGTCAACTAATCAATTGTATTCATTCATTTGTCTATCCCTCGTCTCTCTCTCTCACTCCGTCTCTCTCGCTCTCGGTTTCCTTCTTTCCATATATATGTGTGTGCGTTTGCCCTTATGGGTGTATGTATTTGCATTTTTATACCCATACACATGTATATGCCTATGCCTCTCTCCCTTTCACTCCGCATGCATGTGTGGGTAGGGATGTGTATGTATGTGTTTGCATGTATGCATATGTATGTATGTATATATGAACATTTGAATCATGTTTATGACCACTTGACTCTTGCCTTTCAGCTAATAGCAACAGACTCCTGTCTTTTCACCATTCCACCTGCCTTACTTACCCCGTGTCTTTCAATTCCATCGTAACCCACCTCCCACCGTACACACACAATCCCCCATGACACTGACTAAGGCTGAAAGATCGCTTCCGAAAATGTTGGTCTCCTTTTAAGAAAAACTTTTTAAATGTTATTTTATACATAAGGGACAATTGATATTCCTACACGTCTAAATATAGAAAATAAATGAAATATATATTAAACTATATACTTTTCACATTTATTTTTTATACATACATATATATATATAAATATATGTATATGTATATGTATATTTATATATATATATATATATATATATATATATATATATATATATATATATATATATATATATATATGTATTCTAATGTAAACTCTCCGTCTTAAATAACATAAAAAGAATTATGTTTCAACAGTTTTCGCACGTATTATCATATAAAGTGATAGAATAATATTGGTAATTTAATGTTTCATATGTAATTTATTCTTATCATTGCCTATAATCTACAGAAAAAAGTGCCCACGTTGGTTTATTATTTAGAGTAGAGGACGTTTATATTCGAATCTATTTTGCCGTAAAAATTGAAAATGGTTTCGTCCGGAGCATAATAAGGCCCATTTTTTAGTCCCATACTTTTGTGTGATGGGCTGGATATATATTTTATTTATATACAAACGAATACACATCATAGAGTGGTGCATACATATATATATATATATATATATATATATATATATATATATATATATATGTGTGTGTGTGTGGGGGGGTGTAGTGAGATAGAGAGGGTGACGGACAAACAAAGACTGATAAAAAATCGAACTTTTATAAATTATAAGACTGTGGCTAAACTCTTCTTGGCCATTTGGCTAAGATCAAAGTGTAGTATCTGTTCCGATAGATACTGCACCCTATAGACCTGTATTGTCTTGGCCTTCGGGGCTTGACTCCGCCGGTCTATTGGTCTGTCCTGTGCAGTTCTAGGAGGTCCACCCTCCCAGGCTTCGCATCCCCTTCTTGGGGATGAGTAAGTTTATTGTTTACTGCCTGAGGCGCCCCTACCGGGCTGCCCAGCCAATTTGTAAACCCCACTTGCCAGACCCGACCTTTGGTCACATCTTACTTGTGGCAGTAAGATAAAAACTGCCCTTGTGCCTAACTCCTGGAGAGGAGTAAATCAATACACATATATGTATGCATGTATGCATGTGTGCTTGTGTATGTCGCGTATGTTTGTCTATGAAGGGTGAGATTAGAATGTCCAAATTTCGTTTCTTTATATATATATATATATATATATATATATATATATATATATATATATATATATATATATATTGGATACTTACCAATTGTTTTTGGCGTGTGAACACTTCGTATTGCGTATTTTAAAATGTATTTTATTGCATTAGTAAAACAGTAATAAATGAAAACAATAAAACAATCTCATTAATTATTTCCTCTTCCGGCGAGAAAACAAATTAATTCAGATTTTATTCTTTCCGTTCTATTTCAGAAAACCACAGACCATAATTCATTTTTGATTACCCGCATTTTGTCCAACGACTTTTTTGCAGACATTTCCTATAATTAAATTACCATCTACGGTCCAAGTAGATATTTACACAATCTGGTAAATAAGAAATTTCAGACGGACACAGCCACTTTTTTAGCGTTATAAAATCACCAAAGTTCTTTTTCATGTTCATAAGGTTAAACTCATACGTTACTAATTACATAGGTGTGTTTATTTCTACATGTTTTGTTTCTACGGCGTATTAACTCTTTTCGCGTATTTTAATTCAGTATCGCAAGTAAAAGACTTCAGGCTTCGCTTCGAGCTCTTCATATTATCAAATATTAAGTATGGTTGTGGACTTTAACTTAATGTAATATGATGCCTTTTTGATCCTTTCTATAGGGGCACTTACTCCGTCATGTAATCATAGTTAGATTTTGAGGTTTTCAATCAATGTCTGTGTTTAAAACTTTTACCGACTGAGCAAAACTTGGCACCGAACATATTCCACTCTCTAATTATAAAAGAAATCATGTCTACATCATTGAAAATAACAGTGGCCACATGCGTGACATCAGTTTTCTATCTCCCAAGTACCTGCCTTGAAAGACGATTCAGGAGACATCTATTTTGATGCTTTTACCGCGCCCTCAGGAACCAACCTGCACATTTCTATGTCTCGGCAAATATATATATATATATATATATATATATATATATATATATATTTGTAATCTTTGGCAGCATTTCTTCATTCATGCATGTTTGATTAAACAACAGAGACAATTCCTGTTTGTTTCTTGTTTGATCCATCTTTTCATGTTGACAGACTAATGATCTAATGTTCTGTTCGAGTGGGAGCAAAAGCTCGCCGAAACTGCTAACGTTTTCGACTTCCATGAGTCTTCTTCAGGCACGTGAGGAATTATGCAAACTAAAACTGGTGAATCGATTGAGAAACACGATTAACATTTTTTTTAATATATTAAACACCTTTCAGTATGCTGTCTCCCCCTCAAATGGAGTTTGATTGATGGTGTGTTTCTTTGCTGGAATCAGAAAGGTTTACATTATGGGAAGACGCAGGTTGCAATGTGAGACAGCGAGGATGGCAGTGTTTTTGACTGATATGTCCCTGAATTATTCTTTGGGGGGTTTAGTGTTTTACTACGTTTTAGTAAATAGAGTTATGGGGGATGGGGCGGTGACATGTAAGGCGACAAGAGATACGTGTCCTAGTCATACCAATATATGTGTTGTTTTTTAGACAAATTCTCCCATTGGGTCTATTAATCAAAAACACTGACATTCTCGCTGTATCACATTACGACCTGTGCCTTCTTATCATTGAAGTCTTACTCATTCGGGCAAATGCACCTCCATCAATAATGCTCGATATGAGGGGGAGAGAGAAGGCATACTGAAATGCTTTTAGTATATCAAAATAAAGTTTTAATCGTATGTCTCAATAAATTCACCAGTTTTAGTTTGCATAACTGTTCATGTGCCTTAAGAAGACTCATGCGAGTCGAAAACGTTAGCAGTTTTGGCGAGTTCCTATTCACACTCGAACAAAATAAAGAAAAAGAAACAAACAGGTATTGTATCAGTTTTTAATTAAACATGCACAATATATATATATATATATATATATATATATAAATATATATATATATATATATATATATATATATATATATATATAACGATTAGTTGAATTACAATGACCAAAATTCAGCTGTTAATCATACTGCACATTTTGCAATGACAGTTATTCTTTTCGTCAGGTATAATATGCTCTACCTAGAAGCAATTACATGCTGCATATCCGAGACCTAGAGAAAAACATATATAAGAATGTTAGATCATGCAAAATGTTATTTTAAATGAAATGGAAATAAGTCATATATATATATATATATATATATATATATATATATATATATACATGTGTGAGTGTGTATATATATATATATATTCATTTATTTATTAAGACATATATATATATATATATTTCTTTTAAATTCAGACAAATGTCTATGTAGTAGCATAATAGTGCACTAGTAATTTAACATCATATAAGCAATAGTTATTCAGAAATACATTTCATATTTTATCCAATAGCAATTTATTAATAAACACTTATTTTTAACTATTTGAACCCTATATATTTTCATGCTATACAAAAGTTCACGAAGATGTGTCATCAGTCTATTAATCGCGAGAAATAAATAATCCAGTATTCGTTTAAGTTATTCATATTTATTTTCTATATTTTTGTTTCCTTTTCTTTTTTCACTTCAATCAACATTGTGCGTAGTCAGTCGCCTTAAATACCGGAACAAATCATTTAAACACAAATGGATGGTAGAAAGGTGATTTTCGGTTTACTTTCGGCAGCCCTGTATTTCTCGCTTTACTTATTGTGTATTTTATTACTCACAAACCATTGTTACATTGACTGGTGTTAATATAAAGTCTATAATATATTCTTAATAGTTCTTAATAAGTTGTGTTTGAATCTCTTGGTCGTCGTAGAAGAAGAAGAGCTCTCGTCCCTTTATCCGAAATAGGGCGAGGTGTCGTTTTTTGATTCGGCGAATTCCAACAGCCCGTAAACTATTCGTACTGCCTTGTGCGTTTTTTGTGCATTATTGATTTAAAGAATACAAAACCGTGTTGATGTTAATACAGACATTAAAATGAAAAGACGTACGCATATATATATATATATATATATATATATATATATATATATATATATATATATATATGTGTGTGTATGTTCGAAAAAAAAATTTAATTTTTTTTTTTATTACAAAACCAACAATGTTAGCAGTAAACTTGGTCGATTGAAAACCCAAGGCTATTATGTGAGGAGTGTTATTAAGAGCGAGACAACCCGTATTTCTTCAGCATGAAGTACAAGTTGTTTGCCAGCATAAAACTGGTGTGGCGTCAACTCGCAAGTAACACTGTCAAAGACGTGTGCTCTAAGCTCAAGTCTCGTTTATAGGTCTCGGTGAAGTCCTAGTGCGATTTCTTCGATAATAGATCTCCTTATATTTGCTCTTTACATTTGGAGAATACTTCAGTTATTGGTCAAGAGATGACGCTTTTTCTTTCTAAAATCTTTCAATAAATAATCTAATATACTGCTAGGAATTATTGAAATGAGTTACTCATTTTAAATAATAATAATAATAATAATAATAATAATAATAATAATAATAATAATAACAATAATAATAGTAATAGTAGTAGTAATAGTAGTAGTAGTAGTAGTAATAATAATAATAATAATAATAACAATAACAATAACAATAACAATAATAATACTACTACTACTACTACTACTACTAATAATAATAATAATAATAATAATCGCAAAATACATATTTAGATAAATCAAGGGTGGTATTCGGTGATGCACCGTTCTCACTGCCGATTTCGAGTTCAGCGCAAACTGCAACCACATTCCAAAAATATCAGTCAACCTCCTTGAGAGCTCTGTACGACGCACATCGACATTGCGAAATACAAAGTGATGCGAAAAGCCCTGACCGTTCTTACCGAGATACGCCCATAAGCGTCAGCCAATTAAAATGCCCTACCCCCCCCCGCTCCAATATAACAATTTTGCTTTACTTTATGTTTTTTTCCGATTATGTTCTTTTCCCCTGCATGTTTATTAGCATCCTCTATCCAGTTATCAAATGAAACTACATATGTCGATTTTAATTTACGTATTTCATAATATAATGCATTCAAAATTATTTGCGTTTTTATGATTCGAATAATTTTTTGCAATTTAATATTTTTAATTTTATGTAGTAGAGTTTCTGTAGTAAAAACTGAATAAGTGTACGGTAAGATTATAATTTATAGGTGTTACTAATTCTTAACCTAATGTGTAAACGTGTCTTTTGAACAACTATGTTACTAAGTTGTTCAATTTGTTTCATGAAGACCTTCCGCATGATATGTATTTTACTCGTGTATACAAAATCATTTATGAAGCAGAGAAATATAAAGACGTCTGACTTTAACATTGAAAACAAAATAATAGTTTCCTGTAAATAGTTCTTGTTAATAAAAAGACTATATCGAAACAGTAGGTGTTTACGTGACGAGGAAGTGTTCCAAACTTTAATGTCTTTATTGTTTTACGCAGATAAAAGCGATGCTAATTCCTTCGGCTCTTTTAAATCTTTATCAAATTGAACATTCACGACTTTCTTCATTTTCTAATGTCAAAGAGTTGAGTTACCAGACGAGAAAACATTTAATAAACACAGAAACATAAAATAGGAACACACAGCTGAAAGCAGTAAGAAAATGTAATTCAATGAAGAACTACGCAATGCATAATACAACATGATAGAAAAATATCGGTTTCTGTATGTATCTAAACAAATTTCAGTTTTAATATTTTATTAATTAAATGTTTTAAACAAAAGTGGTATCCGTTTTTTTCTTGTATTTGATTTTTAGTTAGATTTAAAGGTTTCTAACTTATTTGAAATATGTCGAAACAAATATAATCTTTAACTTTTATGTAAGAGTATGCCAAATCTATTTGAATTGAACCTGTTATTTTAGGCACATGTTCACCGCAGGTACGAAAACGGAATTATTTATCAAATTAAAAAAAGGGACATGGCAAGTGAAACATAAAAATGACTCTAAAATCATATTGATGATACAGTAATATAAAAAGCATGCTAGATATGTTTTAAATATTTCGAAACCGCAACTACATCCGGCAGGATGAAAGAATAGAATATCGTTTATTGTTAAGTACTAGTTGTAGTATTAGAAGTAGTACCAATTTTACTTTTCTAATGTATCCTGCATTTCAAGGCTTATTCATGCTATATGTGTTGCAATTGTTACCAATAGTTTTCAACCCATTATTCTATTAAGTATTAGTAGTAGTAGTAGTAGTAGTAGTAGTAGGAGTAGTAGATACATTAGATTGCATGAATTGATAAAAATGAAGCAACAACTGCATTAGCATGACCTGAAACTATAACACTGTGTAGTACAGTTTGGGAGCTTAGGGCTACTGAAATTATGTTACCACTCGAAAACCATGAGCGTATCCAACGTGTGTAGTTAAGTGTTTGTTGGAATCAACAGTAATAAATACATGCATGTATTCATTTATTTATAAAGAGTGATGATAAAAATCTACACCTATACACCATCTACTATAGATACTTTCTATTTTCATCAAAATGTTAACACTTTTTCGTTATTCAAGACAAGTATAATTTATAATTGTGTTTATTATCTAGAAGGAGTTCGATTACAAATTTTCAAATCATTTTGACCGAATTCCCTATACATATTTTCTTTCGCCCCCCATTTTCTTATTTTCACGTTTTTCCACAAACTTTTTATTATTCTTTCTTTTTAAACAGCAAAAAACATGCCAATAACATCTTTTTGTGCGTTCTTCTTTTTCCTATGTGTTTACTGTTATTCAATACATTTAAACTCTTAACCTTTTCGGAAGACGCTTGTTGATTTGAAAGAAACCGGTAAAATCACTCGTTTCTTGATGAGTTTTTTTAAATTTAAATTAGTTTGTTTTCGTTTGCCTGCTTCACACACACACACACACACACACACACACACACATATATATATATATATACATATATATATATATATATATATAGAGAGAGAGATGGAGAGACAGAGAGAGATAGATAGAGAGAAAGAGAGAGAGAAACAAAGATATATATTGTACATTTTTCATTGTCTACGTATTCTGTCTTTATATCTCTCTCACTTATTCATAACAGATTCTCTCGTGAAATCCATTTCTCTCTTTTAAACTTTGTCTTTTCAGTAAAAATAGTTTTCCTACGTTTATTTCTATTTTGCTTCATGTCACTACTATTCACAACTATTTCCAATGTTCGTTTCCTCCTCGATTTTTCCTTCCGATTTACTTCCGAGATGGAATCGTTTTTCATCCTTTTAAATTTCCCCCAAATTCTTATTTCATATCGCTATTTTTATTTCTAAGAAACATTAATATGTATGCAGCATTTCCGCCAAGAATCATGTTCATACATTCTTGCCACCGCAGATGAAAAAAAATCATCAGCCACATGTTATCTTCTCACAAAACGAATGAAACCAACGAAAAAAAAGATATCATGAAAATGTATTGTTGTGCATCCCGAAGCGGTTCCCTTTTTTACTCCGGCGTTTTTATTTTCTAGTTTCTACATAACTCTGCTGCCACGTCGTCTGTAAGAAATATTCTATCGTATATATTAGTGGAGACGAGAAATACAGAAAGTGTTGCCGACTTAATACACAGCAAAGCTAGTAAAAGAAATACAAATGAGTAAGCTGTTGGGATGTGGCCATGATATGAGAATTTGTTGTGGTTGTAAAGACAGAAAATTTGTAAGATAAGTTGATAGAAAAACTGAGTAGATTTGTCAAATAATCTTGACATTAAGCATTACATAATGTACTTTTGCGTCACTTGAATAATATATATATATATATATATATATATATATATATATAATCCAAGTAGGGTAAAAATCTACAGGGCCTGAAATCCAAAGGGTAGAAATTCAAAGAGAAAAAAACCAGGCTTATAAAAGAGTGTTCAATAAAAATATAGAGCTGTATTGTGACTGTTTTTTTATTCAAACATGTACGAAGTCTGCTACACTGGTATGTCGATGTTATCGATCTACAGCTATCAAGAGCTGAGATCTCATCAGGCAGAAGGTTTTTGTGATCCCAACTGGTCGATGAAATCCAGGAAGAATGGAGCTAAGCTAAAAGAAGGAGGAATAATAGTCATATGACCAATTATTTAAAAAGATTGGCCGTTAGAAAAGATTAATTTTACAATAATTCATAATTTTATTATTATCCAACGCTAAGCTGGGGCAGAGGGGGGGGGGCGAGGGAAAGGAACAGAAGGGAAAAGAGATTAGAAAGAAAGAGAGGTAGAAACGGTGTTAGGGGCGGGTGTCTATAGCCATTTAAAAGTTGTTGCGGGAGAGTGTTATGTGTCTAGCCCGACGCCATGACGCGACATATATTTTGCAAGTGGGATTTTGTCGTTTGTCAAAGAAATGGGGATCTTTCGACAGAATTAATATGGACGGCTAAATTCAACGATAAAAACTTAAAGTAATATTTAATTTAAATTATTATTGGTGGTAAATAAATGTATTTTAATTCTAGATTATATTTAATAAAATATAGTGGTGATTATTTTTTAGTAAAAATCGTATATAGATTTATGACAATAGTATTAATATATTGCATTATTATATTTCGACCTATTAATATTAAATGTTTTGGGTGAGAAATAGATGCATTTAAATTCTAAGTAATATTTAGTAATAACTGAATAAAACATAGTGGTAATTACTTTTATTTTTAGTAAAAGTCACATATGAATTAATGACAGTGGTATTATAAATGTTATTATTAGTTGTAATTGTATTCATACTTGCCAGAAGATTAAATATAATATTGGCGGTAAGGTATTTTAGTTAAAATTGTAAAAAAATTATGGTCTATGGGTGGGGGGACTAGAGATGGTGGGAGCAGTAATTTTGAGTGATATAAGCAATTTATAAGTTTAAAGATGATTTTGGTAATATGTAGTTGACTTTTGTGGGATTTTATAAATTAAATATCAAATATTTTTGGCCAATATTAAGTATATGGGGAATATCTATACACACATACAAACGCATACAGGCACATACACATATATATATATATATATATATATATATATATGTATACATATATGTATATGCATACATAGATATTCACACATGCACCCATATGTATATGCATATACATAAATACACAGATAGTTTAAGCGTATTTTTGTTTGATATTTAATGCAAAGTATTGTTTGGAGGGAAGTGTGTGTTGATAAGGTCTAATAATTTTTTACCAAGTTGGGATTTAACTGCGTCGTTGAAGCGGGGTGTAAACCATGGTATATTTCTCTCCTTGTTTTATTGTTTGTATTGTTAGTGGTTGTAGGTTTGATGAATTTAATTTGTGTATTTTTGTACCTACTGTTTATTAGTACTTTATTATAAAATTCTTTATGTTTGTTATAGATTGTTTCGTTTGAGAAGTTATTGCTTATCCTTTGTTAGATAGATTTAAGGATGTGCTTAATGATAGTGGTGGGGTAGTTGGAGAGGGGGTGTACGTAGATTGGGTTGAAGTTTTCTTTATTGTATGGTTCATAAAATATTCAACAAAAATGCACTTAAACTAAGTTACAGTTGCAGTGAAAATTTAAAAATGATAATTAAAAAACACAATAATAAAATCCTAAACGGCAACCTAAACCCTGAATCAAAAAAAAACAACTAGAGTAAAGTCCTGTAACTGCATGAATAAAAATGAATGCCCTTTGCAACAAAATTGTTTAATAACAAAAACTATTTACCAAGCAACAATCTCAACTAATGAAAACCCAGCTATACAAAATACTACATAGGATAGCAGGTAATAGTTTCAAAGAAAGATACACCGGCCATAAATGTTCCTTCAACAACCCAAGACACTAAAATAGAACTTTACTTTCAGGTTACAATTGATAATTAACTAATAAAAATAAATCACCAACTGTAATCTGGAACACTATCAGAAAAACTATCACCTGTAGCTCCCTAAACTCACCATGTTATTTATGTCTTGGCGAAAAACTTGACATAATTAAATTTACCTCTAGAGGAAAATTCTTAAACAAAAAACAAAAAAACATCGATCAATTGTAGGCATAATAGATCACATCTACTTAGTAATTTGTACAATACTCCCTTACCAATACCACTAAAACAAAAAACCCTCAATATACACTAACCCCCTAAAATTAACACGTATAAACATCTCCAAACCAGATAGCTTTAACCATTAATTACAAATATAATATGATTACCCCCCTTTTTGGAATACATAATCTAACACCTCAGGTAGAACATCTAGACATGTATGTATATGTATGTTTTGTGGATATATGTGTATGTATGTGTGTGAAAATATGAAAGTTGTAAGTATATGTATGTATATATGTGTATGTATGTGTATGTATACGTATATGTGTATTCATGTATATGTATATGCATATGGGTGCATGTGTGAATATCTATGCATGCATATACATATATATATATATATATATATATATATATATATACATATGTATGTGTGTGTATGAGTTTGTATGTGTGTATAGATATTCCCCATATACTTAATCTTGGCCAAAAAAATTTAATATTTAATTCACAAAATCTCACAAAGTCAACTACATATTACCAAAATCCTCTTTAAAAGTATATATTGCTGAAAATTACTGTTCCCACCATTTCTAGTCCCCCCACCCATGGACCATAATTTCTTTTTAATAATTTTAACTGAAACAGCTTACCGCCAATATTTTCTTTAATCTTCTGACAAGTATAAATACAATTGCAACTAATAATGAAATTTATTAATACCACTGCTATTAATTAATATATGACTTTTACTAAAAATAAAAGTAATTACCACTGTGTTTTTTTTAAGTCATTACTAAATATTAGAATTTAAATGCATCTATTTCTCACCCAAAATAATTAAAAATAAATAATAATAGGTCGAAATATAATAATACAATATACGATTTTTACTAAAAATAATCACCACTATATTCTATTAAATATAATTTAGAATTAAAATACATTGATTTACAACCAATAATAATTTAAACTAAATATTACTTTAAGTTTTTATCGTTGAATTTAGCCGTCCATATTAAATCGGTCAAAAGATCCCGATTCATTTGACACGCGACAAAATCCCACTTGCAAATTATCTGTCGCGTCATGGCGCAGGGCTAGACAAATAACCCCATCCCGCCCCAACAACTTTTAAATGGCTATAGACACCCGCCCCTAACACCCCTTCTACCTCTCTTTCTTTCTATTCTCCTTTCCCTTCTTTTCCTTTCCCTCAGCCCCCCTGCCTCAGATTAGCGTTGAATAATAAAAAAATATGAATTATTGTAAAATTAAACTTTTCTAACGGCCAATCTTTTTAAATAATTGGTCATATGACTATTATTCCTCCTTATTTTTACTTAGATCCATTCTTCCTGGATTTCATCGCCCGGGTTGGATCACAAAAAAACCTTCTGCCTGATGAGACTCTTGATAGCTGTAGATCGATAACATAAACATGTCAGTGTAGCAGACTTTCACATGTTTGAATAAAACAAATTCATTATATATATATATATATATATATATATATATATATATATATATATATATATATATATATACATATATATACATGAAACATTGCTCAAAATTACAACAGAATCCTCGGTTATTTAACAGTATTTTAAATGTGTAAACAGCCGGTACAACGAAAATAGGTCACATCATATAGTTTTAATGTTAGGAAAAAAATCTCGATTTTGAATTGTAGAACATCTATGTTCCCACGAAAAGGATTACCTCGTAGTGGTCAAAAATTTTAAATTGCCAAAGTGTAGAAAGATATTACCTTCACTGACCGATTATGGAAAAGATTCTTCTGCGATATATTTGTTCGATTTATCATCTATTCTGTCCTCGGTCATGTAAAGCACCTCCTCCATGGCTTCTGCAATTGTTATTTATGTTGTTACTTATGAAAATATAATAACATTGGTAGATTGTTGCCATATTAAGATCTTACGTTGTGTTTAACTGTGCCTTCGTGAGAGCAAAGTAAATTGGATGGTTCTAAAAATCGTATTAAAATATTTAAGAAGACTTTTATACAATTATAGAAATTACCACAGTGTTGATGGATTTCTCTTTTATTAAACGTAGTATTGTATGTCTGCCCTTGTGGGGAGGCAAGCAAATTAGATAGTGTAAATTGGACAGATCGTAGAAGGAACAATTAAGAAGCCTTATATACAATAATAGCAATAAGGACAATTCTTAAGGTGGTGTTGTACCTGCCTTCGTAAAAAGAGTAAGTAAATTGGATAGTAAAAGTGTGTGTCAGCGTAAACAAAACTTTAAAACGCCTTATATACAATGATACTAATTGTTGGAGTGGTAAAGGGGTTCTCTCTAATTGACCTATTTCATTGTGTTCGGTATTTCCTGCATTGGGAATCATTTTGAATATAGAAAAGAATTGAAGATTGACGTATCTTATAGAATGTGACACGAAAACGGCGAAAAGTACTCAATATGCATAGTTGAAACATTTTTTTTAGATTTTATGATATGTCACTTTCCAATTTTGAACAAAATTCAGAAACAATTTAAATTCAGGGATATTGCTGAATTTGTGTGTAATGACCATAGATTAAATTTAATGCAACGTTTAAATATTTGAATGTTTGAATGAGCGTGTGTGCATATATTATGGTTCCTGAAAACCTATTAAAATACCCAATAAACTGAAAATTAGAATATGTTTATGAAGCGATGTCTAATAGCTATTGTCAAAATTTCACAAAATATTGGAGGTATCTGAATGTTCATAAAGGGTTTCCTCGCTTATTTGCCCCTTTCAGATAAAAGTAAACTAATCTAAGTGAACCCCGCATTTGGACCCCTGACGTCAAGCAGTTGTGTTCAAAAATTCATAATAATCGGGTAATTACTTTAGAAGTTAATCATGTACATATAAATATATATACATATAGAAATACTTAATTACGACATATTATTCTGCCCCATTCTTACTTACTTGTAATCATTGTTTAGTGATCGCTGATTGGATACTTTGCGAATTCTGAATCCATTGTGTCCGTGATCCTTCTTTGTGAAATACTTAGTCGGTTGTGCTCAGCGGTGATTTGGATTTTGTGGGAGGACTTAATTCTTAGGGGGGGTATAATTTTCTACCCTCTCTTTTGCTTACATTGTTGGGAGAGGCTTACAGGGGGAACAAATAATAATGTTTTGGTTTAAGTTTTAAAATAAGTTAAACTTTCTTGAAACACGATCGAATGTACTAGATGCATGAAGTGATGTGTTTCGATACGTTTCATGCATTATTGTTATTGTTTGCTCTAACTAGTTTGGGAGAGAAAAATAAAGTCTACTTCATATAAAAGATTAAGTCAAATCAACATGATACCGTCGGTTCCAAGTCGATGATGATTCAAATAAACCAAATCTAACCTGGGGAAGTCACGTGCTGGTTGAGGAAAAATAAATCGATGAAAATAAATATAACTAAAACGGGATATTTTTGTCTAGAATCTAGTTGAGTTGTGGAAGTGGGGAAAGAGATGGTACAAGATTTAAATAATTATCGTACCCAGATGTGTTCCGGGGTTGATTTTGATCCAATTACAAGAATAGCCGCTCCATCTCAATTCCAACATATTGTCTTTCGTGAGCCAAATAGTCTGACAATTCTATGTTTCCTTTTCAGCTAATTAAATAAATGGGCTCTATTTAAAACAAATGAATAAAGCAATACATCCAAATTAAATAAGGGTGTCTTATCTGGAGATATGGCGTTTGTTCAGATGCAAAAAAGGGAAGTAATTCATGATTTACAGATTTTTTCTTAGGTTTGATGAAAAATCCGCGGAAACAAACTGAGCATATGAATAATAACAAATCCTTCGAAATGAAATTCCTTGAAAAAATACATAAATAAATAACATTATAAAAATTCGAAAATATATTACAGAGTAAACTGAAACACTTAAATAAATATAAATACGAATCATTACACATCTTAAGAAAATTAATTTCTTTAAAAATAAATAAATTAGTAAATAAAATGAAATAACATTTTAAAAACTCCGAAAACAAATTTATCTGGGATATTCTATACAATCTATTTCAAACTAAGATTTATAAATGAACATATAGAACTAGCAATTCGAAGCAACAACACCTTAAAAGAGCCTAAACTTAAAAAGATACTAAACTTACCCGTAACATTAACATCTCTAGATCTCTATTATAAAAAGGTGTTGAAATAATACCGAGTGAATCGAAATCTTCTTATAACTCTTAGTTGTTACAATATTAAATTTAAATTTTAAAGATAAAGCATTAACACGTCAAAACATTTAAAAGGTGTTTGAATTGATTTAAATACTTCTAAACATCTCTAGATATTAATTAACTAGCAGGGCTACCCCGCGTTTCTCAGGGTTATAAAAACACAAAATAGCAGAAAAATAGTGTGTGCAACATCTTTATATCCAACTTCTATTTCTCTCTCTCTCTCTCTAGCCGTCTCTACAACACTTTCCATTTATCTTCCCTGGTCGCCCATAGTCACCGACCCCTCTCCCCGTTGTCACGTTCTCCATGTTGCCTTTGGTAAAAATTGTTTCTTCTCCATCACAACTCTTCTATTGCTCTGAGCAAAATTATGAAATATGTGTATAGAAAGTACAACCTCTGTCTGACCCTTTTATATACTTATTTATCCCCATCCCGATGCGCATACTATATACGTACCTATCACCCCAACCCCAAAAACATTTTTCTCCTCTCCACCCCCAAAACTATTGATAGTTAAAAAAAGAAAATTCCACCCCATTTTTTTTACGCTCATCCTGCCTATTTTTTTACTCTTCCCCAACCTTAAGAAATATTTTTAATTCAAAAATAAAAATGTTCTCCACCCCCACAAAATGTTTCTACTCTCAACCACACCCACATTTTTTTACTCTTCCACAGTGCACGAAATATTTTTAGTAAAAAAAATTAATTTTTTACCACATATTTTTTTACTCTACACCCCTACTAAAAACTGTTTTACTCACCCCTATCCAAAGAAATATTTTTAGTTCCATCAAATGTTTTTCCCTCACTCCTTCAAAAAAAAAGTTACTCTAAACTACAGCCCCCTATTTTCTTTCCCTCATTCAAAGAAATATTTTTAGTACATAAATAAATTTCCTCACCCCCCCCATTTTTTCCTCTTCCCCCCAAACATTATTTTACTCTCCACCCCTAAAAAAATATATTGTTAGTTTAAGAAAAATTTTCCCCAATACCCTTAATTTGTTCCCACCCCCACCTCTACAAAAAATTGTTTTTCTCCTTAACCCAACGAAAGAATTTTAGTTTTTAAAAAAATGACCCATTCCTCTCAAAATATTTTACTCTCCAGCCAATCCTCCATAAAAAATTACTTTCCCCTACCTAAAAAATATTCTTAGTTAAAAAAAGAACAAAAGGTTCACGCCCCACCTAATTTTTTTTATTCTCCCCCACTTTAATAAATATTGTAAGTTAAAACAAAAGTTAAATAGCAGAACAGAAACTACACTAACTTTACACGTCTCAAAAAAAGAAGAAGTTATACCTGGGAAAATGGAATCACGACAACAGAACATATACTACACTAACTCCACACCCTTCAAAAAAGAAAGAGGTAATACCTGGAAGTATGGTATAATGACAACAGAACAGATACTACACTACCTCCACACCTCTACAAAAACGGAGGAGGTAATACTTAGGAGGAGAGTATCATTATAAAAGAACAAATACTACACTACCTCCACACCTCTCAAAAGGGAGGAGGTAATGACTTGAAGGATGTTATCATGGCAACAAAACATATAATACACTATATCCATATCTCTCAGAAAAAGATGAGGTAATGCCTTAGAAGATGGTATCACGACAACAAAACAGATAATACATTACCTCCACACCTCTCAAAAAAGTAGGAGGTAAAACTTAAGACGAGGGTATTATACCAACAGAACAGATACTACACTACCTCTACATCTCTCTAAAGAAAAGGGGTAATGCCTGGGAGTATGGTATCATTACAACAGAAAAGATACAACACAACCTATACCCCTCTAAAACAAGAAGGAGGTAATACGAAGGAGGATCGTATCATGACAACAGATCCGATATTACACTACCCTTAAACTCTCAAAAAGAGGGAGAGAATACCTGGGAGGATGGTACGATGAAACAGAACATATACTACACTACCTCAATACCTCTCAAAAAAGAGGAGGTAATTCCTTAGAGGATGGTATTATGACAACTAACCAGCTTCTACACTACCTCCACAACTCGCAAACAAGAGAAGATAAAACCTGGGAGGATGGTATCATGACAACAGAACAGATATTACACAAATTGCATACCTCTCGAAAAAGTAGGGGTAATACCTAGGAAGAGGGTAGCATAACAACAGAACAGATACTGCACTATTTCCACACCTCTCAAAAGAAAAGGGGTAATGCCTGGGAGTATAGGGTCATTACAACAGAATAGATACTACACTTCCTCTATACCTCTCAAAAGAGGACGAGGTAATGCCTGGGAGGATGGTACGATGACAACAGAACACATACTACACTACCTCTGTATCTCTCTAAAAAAAGAGGAGGTAATGCTTTAGAGGATGGTATTACGACAACTAAACAGATACTACACTACATCCACACCTCTCAAACAGGAGAAGATAAAACCTAGGAGGATGGTATCATGACAACAGAACAGATACTACACAACTTCCATACCTCTCGGGAAAGTAGGGGTAATACCAAGGAGGAGGGTAGCATAACAACAGAACAGATATTGCACTATCTCCACACCTCTCAAAAGAAAAGGGGTAATGCCTGTGATGATGGTATCATTACAACATAATAGATACTACACTACCTCTATACCTCTCAAATGAGGAAGAGATAATGCCTGGGAGAATGGTATCATGAAAACCGAACAGATACTACACTTAATTTACAGCTATCAGAAAAGGAGGAGGTAATACCTCACAGAACATATACTATACTACCTCTATACCTCTCAAAAGAGGAAGAGCTAATGCCTGGCAGGAGTGTATAAGAGCAACAGAACATATACTAAATTAACTCCACACCTCAAAAAAGAGGAGGTAATGGCTGGGAAGATTGTATCATGACAACAGAACGAGCGTAGGTCTACGGATTGATAGACGGACGTAGCTGAAATATTAGCGTCTATTAATAACGAAAAAAAGGTAGAAAGGCTGGTAGTGAGAAGGGTACGAAGAAAAAAAGGACAAAGTGGGTGTAGTTGGTATGAGTTTCTTCCCGTACTTCTTTCCTCTGATGTACTTCCTGGTTGAATGGTGACTGGCATTATTTCTGAATTAGTATATAATTAGATTGAAATTTAGCTGAAAATAGCTGAAATAATCGACCCCCGAGACGAAATCTGCTCTATAGCCGTCTTAGGAGTTAATTAATAGATTTGCGAATACGCCCATTATCTTTCACACTGAATTTTACATTCAAATTTTTAGATTTTATCTAGATTCGCTAACAGTTTTCTATAATGCACAGACACATATATATACAGACCAGTTATCATAAGAGCCACTGGACTCATGACGAATAACGTGAAAAAGTATTTAGCAAGTATACCTGGTGAACAAAGTGCAAGAGAAATCCAAAAAACTGCACTCAAGGGAACAGCCAGAATCCTGAAAAGAGCTGTCGGTCGGAGTCTGTAAATAGCGGGTGATCGTATAGCAGTTGGAAGAATGCCCAGTCCTCTGAAAATGAATGAACATAAAAATAAAAAGAGGAAGAAACATTTAATGTTATATATATATATATATATATATATATATATATATATATAGATTCTCCTCCAGTATTTTATATGTTTAATAATAGTTTATTTTAAAATTTCTTTGAAAAACATTGTTAATAAAACTTTGTTGCGTGATATAGGATATCTGGTAAGATGTGTTGTACTTCATGCCCCCCACACACACACATATATATATATATGATTATTCAATAATTTATATGTAATTATTATCTATACACGTATATGTTTCATCCTTACGGAATCATCAGTATAGAGATAACCATTCAAGCCAGTTGCACGATTCGAACTCCGAAGCGAGAGATGGTTGTTTATAACTTCAAATCCAACGTTTTAATATATATATATATATATATATATATATATATATGAGAGAGAGAGAGAGAGAGAGAGAGAGATAATAGATCAACGGTATTATTATGAATATATTTGTTATTATTTACGAAGACCTTTTAAATATTCTCAATATCTATGAACACATGTTTGCATTTCCAAATATTAATGAAAACTTTTTAGAATTTTAAAATATTAATGAACACTTTTAAAAAATTGCCCTGTTTTCTTTTTTATTCAGATTCTAAACGTGATTTATGGCGGCCGAGCAGTTTCTTCTAATCGCTATGTCAATAGATGGATAAAAAACCATACAAAATACAAACGAAAGAAGAATGTTTACTTATTTTTAAATTTCTTTGTGATTTTATTGCAAACTCAAGCTTAACAGGCATACCAGTAGCCCGAACATGAGTAAGATTACATGAATTGATAACAAAATAAAGCAACAACTGCATTGTTTCGTACGGTTGGGGAGCTTAGAGCTACTTGGGGGATTTTTTCACTCAAAAACGATGAATGTATCCACAATTTGTAATTAAGGGTTTGTTGGAAGCAACACTAGTAAATACATGCATGGATACATTTTATATAATTATGCGAATGATGTGTGTAAACTATTTAAATTATGCATTTCCAGGAGAATTGATTAGACTTCCAAGGTTCATCTTAAATCAGTTGTTCATACTAAAATTTACAAACCTAACAAAATAAAATCACACAAAATATTACAACTCTATGAAGTTCAATCGATATTCAATTTTAAAAACATTCATGAGAAATTAAAACACTTTTCTGGAAACTGTTCGTATATGATATATTTCCAGAGTAAACAAGTGTTTTTAAAAAAGTGAATTAAAATTCGAAAACTTATGGTAAATGTTATATTGTTTATTTAAACTGTCACTTATTCTATATCCTTTAACTCGCGCTTTCATTTTATAGATTTTCTCTCACTCTCGTTCGCGTCATCCCCTTTTTCTCCTCGTTTATAAAAAGTCAAGGCTATACACTTTGCTAGAAAATAAATTGAAATAATCAATTATAAAAATAAGTAAATATCCCCAAAAATACATAACCCGATCTTTAAAAACAATACAATACCCATGATATTTGATACTAAATGCTAAGAAAAAGCCCTACCGATATACTCGAAAAACACTAAACAAGAACCCAAAACAAGACATACTTCTCTCATAAATAGACATCTGCTTTTACCCTCTCATTCCAATAACAGAATATTTTGCAACACTCTTAATAAACTAAGAATTCATAAAATATACATAAGAGAAAACTCAACTCTGAAAAGATGGCTCGATGAACACAAATGAGACATTAAAAATAGCAACTTCCTTAACGCGCTTTTGTCCCATGAACCAGCACTCATCACAAACTTTAACACCATTAAACAACGAAAGGGTTTCTATAATTCATGTCTACTAATTAACAAACTCATCATATTGAAACACTAATTCTCTTAATAAATATACACATATAACTAAAAAATTTGAATAAATAAAGTCACTCAACCATAAATAAATAAACTAATAAATTTCATTTCCATATCACCACACTTGTTTATACATATTACAAATGCATGCACTGTGTATTCTCATAATTATATTAATGATATTTGGTTAATTAATAATACACTAAATAGGAATAAATAAAACCATTCCCACATAATTTAAAGCATTATGAATATTATGTGCTCACAATTTTATTTATATTCACATTTTACATATAACTACACTTGTATAATCATAAATACTATTAATTATTATTGATCAATTAATAATACACAAATAATAAACGAAATAAATACAAATGAAACGCATTCATACATAAATAAATTAACAAGTTATATTATTTCAATCCCACTTTTACAAATATTTCACCATATTGTTGCAAGAAATGTATTGATTTATTAATGGGACACAAATAAAGTAATCAAATAGATAAGAATACATTTATAAACTCACACTTGAATAAATAAACTAATAGGTATGGTGTCCCTTATCTGTCCGTCTGCTAAAATCTTTCGTTTTCTAATCAGATTTTGAGTTTCAAAATAATAAAAATCTCAACATTGATATAAACAATTATATTTTTTCTTTTTCTTTCAAATTCAGAACATAACAATTAATCTAGACTTCCGCCCGAGAATCGGCCAATCTCGGCTGTGACATATTTTGACTCAGACAAACTCCGTAGCTAAAATAGATATAGGAATCTAATACATCCCAGCCGTCACACCATTCACTTCTCGTGTCTCAGATTTATTCTATCTGGTCATGGTTAATCTAGGGAAGAATCCGGTTGGTAGGAACAGATGCTTTTGTCAGAATTTTTTAGTAGGCGAAGACCATGAGTACAAAATCTGATTATTCGCATACTGTAAGGTGCTGGTGTTTCGATATGTTCCTACTAGCCGGATTTTACCCTAGATCCAGCAGGACGAGATCAATAAAATCACGATACGGTACATTCAACAGATACTGTGATGTATAGTTTTTTAATATCATACTTGTATATATATATATATATATATATATATATATATATATATATATATATATATATATATATATACATTTCGGCAGCAAGTCATTTACTATACACGCGTCCTTGAATAACACGTAGTTTTCTCTCCTCACTTTGTTGCTTGTTTATTTCTCGACACGGCGAGCGATTCGTCGGTTTTCTGGTGTTAATTGGTCGAGTATGGCACCTAACGTTGCATGGCCCACGATACAACGTAAGATGGCATCCTCCACCAATTAACACAAGAAAACCGACGAATCGCTCGCCATGTCGAGTAATTAACCAGAAAGATATCGAAGAGAGAAAACTCTGTTGTCTTCAACGACGCGTGTATAATATATATATATATATATATATATATATATATATATATATATATATATATATATATATATATATATATATAGTGCGTCAGGTTATGTTGAAAATAAATCAATAAAGTGAATACAAATTATTTATTTTAAAAACTGTGTTACATATTTTAGAGGCATACCGTTGTTTCATCCAAATGGACTGACTTTTAAAACTTTTAAAAGTCGTCTATAGCCCATAAGGAATCTTCAGCGGGCCACGGATCCATTGCCATGTCATAGAAACCCCAGCTATTGAGATGACTCCGGCCTGACGCCCAACTCAACCTAGAATATATCACTTCCAGCGACCATACCAGCCGCTCTCCAAACAAAACCGAAGCTGTCCCGGCACTAGCACTTGATATAGCGTATTTCTAGACCGTGCAATGTGAGCGCAGCTCGGCATTCGTTTAGGAACTGCAATAGTACCATTGGTATATGTCGGTATTGAATCAAGTGGTCAGGGATGAGGTTGGGAAAATCCTTCTTCAACCACAGGGCCTCAATTATGTTCGGCTCAGCAATGACACTTTCGGCATTTCTATGACTCGCTAAGATGCCCCCGTCCCTCATTCGCACGTTGAGTACAAACATGACTACGGACTAGCGGCTTCTAGTCCAGCTCCAAAAGTTAGAAGAGCTGACGCGTAAGCGCTGTTAAGCGGTCCGCAAGCAGAGGTAGTACAGCCAATCGATAAATGGTGAATGGAAAAGGTGTAAGCTGTGCACGCATCAGCTCTACTTTTTAGGGAGAGGCCCCTTCGAAGTCAAATCGTCACTAAAGCTTCGACCTTCGACTGAACTTAAAGGCAAATAGTATAGACACAGACAGGAGACAGTACTAGAAAATGAAAATCACAAAACCATCTGGGACATGAAAATACAATTGGGCGCCATAATAGTCAACAAACGAAAGCTGCCAAAACCTAGATGTTGCCGTCCCAACATTCACAGAGACAGAAAAACAAAACACGTACATTGAAGTTGCCACAGAACTGAAAGGGATACTGAGCATGAAGAAAGTCAATAAAATGCCAATAATCGTAGGAGCGCAATGAACAGTCCCGAAAAACCTGGAAAGAAGACTAGGAGAAATAGGAATGAAAGGAGAAGAATGAGACTATAAACGAACTGTAGTGATGAAAACAGCTGAAATCTTAAGGAAAATGTTCGAATGAGGAAGCGTATCCTCATGAAATGCGAACGTTAACTAATCATATGGTATTTGCAGTAAAATTAAAACAAATACATAGAAAGAACGCTACCAAATGATCGCAAAAAGAACTGAAACTAGAGAAAATTTACACAACTGCTCACCCCCCCCAAGAAAAAAAACAACAACAATGTAATGGCACGTGCCTTGGTACTACCACACAAAATAGTCGTGAGAGGTCAAGGAGTATAGAAAGACTAAGAAAAGAGAGAACTAACTAGACCTCCACTGGTATGGGTGCGGAGAGTAATGGGACCTCGAAGAGGCTTATTTCCACCCAAATCTCAGAGAAAACCAACGGTCGTTGCTAGCAGGAGATCAGTGGTAAGGGGCTATAGTGATAACGCAAAGTGATGGGGTGCCTTGTTGTTATTCAGACTGTAGGAAAGGCCACCATTTATTATGCGAAAGCTATCACTTGTTATGACCATGTGTGAGAACTTCGAGTGAGTACATGAGAATAATAATTTTAAAATTCCATTCAATCGGTTCTGTTCCGTTAACTTAATTCAGAGGAAACCGGTTTATTCGGCCTATAAATATTGATGATGTTTACATTATTATCTTAAATGACAGTGACCGACCCCATGAATTGAAAGTAAATTAATATCCATCTATCTCTTTAAATACAGATGAAAACGAAATATTCAACGGGATTTTATTTCTAAATATAAATACTGATTTAGCAACCACTTTAGACGTCCACTAGTGCAGTATAATATATTGAGTATAAATGTATTATCTGATATTTCAACTCGTTTTACATGATTATTCTTTACACTTTTGTAATATAGTGCGTGTAATAGACGGTATTCAAAAACAAGTCAACCTATTCAAAAGCAATCAAAGATTCCAGGTTACGAGGGCTGACGTGCGGTGTCGGATAAAACGTTACTCGTTAAGGTAGGTCTGAAGGTGTAAGAAAATGCAGTTTGAGAAACAGCAATTTGCTTGAGACTCATGATCACTAGGTACGGAGCAAACATCGATGTCGACAAAGACGGACGTATAACAAAAGTTCTTACCTGCGAGCCAACTATCTCCACTTGATGTTATACTACATTAAGAGAATTGTTTCCGAAATACAGAAATTGCCTTATTTTATATTGTATTTATCAAATCCTTTGAAACGAACTCACCAGTAGCAAACGTGAAAAAAATAACTTTTGTTATTATTTCGGGAACTATCATTATATTATTAGAAACGGTATATCGTACATAAAGTTATGCAAAATGTGTGTGTCTTGCCGACAACATGACTATACAACAATAGAAGTTCTAAAGACGATGTATATATGAAACGTAGAGCCTCTTATATTTCTCTCAAAATAACACTTGCGAGTGTAGAATATTTATTTGAAGGTCGTAATATCTAATTTTCCTTATAATGTGAATTACAATTAACACGATAATAACGGATTTGAAATATTACATGTTATTTACACCACCAGTTACCATCTTCTTGGGTTAGCCATTAATTGATGGTGAAATTTTGTTTCTTGGAGCTTTGTTTATATGCAGCAGATGAAACCTGCTTATGATCAATGTTACTCAAATAACTTCTCATTGTAAAATCTCTATGATCATCTGCGAAGTCACTATATTTTCAGAACCAGATCATCAATTTGTCGATGAGTGCAAGTGAAACTACTGCTGCCCATGGAATAGCAGAATTTATGGTAAAAATGCATGCCTCTAGATCCGCTGTTTCGTGCATATTAACAGAGTAATTTTGAGAATAATGTGCTTTTTCACTCGACACGGACGGCAATCTACTATGTAGAGGCTATATTTCCCAACCACAAAGAGCTGGGGAGCATGAACGCCATTCGAGTGCGTCCCTAAAAACCAACTCGAAAAGGTACCACCCTTTGCACACCCTTTATTTATTTATATTAATGCACGATTGATTTTTTTAAATCCTTTCAAAAACAGCAGGAGACACATTCTGTTTTATGGGAGGCCGATTTTCTGTAAATCCTTGAAAAATTTACGATGCAGCAACACCAACATACATTTATACTAATATTGTTCAATAGTGATGTAAAATTGAAAACAAATTAAATTCTTGTATAAGCAGCAACCGTTTTTATGTTGTTACATAGTAATTTAATATTGAATTCATTTTTTTAATCTCTAAAGACATGAAGACGGATATTGGTAAATATAACGCCTTTTATGTTGGCTAATAGTAAAGTAAGGTTGATTTTTTTCCTGTAAAAAGCAACAGGAGCCAACTATCTGGATTACAATATGTTGATTACAATATGTTGATTACTATATGTTGATTACTATTTGTTGATTACAATATGTTGACTACAATATGTTGGTTACAATATGTTGATTACAATATACTCGAGATACGTCCTCGACAAGCAGGATTCTTAGGTATTTTTGTAGGCCAGTATCGATCTCAGGTATGACTTTGTTCAGTTTGGAGGGCACCCCTCCCAGGCGTTACCTTCTGTTTTATAAAGTCTTAGTTTATTGCTAATTGTTTGAGGCTTCCCTACCAGTTAATGCCGACGAGGATTAGCAGGTATTTTTTGTAGGCCAGAACACGTAAATCCATAATGTGCTAGATTGTAATGACCACACCTTACTGTGTGCCTAACCTGCTGAAAAGAAGGTAGATCACTTTTTTGTTTCATTTTACTTTAGTCATAGTTCTCAAAAATCAAGGAGCTTACACTAGATCTCTATATGAGAAGCATAGATATTTGATTGTTCCATTAAAGTTTTCCCTTACCTCTCAAGCGTTGACTTTGTAAAGAAGTTAAGAACATTAAATTACTTGTCCTCAATTGGCAATTTGATTATGTTATACTATATATTTATATTAGTCTCTTGATCTTAAATGGTTCCAAGACAAGAATTCATCTGGTCTGGTGGAGTATCCAGGAAAGTGCTGTTATTTTAGGTAACATCACGGGGAAAAGGTGCACCATTCTCTGTATAGGTGTGTAGCCAAACTGAGGAGATATTATTTATGCTATGAATACTATGTTAATTTGAATAATTTGTCAAGATTTACTTGAAGGGTGAAGTATCATCATGTCATGTGTCACTGACATATCCTATTTACAGAGACACAAACACTCGAGGACGGTGTCTAGTAGGTAATTACAAACTCCCATGTAAGTAAGTAAAACTCCCCAGTAAGTAATTTAAACTGCCAGTAAGTAATTCAAACTCGCCAGATAATATATATATATATATAATATATATATATATATAATATATATATATATATAATATATATATATATACATACACATATGTATATTGAAAACGATCGTCAAGACGAAAATTCTGAAAGCGAACCGAATTAGTGTTAAATTTCAATATTTCGTTATCTATTTTCTTTCTTTTTGTCAGTCTTGTCTTCAAATCACACGAACAGGCAGTAGAGATGTTTAAATGTTCTTTTTACTTTGATCTGATATTCAATTGCTCGTAATTTCCCCAGCCGTAGGACCCGCATGACACGGTATTCATCGCAATGAATGTCATAGATGATGATTGAATTTCTATTGCAAGGTAATCACATAGCTTTTTACGGATTAACAATGCACTCGTAAACAGTCAAAAGAAATTGCTAATTATTAAATACACATCCATTTATGTATCGTTTTTTTGCGGGTGTGGCCTGGTGTAGTTGTTACAGGCGCGGACTGCCGCCTCGATATGTAGTGTTAGAGCCTTTTTCTTGTGGTCCCAGCGATGCATACCCTACGTGAATGTATGTAATCTATCTATAGATTTAATAGAAGCATATATTATAGACATCAGTTGTGAAGACAGTCAAAGAGATGATAAACTACAACACCACGGAAATGTTTCTCCACTCATATTAGAATTGCTCTTAGTCGTGTTTACAACTACACTCCTAAAATATAATGTCAAGTGAGTTACGGTTAGGATTGTTTAACGTTTGTTTTACTCAGAATTCGTTACAGGGTTTTTCTATTGTCTGTAAAGTCTGGAAAAGGGCTTACATATTCACACACACACACGTATGCACACCCACAGACCCACACACACACAAACACACACACACACACACATATATATATATATATATATATATATATATATATATATGTATATATATATATATATGATCATTTTTTTATTTACACAGACATGTACAAAATCTGCGACACTAGCATGTCGATGTTATCGATCAACAGTTACTATAAACTGAGATCTCATCAGACAGAGTTAGAATCCGATCTTAACCTCAGATCATATTTGGAGAGAACCGAATTCTCTGGATTACCGCCCTGTGGATATTTTTACCTGGATTATTACCATTATATATATATATATATATGTATATATATATATATATATATATATATATATATATATATATATATATATATATATATAAATATATATATATATATATAAATACATATACAAAAAAATACCTGTCTCTTAACAAAAATAAAGATAGGATGCTACTACAAATCATGTGTATATTTTTTGTTACCATTTATATCAAGATTTATTATACGATTTTGATTCACGAAAATGTATCAAATGTAAGGTTAATATGCATATATATAAACAAACACACATATATGTATATATATATATATATATATATATATATATATACATATACGTACATGTATATGCATATGTATGCAAAAAGATATATATATATATATATATATATATATATATATATATATATATATTTAGCCTGACGATTCCCCCCGGGGTGAAACACAGGAGTCTCTGTGTAGCTTGATTGCCATATATATTTTCACTGCTTACTACCTAGCTCTACTTACGTATCGAGCACTGTTGAAGTAAATACTGAAAACTGATACATAAAAAATTATATCTCCTTATAATATTTTATGTGGATACATGAAGTACTAATATATATATATATATATATATATATATATATATACATATATGTATGTAATTGTTTTATTGGTGATTGCAGCGTTCGATGTTATTTTTGCTTACTACTATTTCGATTTTCTCATATCCTAAGTGATTAATATGCAGTATATTTAAGTGATTAAAAATCGCACATATGTCTAGCGAGGGCGTCGTAGTGCAATAGGCAGACGCTGAACTATATATATATATATATATATATATATATATATATATATATATATATCAATATCGATGGTTCAATTTTTGTCTAAGTTAGGCATTTTGATGACGGCTGTGAGCCAGAAATCCGTGTCAATGTATTACTTTTATGTAAGTATAAAATAAAGAAAGATATATATATATATATATATATATATATATATATATATATATATATATAAATATATTAACGGAAGATACGTACTATAGAGTCAAAGGCGACTAATAATGCAATTTTCTGCACTTTCATCACTTAAGAAGTGAGACAAACCAAATAGGAGAAAGCAACAAAAAAAAGAACGATGCAATAACCAATAAAAACAATTACATAAAAATACATGTGATATTTAGGTGAAAAAAATCGTGCATATTTCTAAGCAAGGCGTCATAGTTCAATGGTTAGTCGCCGGGGTATAGTTAACAATTTAGTTAAATAAAATAGATAGTTTAGTTAGTAAAATATAGTTAGCAAGTTAGCAATGTTGATGACGTTCTGAGCCAGAAAAACGTGTCCACGGATAACTTTCATGTTGATTACTTTTATGTAAGTAAAAAATACACATATATATATATATATATATATATATATATATATACCTACGCATACATGGATATACGTATCCATACATATATACGCTTATATATATATATATATATATATATATATATATATATATATATATATATATATATATATATGCAGTCATTCATAAACGTATATATATATATACCTACGCATACATGGGGATACGTATATATACATATATGCTCATATATCCATATATATTCATATATGCGTATACCTACATATGTATGCTATATATACACACACACACACATATATATATATATATATATATATATATATGCATATATAGTGAGTTTTAATTACCTACCAGATAGTGTGAATTAGCAACTAGCCACTATCCTCGAGTGTCTTCAGTCTCTCTGTGCAAGGGTTTCTTAGTTTAACCTTACATGAGGATATTTCCCCTATAAGTAAACCCTGGCTAAGTATTAAAAATAACATATTATTCAAATCCAAAATAAGCGCTTATCGATCTCATATAAATAAGGGACCACTTGATTTCTAAGAACTTCAACTGAAGTAAAATGAAACAATATATATATATATATATATATATATATATATATTTATATATATCATGTTTACAGACTTTTTAACAGTATCATCGATCATCAGTTTCGCTAGACAGACATGCGCTCAAAGCGGAGATCATAACTTGGCCATTGTTTTACTCTAAGATATTTTTGTCACTATCTCATCAACACAAGCTACCACCGAGGGAAATCTCACCTATTTTATCACAAGATTTTTCTATTCATTTATAAAGATAATTGCATCATCACAAACCGTTTTCGGCGATTTCACTTATCATATTATTTTCAACCGGATGTTGAGGAAGAAACGGTCGAACACGCCCTTTTCAATTGCAGAAAGCTGCATGAGTTTTGAAAGTATGTCAACAAGGTTACGGCGGGCATTGTCTCTCAGAAGTTTTTTACCAGTTGATTGAGCATCTGTGGTGTACAATGGGATGTCTTCGTAGCCCAGGAAAAAACGAATGCGGTGTATCACGATCCTAGGCGTAGCTAGACTAGCAGACATAGGGAATGAGGAAATAATTGCCTTCTGATTACGATCTGATTTCGAACGTTAAACATCAGCTTAAAGTCCAAATCAGAATTGATAGGAGTAGATTGCACTCTGCACTATTTCAAAAGTAATTATATATATACACCGCTAGATTATGTATGGTTGGCTGAACCAGGGTTGAGTACGTGTAATCTGCCTAGAAATGGTGAAGGCAGAACTGATGAGTCAACAGACCCACTTCCAGTTCGCAAAGTCTCTTAACTAGTAATACAAAGGAGAAATTTTCTTTTGTTAAAAGTTGACTTGCGTGTTTTCGGCTCTTATAGTAACCTGGAAAAAATGAGCACTTCATACCTATATAGATTAGGATTATCTTACTAACAACCACACTTAGCATTTTATTTTTCAGCAATTCTTCTTTAAGAAACCTCCTCCAACTGATGTATCGCAATTATAATTTTGGTAAATAAAAAAACGTCAAAACATTGGGATAGGGTTAAGTAGATTTTACCCATAGATTGAATATTGCATTTTGGTGACTAGTTAAGAGAATAAATTCAGAGAAAGACAGCCGACCATAATCCCACCCCTTTTTTTCCGCATGCTATTTTTTAAAGAAAATGTACTATACTGTAAACCTTATTGTAAAATTTGTAGGGTATATTACATGCGCATATATATATATATAGTCTCGGAAGTGTTTCAACCATTAAAACTATATATAAAAAAAACAAAAAACAAAAAAAAAACTTATAGTCTCAAGTCTTCCAGTGGAAAATCACTCATGTAAGTCAATTTATTTTTTACAGTTATTATATTAGTTAGTTTCTAACACTATTTTAAGGGATCATCAGTTGTTTACCATGAAAAACTGTTTCGGGAATTTATATATATATATATATATATATATATATATATATATATATATATATATATGCACTACAGGTTATACAATCACAGAACTTTTACGTTAGATAATTTGCAATCAGCTTGATACTAGTTCATATATTATTACAAGACATAGTACTAACGAAATCTACCAATTTAAGAGTAATACTTTATGAAATAAAAATCATGAATTAAATAATATTAAATAAAGTTTAAATATAATAAATATATTCAATAACTAACCTGTTTAATGTTAAATAATCGGTGTGTAGGTAAGCTAGTATACATTTTAACCATGTGAATGAGTTCAGTTTCAATGATTTTGCAGTGCGTTAAACAACACAGATATCAGAGTGTATTCTGGAGTGATCTGACACTAGGGTAGTGTCAGCAGAGTAGATGAGATCGAGCGATATGCGAAAAAGGCCCCCCGAGTGCGACGTCGCGTGAGACGAAAGCGAGAATCACCGGTTAGATTTTTGAGAAATTTTGGAAGGTTGAAGCGAACGGTCCCAAACAAAATGTCTTTATAACGATGCTGTTAGGTGCTGATCAGTGTATCAATCCACCTGCTTATCTATATGTGCATGTATATATATATATATATATATATATATATATATATATATATATATATATTTATATATACCTATCTATCTATCGGCAGTTTTTATTGTTCTTACTATGACGCAATGAACAACTTGTATGAACAGCGACGAGGAACGCGGGTCCTAGCCAGAGACGTCACGGAGAATAAACTGGCAACAAAAAATATGAAGCAGCGATATAGAAACAGATGACACGAATTTGAGGTAACAAGCGACAACACGGGGAGGAAATAACAAGGAACAATGATACACGTTTTGTTTTTGAGAAAGAAAGAAAAAAGAAAAACGCAACATCTAGGTCGATTTGATGCCGAGTCACTCATAGCCCCTGACATGGAGGCGGTTAGAAACGGGTGCCACGGTGCAACGTGAGATCCGAAAAGAATAAATGAAGCGTAGTAGAAAGGTCAAATTATGGAACGACGGTGTGGCAGGGGAAAGGTAGAGAAATAAGAGATGAATGTATAATAGAATAACAAATATATATGTTGATTTTAAAGTCATAGAAATTGTTACAGCTGAAAAAGAAATTATAAAGAATTAACGTAAGAAAAACTTTTGGAATTAAAATATTATAATAGTTTAACTTTTAGGAGGAAAAGCAGTGTTTGTAACTTTTAAAAATACAGTATGAAGATTGAATTTATTGTGACTTTTGAATAGATGTATACACGAAGTTAAAAATAAAGAGAAAGAAATACGCAAAAACCGTATGGTTTCTTGCACACCACCCACGCGCGCGCTCAGAGTGGGGGGTCATTTTTTTCGTTGCGGGATCATATGTCGTTGGAGCGCCGACTTCTTGTCATGGTTTTATGTAACTAGAGATGGTAGAGGATATGGTGTATGAGTGAGGGACGGAAAAAGAGAGAGACGGATGTGAGGGGCTATTAGGTGACTTGCGTGTTATTTTTTCAGGACTAAGACACGAGCAGACCACTGTAAAAATAATAATCTCTATATTAATAACTGGAGTTTTACTTGCAACTTCAGTCACTAAAGGATTTTAAACACAGGTGCTAATAGTATCTCAATACGATCACGCTTCGTGCCAATAATTGATACGTGTTTTCGGAAATTATCAGTCGGTTTCATTCGATTTAATAATGTCCTACAGCAACTCCGATATACCTGACTTTCTCAAACAAGTCCTTCATACGGGAAGTCGGAGTAACTTTTACTCACACGCACACCTCTACTACAACTACCACTATATATTTTTTTAACATATTTCACCACAGACAATGCAGACCGGCACTGTAAACGTAAGGGGCTATTAAAAATTAGGATGGAGGTTTGGGGTATCATCACGAGTTGGAAACTGTGTAGCGAGATGTCTGTTTACATTAGTTTTACATCTCTGCATGTCGGTACAGTCGGGGAAACATGGAGCAGGGAGGGAGTTTCAGAGACGGATACATGTGGAAAAAGAGGCTATTGGCGCAGAAGGTTCTCCGGCATCTGGGGACCTTCACAGTGAATTGATGTGATTTAACTGATTGTTGAGTTGGTCCAGTGTATTTACGTCGAGGGGCACAAGAGCAGCCAGTTCATCTGAGCACAATCTATTGACATATTTGTTAAAACAAGAACAAGATGCAACATTGCAGTGATGGGACAGGGGCTGGAGGTTGGTGGATAGTGAGAACTAACACAATAACGCCAAGAAAGGGGTCGATCTTAAACCATATTTTAATCAGCTAAATTACTTACAGTGAAATCGTTTTTTTTCTGATATCTTTTATAATTTACTATTGTTTTGTTTTAAAATAAAAATAAGTATTTAAATTTTACCTGTTAAACATTTGTTTTGGTTTTGTAGTTTATTTGATTTGTAAGCTTTGTTAAAAAATGTGTGTGTACTTTTTTGTGTGAATCCATAGCGAATTGTTTTTGTAAATGTGTCAACTGATGCCAAATATTGAACTAACATCTGAATTTTGTTGTACGTTTTAGCAAGGAGCGAGTGTTTTTGTTTCCTAAAGAAAATTACTTTTAAGCAATTATTTGAAAAATAACAGCTTGAGTACGATTAATTGAGTGTTTTTAAATCGTGGTCATTCGGAAAACAATTCCGGTAAGAATGTTACAATTGAGAGTTATGTTGCATTTGTGCGGTAATCTTTTTTGATGTCCGGAAGGAGTTGTGTTGTTAAGGTTAATGGGTATTATGTAAACCCTTATGAAGCTAAAAAAAAACAATTCTAAGTCCAACTCAGCAAGTAATAAGTCTAAAATGGGCTTGGTTACGAGTACTGACACCGGGGAAAATATGGGAATATTCCCACATACGGAAAGACGGACGTGACTTTGAATGGCAAAAAGTCATATATTTTTTATGGACTAATTGGACGTCCGAAATGTTGCATTTATATATATATATATATATATATATATATATATATATACACGATTGGTGTGAGTAGATTTTAAGATGAAGTTGTGGACTGTGATTCCGTCTTCGGAGTTTGATTCTTATTGGCATGTTCTCTTAGGACGACTTCCAACCCCAAGTGCGCAGAAAAAAATCATGAGGAAGGGTACTATTAGACATATTTTTGAAAGTAATAGATTATTTGATAAAGGCGGACGAACTATTAAAATAAAAATAAGTATAACAATGTTCTATTCTTTTATGTTTTCCATTAGGCTAATTTAATTTGTCAAGTGTGAAGAACGTCATGATTTTTAGCAGTGAAATACACATTATATAAATACACATTATAGTAGAAACTAGACACTAGGTTTACTTTCGGAAGCCTCGTGACTCTCGATTCACTAATTGTGTTGTTTAGTCATCACATTCCACGAGCGATGCTTCTGGCAAAAGAGGAGTAGTTTCTGTTTTCTTGGTCATCTAACACTTATACTTGGATAGGTTTTTACTCTGAAGTGTTAGCTCCTTACATCAATTTCCACAATATATATATATATATATATATATATATATATATATATATATATATATGATGGCTTGAAGATTTTTTGAATATGAAACCGTTCGAATACATAATCTCTCTCCTTGATTAAGAAATATCATTTAGATGTAGAAATAATCTCATTTGGGTATAGATCTATTCTTCTGATTTTTTTTAGTTTTGATAGAGAATGAACTTTTTCGAACATTCTATCTGTGTACATACCAAATGCTGCTCTAATGAGGGTATTTGTTTAAACGAATTTTATGTTGAACTGTATGACTGCAAATAAATATTGTCTTGAAACCGTTGTAAGTAATTATAATTTTCATTTTGGGATATGATTTTAAAATGATAAAATCGTTAAAAATACGTATACAGTTTCGGTTACATCTCACTAAATATTGAACTTTTCACTAAATATTGAGTTTCAAGTTGGTAATCGATATTTGTAGTAATGTTGGGAAATATATAAATAATGAGAGACAAACCAAAATATTATTAAAATGAAAATACTAATATATATTTCTCCAAATTTATTAATGCTGTATTTACAATCGTGAAATCTACTATCGTATGATGATTTGTTTTGTGTTTTCCTTGGATACCATCTCATAGGATAGCATTGAAAATATAATTATAAAATGTATAATATATATATATATATATATATATATATATATATATATGAATATATATTCAAAATCATTTATATAAATATATATATATATATAAATGTGTGTGAGTATATTTATTTATACAGTCATGTAGATAATTTGCGACACTGGCATTTTGGCGCTAGCGATCAACAGCTGTTATAATCTGAGATCTCATCAGACACAGTTAGAATTACTACATATCATGTATGGGAAGAACTTAATGTATTCCCAAATATGATATGAGGTAAAGATCGGATTATAATTCTCTCTGATGAGATCTCAGTTAGAACAGCTGTAGATCGATAACATGAACATGTCAGTATCGGTGGTATTTTACATTTCTGTATGAATAAAAAATAACTATATATATAAAACCCTTATTTAGTATTGAGCACATTTCATTAGCTAGGCTGAAATTCTTCGGACTCATAGCTTGTGGATGTTTATCCTGCTTTGATGATCATATATATATATATATATATATATATATATATATATATATATATATATATATATATATATATATATATATATATATATATATGTATATATAAATATACGTTTCTATTAAATGTGATTTTGCTGTCCAATGGAAGTAACGATATTTGTTTTATATTGTGTACCTTATTACGCATGTACAGAGACAGACAGACAGATAGACAGACAGACAGAGAAGGAAATTTACCCAAATAGCGATATTTTATCCGATAAAATGCATATAAGTAATGTTCGTTATTCGGTAACGATTGGTAGAAATAAGCCTGGCTTGTGATGAAAGCGGAAGACAAGCAGAAGAGATCCAATAATCCGGAGAAGGAAATTCGGTGAAAAATATGGCGCTTATCTTGCTTAAAAGGGCAACGCCAATGGACATGATGACTAAAAAGGGCAGAGAAAGTGAGCGAGAAGAGAAAACGAATACGGACTTAGCCAAAGGAAAACACAAAGTGTTTACAGAGCACCGGTTGATCGTCCATTTAAACCTGATTCCACTGAATCCGAAATCAATATCGTCAGTTACGACGAGAGTGCATGTGAATACGTATACCCACGATGATTGACTAAAAGCATTCTCACCACTTATCTGCCAAACTCAGCGCCAATCTCGCTTCCCACGGTACCCAATGGCAGATTCGATTGGACAAGCGGTTGCGGCAATCAACGCTCTTTTTTATTCCATTTCTACGTTTTGTTTTTTTTTTTGCAGTGATTCTTGTTCATGTGACAACGAAGGAAATGTAATACATATCAATAACTTATAACTTCTTTCCATTTCAACGGCGGAAGTGGAAATCGGTTCCAAATAACAAATACAAGATTTGTAAGAGGAAATAAAATAGAACCTGAATGAATGTGTGATTAATGGTATTAGCAAATATATGCATTTTCAGTTGTAAATATATAATCGTATTATAATCCAAGGTCGGTGTTTGTAAATAAAAGTATCTAAAATTTTCAAAGATATGACGTCATATTCTCAAATAATATGCATCATGAACAAATAAAAATCGATGTCATATTTTAATACATAAGTTAACGTACGTATGTTCAGCCTGATTCGCTGTATGGAAACAAAGCGTAGTGTAAAGATTAATGTATAAGAAAGTGAAAAAGTAGGAGGCACAATTGCGACTGCTACTGCTTCTTCCGAGGCTTGATACAGACCAACAATTTAGAATTCAGATTGTAAGCTGTCGACGTTGATTGCTGCGGCTTCTGCTTCGAATAGTCAATAGACTAGTTAGCATAGATTTCTCGCTGTCGCTCTGGAATGTAAGTCTTAATCACACAAAAATCCACCAAGTACAGAAATTGCAAAAAACACTATAAAGCTATCTCCTTCCTTACAAAAATTGCGCAGATATTAGCTAACACCACACAAAATATTTGTAAAGGAATCGTAATTATAATTGTAATAATAATACAGCAATTTAATGTAATACTCATACCGACATTAAAATTATATATGATATGGTAACATATATGTGGATAACTATGTTATCTATTTTTAGTTAGTAGTTAGATGTTTTATATTTTCATCTATAACATTGGCTATTATGTTGCCGTGTTTTAGGGGGTCGGTATTTCATAGATGAAGTTATTAATGTTAGGGAATTAGGTAGAGACTATAAAATGTTAGTTGTGTTAGGGTTAATTGTTTTAAGTTTTTATTTTATTTTTTTACGGTAACATTGGTTCAGTGAGTTATATTTATATTACTAAAAGGGGTAATCGATTCCGCCTTAAATTAATTGACGTTTCTTGTGTTTTGATTTGAAGTTCACCTCTATCACTAAATTTAACTATCTCAACTTTTTTACTTAAGCATAACAGGGTGAATATAATGAACAACAGGTACTGATTGTTCTGATAGTGTTCCTTTTCACTGTTGGTGATTATTTTTTATTTGTTAGTTCCCAGTGGTATATAGAGAGTGAAGATATTACAAGATATGCCTATATAGTATTTTTTATGGGTTGGATTATCCTTAGTTGAAAGTGTAGCCTGATATATCATTCAGGTTGAAATACAAGTTTGCTGCAGGGGGCATTCCGTTTTATTTATGCAATTACAAGGCTTAATATTTGTATTTTTTTTATTATTTAAGTCAGTATTAATGTTACCGTTCGATATTTTATTTCTATGTTTTTAAATCATTTTTCAAAGTGTTCACAACAACTGTAACTCCATTTAATGGTATTTTTATTAAAGATTTATAGCTGGCAAACATTGACGCTGTCGAATTAATGTTTAATGCATATCAAATCATATTATCTATATATTCGATAGCCTTGAAAGTGTGCTACAGGTAATTGAACCTTTTTTTTAATATGAGTTCACAAATGCTTATTTAAAATGTTCGCCCGTTTCAGATCTAACCACGTGGCCCACGAATCTTAAATTTTTAATTAAATTTCTTTTTTCTACACCATGTTTTCCAAATATGTTCTGAGGGAAGGATCAGATGTTCTTTCCGAAAAGACGAATCTCAGTTTCCGACAGCTGTTGATCGAGAACATCGACATGTCAGTTTCGTGGATTATGAATATACAGAAAAGCTATATTTGATATTGAGCAATTTTTATAAGACCCGTTGAAATTTTTTGGATTTTCATTCTGATGATATTTATATTACCATGATTACTATATATATATATATATATATATATATATATATATATATATATATATATATATATTTAAACATATATATATATATATATATTTAAACATATATATATATATATATATATATATTTAAACATATATATATATATACATATATATATTTAAACATATATATATATACATATATATATATATATATTTAAACATATATATATATATATATATATATATATATATATATATATATATATATAAAAATCCGTCGAACACTCTCGACTAGTCTTCTTTCTGTGCCTGCTTATAGGTACATATAGATCTTAATTCCCCCCAATCATGTGACAGTTTCCGGTAATCGATACTCTGTTAACCGAATTCGCACCGCCCGACCGTCGGAAATTATTATTTTCTTCACTGATAGGAGTATTCAGCTTGAAACGTTAGCGGCTAGAGGTATAAATAATTTAATATTTATCCATAAAAATATTAACATAAGCTCATATAAGAAATTAAATGTCGAGCACTTTCGGCGATCTTAAAAAAAGACTGTTATTAGCCCTAGAGCGAAGTTCTGGATCCGTTTGTCCACACTCTCTACCAGTCTTCAGTCTGTGCCCACTTCTAGGAAACTATATATCTTGATGTCCCTCAATAACGTGACAGTTTTCTGATGGCTAAGTAGATATGTCGATTGCTTGCAGATTCTTGGCTGACTCTGTGAAAAAGGTTCGTGCCGCCCGACCTTCTGAAATAGTTACATTCCTGCAATAATGTGAGCAATCAGCTTGACACGCACACGTCTCGAAGTATACTTAATTTAATATTCACCTATAAAAATATTATATATTTATATATGTATATATATATATAAATATATATATATATAAATATATATTTGTAAATTTAATGCATTGATTATATAATTTAGCCTAACCTATTCATTTTAACTAATTCATTCATCCACATGTAATGCGTATCTATTATTTTAGTTGATTATATTCCGTTATCTTAATTATACACTTTTTCAATTAATTTACATTAATTTCAATTTTAATATTTTTTATTTACATATATGTATGATGTACTTAATGTACACTTTATTTTCTCATGCATACATATACTCTGGATTTTTCCAAATGCTTCCAAAATATACCTCATTTATAGAGACATGTAAGAGCACTCCTTGATTTGGGCTAATACGTCAGACGACCCTGAGAAGAATGCTGGGGTGAATCATTAATTACTTATCTATAATTTAAATTTCCTGGTTCATTTATCCTTTAAAGTATTTATTCCGAAGACTTGGAAAAAGTTATGCACCACATAGAGAATCAAGAGTGTTCATCTTGAGCCATGGTTTTAAGATCTAGATTAAACGGTTAAATTTAAACAACGATACGTCGTAATTTGTCTTAAAAGATTGGTAGAGGGAATCTGACCGATACAGATTTTTATTGTTATTTTTATTGTAATTTTAATTATTTATTATTATTATTTTTTTTATTATTAAAAATGTGAGTTACTTTATTACTAAGGTTTTGCCATTAATCATTATCATCAACATTGCAAGAGTCGTTGGCGATACTTTTGTAAATATTTTTTTTATTGAGCGTCGTGGTGCATATGTTGCATAACTACTGACATTCAAACGTAGCGAGCAGCAAGGGGGGGGGGAGAGAGCTTCTTTTATCACTACACGCAGAAATCCTTCCGACTGAGGCATTTCTCCAAAACCACCTCAGCAGTTCGCTATTACATCCTCTCCGGCCGAAAACAACGCGAAATGTTCACGAGAGGATTACTAGTGATTTCAATCTTTTTTCTTAATACTTCTGATGATACAATTTAATCTATATCATTTTCATAATCATTTTACTCTATAAAATTCGAACTGTATATCACTTTTTCTCTATACTTTCGTAACCACAGTCTTAAACCTTCACGTATCAATTTACGGCATCTCAAGCCTTTTTAAAACCACGTATCTGTTCACGGCATCTCAGCATTTATACGTATCTTAAGGTCTCTAAACAGTTCTCAAATAAATCTCAAATAAATCTCAAAGTTTACCTTAACTTCTGTTCTCTTCTTTGGCCTGTGATTCGTCTAGTCTTCGCTGGCTGTGTCGTCTTAACTTCTGTTCTCTTCCTTGGCCTGTGATTCGTCTAGTCTTCGCTGGCTGTGTCGTCTTAATCGAAGGAAGAAGTCTGACTCAGACAAAATGAACACACGAGACACGGATTTTCTTGAAGGGATATTTCACACAAATTTATTTATTCTCACACAATTTTCTTACTTCTCGGTTCGGTTGCTGTCAGGGGGATTCCGGCTTCGACTCTCTCATACTCGGGCTATTTTCTTTCCTTGCTGGGATATCTTCTGCCCCCCACAGCGGGGCCTTACCCGTTTTCCGGCTACATACTCACAACCGGTCTGAACGGTCTCGCTTCTCGGTTCAGACTGATTCTAAAAAACTAATTTCTTGTTTTCTGTGGTGACGCAATCATCGTTCCCACGCGCGATATGGGGACAAAACGACCCACTCTGACCTCTGACTCAAAGGTCACGTCAGGTGTCTAAATTTGTTATGACTATTCCTGAATCAAACACTTCTCTGACTCATTTCTGAGTCCAGAAACAAAACCTATTTTTCGATAACAAAATTAGCTATTTGATACTAGTTAATCTACCCGTTTAAAATACAGGGCCCGTCATAATATAACACTCCTCTCCACCTTATCTTTCAAAATTTCTTCCCTGAAGAAATTTACACAAATATCCAAATCCATCACCAACACTTTTTTTTTTTTTTTTTAAATACACACGCACATATTCATCTAATCATCGGTACACGACCGATTGCTGATCGGGCGTATTGCCGCGATATGGGGCACAAAAACAGAAACCCCTTTCCTTAACCTGTAAACCTAAATGGTCAGCCTCCAGTGTCTACACGAGGTACCGTCCCTACATTGCTTACTAATCTGGACCAAATACTTCGAACACTCCAGTGCCCCGGCGCAAACGTCCGCGAACAATCACTCATGTCTCTAACTCCCAGCCCTGTTCATTAAACGTGGAGGACCCCATCCCATATATCTATCTAGTCGATACGGTATTGAGCGAAATGTCACATCGAATCATCCTGCTCCCGGAACACGCCGAATGACCACAAACTAGGCCCAACCTATAATCTTATAATTAAATCCAATTAACACCCGGTACCTCTTTTTTTTTTTTAAATCGATCCCCATGGTTCTATCCGCCCCCGACGCGCGCACCCGGATCACACCACACCCCAGCTTAACTCCATCCCCACTGGTGTTGAGCATACACCAATTCTATGCGTTCCCTTCCCGTGTTCCTATCTATGCGGTAAGGGGGTGGGGTATCTTCGCAGCACACCCGTCGGCAAACATCCAAAATCCACAAAAAAAAAAAAATGGGACCACAATTTCAAAGCTTAACATTTTACACAACTTTCACACACTCTATCGGCGCAGTTGGGGACACCTGGGTCACAAAAACAACAATTTCCATAACTGACCACCGTCCTTTTCTCGTGGTCCCACAGAATGACCATATCACCGTCATTCTCCCGTTCGCAATTTTAACGTATGCAGGCTTTACCACAAGCCTCGCCACTAACCCATGGGTACTCTATAAAAGAGAGCTTACGAGCAAACGCCGGGAATCCCTCATTGACTTTCCAAGCCTGTACATACTCTGTACACGGGGATTTTTCCCGATAAAATCAACCCTGTCCAAGGGTTTCCGCGATCCGACCCAAACCAACTCCAGCTGCCCGAACCTAATCAACTCAAATCGCCCGGCTGACCCACGTAACATTCAATTTAAGAACTGTTTTTTTTTTTAATTACATTTTTAAATTTCTCCATCCTCTAAATAGTAAAATATCATTCACTCAAGCATTAGGAACCCGGAATCCTCCATGTAACAAATACATCAAAATACATCAAAAAAAAATTCATTCACCCCAACAACAACAAAAAAATAAAACCGAAACCGACAGAACCAATGGAGAACATATCTCCACAACACAATATAACATAAAAAGATAAAGGGAAAAGAGAACAGCGCCCGACACCATAACGTATTGACATGTCGTCAAACTCCAACCCGGACACCATCAGATCACCCGCCGTTGTCGTCGTTATTTTTCTGCAACACTTCACAGCGGTTTTCAAGACCCACGGGCGCTTTCTTTCCCTCTCTCTCTCCCTCTCTCTCTCTTCCTTTCTAACAGGCATATTCTGACCTCGCGCGCACATTTTTTTTAAACAATCTCTTTTAACATTTCAATTCTTCTCTCTCTCTCTCTCTCTCTCTCTCTCTCTCTCTTTTTAACACGCATATTCCGACCTCGCGCGCACATTTTTTTAAACAATCTCTTTTAACATTTCAATTCTTCTCTCTCTCTCTCTCTCTCTTTTTAAGACGCATATTCTGACCTCTCGCGCACATTTTTTTTTTAAACAATCTCTTTTAACATTTCAATTCTTCTCTCTCTCTCTCTCTCTCTCTGTCCATTCGCTCTCGCTTTTTAACACGCATACCTCCCTCGTTTTTTTGTTGTTTTTTTTCGCCCGTCACCGCTTTCACCTTTGTCCCCCACCAACACAAACCAGAAAAAAAATTACAGCAACAAATTCTTAAAACACAACACAAAAAAAAAACATAATTACGGCAAATCGTCCTTTTCTTTCTAACTAGAATGTACTTTTCCTACAAGGTCTTAACAATTGTTTTTGCGCGTGTGTGTGTGTGCGTGCGTTCTTTTTTTTTTTTTTTAACAAAATGTGTCTTTTTTTTTTTTTCTTTCTTTTTTTGTGAATCTTAACAATTAACAAAATGTGTCTTTTTCTCTTTCTGCGTAATCTAATAATTGTGTGTGCGTGCGTTCTTTTTTTTTTTCTTTTTTTTAACAAAATGTGTCTTTCTTTTTTTCTTTCTTTTTTTGTGAATCTTAACAATTAACAAAATGTGTCTTTTTCTCTTTCTGCGTAATCTAATAATTGTGTGTGCGTTCTTCTTTCTTTTCTTTTTTTAACAAAATGTGTCTTTTTTCTTTTTTTTTTTCTCTGTGTCTTCTAATAATTAACTACATGTGTCTCTCTTTTGTGTATCTCAACAATTTTCCCCTCGTGTCTCGTTCCTTTTTTTTCTTCCTTTTTCTATTACTTTAACTTCGTACGAGTTCCTTTTTTTTTTTTTTTAATTTATCTATCCAACATAAAAATACGAGGTACTCACTGTTCGTTGACATCACTCTCTCTCTCCGTTGATCCCCCCCTGTCTTCGCTTGCTTCCGGACCCCAAGATTTTCGTTGTGACAACGCGGTTCGTCTCAACCTATTTCTTGTGGAAATAGCAAGCTACGGCAACCAAAACAAGTAAGTGTTGCATAACTACTGACATTCAAACGTAGCGAGCAGCAAGGGGGGGGGAGAGAGCTTCTTTTATCACTACACGCAGAAATCCTTCCGACTGAGGCATTTCTCCAAAACCACCTCAGCAGTTCGCTATTACATCCTCTCCGGCCGAAAACAACGCGAAATGTTCACGAGAGGATTAATAGTGATTTCAATCTTTTTTCTTAATACTTCTGATGATACAATTTAATCTATATCATTTTCATAATCATTTTACTCTATAAAATTCGAACTGTATATCACTTTTTCTCTATACTTTCGTAACCACAGTCTTAAACCTTCACGTATCAATTTACGGCATCTCAAGCCTTTTTAAAACCGCGTATCTGTTCACGGCATCTCAGCATTTATACGTATCTTAAGGTCTCTAAACAGTTCTCAAATAAATCTCAAATAAATCTCAAAGTTTACCTTAACTTCTGTTCTCTTCTTTGGCCTGTGATTCGTCTAGTCTTCGCTGGCTGTGTCGTCTTAACTTCTGTTCTCTTCCTTGGCCTGTGATTCGTCTAGTCTTCGCTGGCTGTGTCGTCTTAATCGAAGGAAGAAGTCTGACTCAGACAAAATGAACACACGAGACACGGATTTTCTTGAAGGGATATTTCACACAAATTTATTTATTCTCACACAATTTTCTTACTTCTCGGTTCGGTTGCTGTCAGGGGGATTCCGGCTTCGACTCTCTCATGCTCGGGCTATTTTCTTTTCTTTGCTGGGATATCTTCTGCCCCCCACAGCGGGGCCTTACCCGTTTTCCGGCTACATACTCACAACCGGTCTGAACGGTCTCGCTTCTCGGTTCAGACTGATTCTAAAAAACTAATTTCTTGTTTTCTGTGGTGACGCAATCATCGTTCCCACGCGCGATATGGGGACAAAACGACCCACTCTGACCTCTGACTCAAAGGTCACGTCAGGTGTCTAAATTTGTTATGACTATTCCTGAATCAAACACTTCTCTGACTCATTTCTGAGTCCAGAAACAAAACCTATTTTTCGATAACAAAATTAGCTATTTGATACTAGTTAATCTACCCGTTTAAAATACAGGGCCCGTCATAATATAACACATACATGTTATTTTTATCATTATAACTATCATAAATATAATTTTCATTATTATTATTAGTAGTATTAGTATGACAAATTATATATTTATGAAGAAATGTATATCAACTACGGCTCCAGCACTTAAAAAAAAACATGCTGAATCAACTCCTTAAAAAGAAAGAGAATTACTTAAATATAATATCGCATAAGTTAAAGCAGCGCGTGATCTCCATGTTTCCAAATAAGATCCACAACAATGGCTGGCGATAAAAAATAAGTCTCGACGACTTGTTGTATCTAAACCTACAATCCCATGTTGTATAACTTAATGGATTATAATATATATATATATATATATATATATATATATATATATATATATATATATATATATATATGTGTGTTATTTTTATTTACCTGACAGTATTTACTATACTGGTACTTAATCAGTTTTTACGTGAAATATTAATAAATCGTTTTGAGATTCGTTTTCTCTCCTCGTTTGTTTCTGTTAACCCTCTCCACCTTCCAGCAACTACATCACATTGCTACAGCCTCGGATTACAAACCTACACTTATATATATATATATATATATATATATATATATATATATATATATGATGTAGAGAATATTTTTGATAAAATATTTAGAAAACCTTCACAACGCAAATTATTGTTTTTAAAATGAATTATTTATTTATCTTAAAAACATTTTTTTTTAACTTGAGCGCTTTCGATACTATTTACCACCTTCAGAAGAATAAGCATATTTTTGCTTTCTTCATTTGTTTACTCCCGACTGAGATAAGCAGTAAGGATGAATTCGTCTCGATGTTATGGACGAAGTGTTGATAAGTCGTGTGTATCACGTGGTACGTGGAAAGTTATTTAAAAATTCACACATTAGAAGCGTTGGCGAAATGGCAAATATATAGAGAATATTTTTTTATAAAATATTTATAAAACCTTCACAACGCAAATTATTGTTTTTAAAATAAATTATTTATTTATCTCAAAAACATTTTTTTTGAACTTGAGCGCTTTCGGTAATAATATTTACCATCTCTCTCTCTCTATATATATATATATATATATATATATATATATATATATATATATATATGTATGTATAAATGCACGTTCTACCGGTATCTTACATTTAAACTTCTTAACTACCTTGTTCGAACGCTTCCACATCATCACATAATTTTTATATTTGTTCAACGGCACATACGTGAGTCTATGTAGAACGAAGTTCAGACTGGCCAAATGTTGCAAGTGCTCTCTCAGAGCTTGGAAGAATATCCAAACAGAAAACTTACAGCTTGATGAAGATACTGACATGAAATACCTTGAAGACGAGGAACAATACACATACTTTGGCATAGAAGAAAACGATCCAATTCCACATGCCAAGATGAGAGAAACATTTGCCAGAGAATATATACGCCGTGTTAGAAAAATTTGCAAAACATAGCTAACAAGCAAAAACAAAGTAACTGGCACAAACCAATTAGCTATGCCAGTGGTATAGCTTAGGAATTATTGATTGGCAAAAAAACGACATTAATATCATAGACACACAGAAAGGAAAATGTTGAAAATGTACGGAGTAATGTTAAGTAACCAGTGTCTACCAAGGTTGTATCTGCCAAGAGGAACAGGGGGTATGGGTCTCTCTGAAATTGACCACCAACATCGAGCCACCATTGTGAGAACCGGTCAATATCTGATGAGCTCCGAGAACCCCAACCTTATGATGGTATACCAACATCAATAAACCAGAGCAAGCAGAACAACCTTTATCACAAATCTGGCCAAACATTTTGAACAGGACTGTCTTACAAATGAGGCAGAAACAGACAAACATCCTGCCATCGAAACAGCCCGCAAAACCACCAGAAATACACCAAGACCTTCAATTCCAGAAAACTGGAATAATGGGCAAACCAACAACGTGGTAAGTATTTCTAGGTGAATTATGCCAGGAATATATAGATAAGAAAGGCTATGTAGACTGGCTGGGATATCTCCATTATGACCAGGAGAGAATGGCTGCTCAAGATCAAGGCTTGATGGCCAATGCCTTAAAAAGATGAGTGGTATCAGCAACAATAAAAAGTGCAGGTTCTGCCACACAGAAGTAGAGATTGTGAACCACCTGGTATCCAGTGGTAAAGTTCTCTTTAAGGGTGGCTATTATACAATGCGACACAACAGAGTGTGTAGATATATTCACTGAACTATTTGTACAAAGTTGAATATCCAGTGTAGCAACAAGCCATTGGAGCATATACCAGAAAAAACAGTTGAAAATAAGTTATGCACCATCTACTATGACTATGCAACGGAGCTGTTTAACCTGACATCGTAATATGGGACAAAAGAGAGAAAGTAGCAACACTAGTTGAAGGCAGTGCCCCTAATAATGCAGGATTAAACAGAGCTGAAAGGGAAACGATTACAAAATACCAAGGTCTTATGTACGGCAGCAAAATAAACTGGAATCGTAGGGAAATCTCCATCATACCAGTAATAATAGGAGAAACAGGACTAATAAAAAAGAATTTCAAAAGCCTGGCGAGTATACCCGGTGAACCGAGTGCAAGTGAAATACAAACAAGTGCATTTAAAGGGGCGGTTAGAATCTTAAAACGATCTCTAGGCTGGTGTGTCTGAAATAGCCGGGGAATGTAAAACCCTAAACTATTGAATTAATCATTATCAATTATGGAATATATATTCTAAGCAAAAAGTATATTACGTGGGAATATTATTTTTAAAACTATACTATTTAAGGGTGCAACCAAAATCATATAATATCCCTGAAAGAAAGAAACACAGCATATATTTTTTAACTAATGATTTATGCTGTGTTTATTGTCTGCAGCTGTCCTGGGACGGAAATTCTATTAGTATATATATATATATATATATATATATATATATATATATATATATATGATTCTACAAATATGACACCAGAACAACACCGGATACGTTAGCTAGTCCAATAAACTTTTTATTTACTTGTAGTAATAAAGAGTAACATAGTTACATATGGCAAATAGTGTGCCTTCTCCGTGAAAAATGACAGAAAAATCATGCATCTTCAGTGTTCGCACTCGTTATTTATCTATATTTATCACTACAATATTTATACAAAATCATAGAATTGCGTCAGTTATTAATTTTTTAAGTCATAAATTATCATTATTATTTCTGCTGACTAATAGAAAAAAAACATCTACTGTTGACGTTATTTGATAGAGTCGAGGATTTCTTTCCGAATTAATTTCAGGAGGCGCGGTAAGTCGGAGGTCAGTTTTACTACTTGCTATCTGTTTCTCACTTCTCTCACAACTTGAAATATTTGTATCCATGGCCTAGAATGGTATGCTTTACTTACTAACTTTCATAAGATGGGATTGAAGTAACTAGATTAATTTATACACAAATAAATAAATAGTGCTCTTCATTAGAGAAATTGTATTCCTTCAAATGTTTTATTACAATTTTTTAAAATAAATTTTCAGATTTAGCATTAATGCAGTGAAATATTATTTTGAAAATACACGACGAATATGTGTACTTTAACTAGTACAGATTGTTACTTTAACTCGTACATTTTTCATATTATCTTTTCGTTCAGTTTGATAGACTATGTTTTCACTAGAACCAAGATAATCCGAAAAAAACATGTTTTCCATGTGCAGTTGAAGGAAAAAGTCAATAAAAATATGACAAAGTAAAATGGAATTATTCATGGTTCACTGTTCTGCGGGATTCCAACAAGCCAATAATGTCGTAAACAATTGGCGAGATTACGCTCGCCAATATTTCATCGTATAAGCTTCGCGGAAAACGATGAATAATGGGGCGGGAAATATTTTTTATCGTTAGCAGACGTAGCATTTCTATTACTAGTAAAAGGCAAATTGATTTTATTTTAAAAGCATCCACTAGTCATAAATCAACGTACAGGCTGGTCGGAACATCTTGTTACATCTACTAACATTAACAACAATAAAGTCACAATACTAAACACACGTATTAACAGCATATATAAACTAAACACATGTATAAACAGGTGCATTTATTTCTGTATACATAAATATATTTACTCCCATGTCGTCACGCTGAATTTTGTGTGTAAAACACGTACTGCTTTGGGTAGAGCTCTCCGGTAAATATAACTGCAAACAACCACCAGCTTATAACGCATTGCCTGTTATGCAAACTAATAGAGCTAACAATGTTCATCATTGGAATTGCGCTTACTCTCAACGGCTGCCAGATGAAAACTAAGTTGTTTGAAGCACTGGATGTCGTCTAGAGGTAGAGTTTCGATCCCGGTTTGCAAAACTGGCATTACATGCCTCAGCTGTAATACAGCGAAACAGACTGTCGGTTGATGAGTAAAATGTGCCATCTTTCTTGAAGTAAGCTTTTTGGTAAGTGAAATGACTTACTGACACCAGCTTATAACGCATTGATCTTTCTCTAAACAAATATAACTCTCAAACGATTTACAAGTTTTATCATTGAGACTTCACTTACTCGCAGCAGATGCCCGATGATACCTAAGTAGTAGGGAACGCTGACTGTTATATAGACGGCCAAGTGTGATCCCGGCTTAGGGCACTAGATTGCGTAGCCACACTGAAGAAATGTAATGCCGCAACACACTGTATAAGAATATATATCTATATATATATATATATATATATATATATATATATATATATATATATATATATATATATACATATATATATATATATATATATATATATATATATACATATATATATATATATATTTATATATATATAAGCATATTCAACATTTATATATATATATATATATATGTATATATATTTATATATATATATAAGCATATTCAGCATTTATATATATATATATATATATATATATACACGTATATTTTTGTTAGTATATATGACGAAGGAATATATACTACACTCCCCTCAAGAGGAGGTAATGTATGAGTGGATCGCCTCCAGTAAACAGAACAGATAATACACATCTAAATAAACAGGGTTTTATTCCTAGATATATCATTGAATGATACCAGAAAAGATACTACACATCCACCACCAAAAAAAGAGTGAAGGTTATCTGTGAAGGATGGAATCACGACGTCATAGTCAATGAAACACTATCCCTCCCTCAAATCCGTAAGCGGATAGTCTCATGACAACAGAATGTATACTACACTATCCCCTGAATAAACTATTGAACGATAGCATTAAACGATTGCATTAAACTATTGAACGATTTAGCATTAAAAGATAGAAATAGTTTCGGCGTATTGCAGACAGATACAAACTCTCTATTACTAATAGATATGCGTAAGCACACAATAGACGAACACCGAAACACATACACATACGTGTATGTGTGCGTGTGTTCGTAGAGCTGTGTTTTATTGTTTTACATATTTTCCCCTACAAATGTGTTTCTAAACTTACACTTAACTTTTTTTTACATCAATTTAAACAAACATAGCTAGAAATAAATCGACTCCCTAGAAATAATCTATACATGTTTGAAGTTTGAAACATTGATCGTTATTTTAATTTGTGTTCATTCCTCGCGAGGCTGGGTTCACGCTAGATAACTTCGTCATGCACACTCAATGAGAAGAGTCAGAATATTATTTGGTTGTCTATAAAAATCATTGTAGGGTATACAACTACCGTTCTTTCGCCAATCCCGTCGCTTTTTCACAGTGGTCACCATACCGAACATTATTTTCACGATACTTTAGTCGTTTCTGTGCATTACATGTCCGTACACGATTGTCCTTCCATATTTTGTCCGAGATCAGCATAACTTCTAGCATGGTTGAGTCTGTATGATTTCGATGATTCGGACTACTGTTCTCATATTGAGTGTTATCATCATAACGTTTCAGTCGCTGTAACCTCCGGCTTTCTTCAGCTGTATCTTTTCGAACTCGGGAATATTTCTGTCGAACTCGGGAATCTGGATTGAATTACGAACAGAACCCTTTATTTATTCACCGGGGTAGCATGGTCTCGTCCCGTCTGCCGTGACTGGAAGAAGACTTCAGTAATTCGCAATTATTCGTAACGCCCGCAGCGAAGATATAACCTTCAACCCTCAGATGACTATTACTTAGAACTTAGTTTACTTAGTACTATAGCCATTGCGCCACATTGTGATGATAACACTCAAGATGAGAACAGTAGTGCGAATAATCGAAATCATACAAATTATCAGTCCTCATCTAAAAAAATCAGAAACATAATTTGGCTGACTGATTTGACCGGAACATCTTTGTCTTGATGCCCGATAGTCTTCGTTCAGCTTCCCTCATAGACGGCAAAACTAGAAGCCGTACACAGTAGCAGTAACACTTTAGAACATTAATGGTTTATATTAATTGACATGTTCGTGTTTTTATGTATCAATATATGAATATTACATCACTATTTTAGTATGGCACGAACAGACGAAGTATTAGAATTGTCCGATTTACAGAACCCATAGTATAGATGAATATGACGATTTGCTCAATTAGCCTCAATGCGCCACAAAACTCGGTATTCCACTTTTCAATTTTGACAGAGTTATTGTCCAATTGACAACAAAAAGAAAATAATCACTATCGTCTCGCTTAGGTCGACCAGGACTATCTATCAACGACCAGTAATCATAATGAAAGTGTATATATACTTCTACCATTTCTGTGTAATTGGAAAAACAGATGTCTTATTTTTTTAGGGAAATCGACCCTAACAAGGCATGAAGCTACTTGATTTAAAGAGCTTACAAAAACGAACTATAATAATCGCAAAGAGAGATGTATATTGACCTCAATCTTTGCAATACTATTGCTATAGTTAGAAAGAAAACAGTCATCAGGAAGAGAGTTCCACAAGCCTACAGTTCGTTGAAAAGAAGCGACTGGAATAGGAAGCTGTATTACAATGAGGTATCAAAACAGTGAATTGGTAGAGACCACGAGGCCAACGGGTAATACGAGCTGGAACAAACGAAGCAATGAGAAGATCACACAATTCCGAATAACACATGCAATAATAATACTTATAGAAAAGGCTGACACTAGCAACATCACGTATGTGAGAGAGAGAGAGAGAGGGAGAGGGTTCAGAGAAGACGAAAGGGTGGGACCAATCAAATTACAGATACGTTTCTGCACTTTATCAAGAACCGTCAAATGGGACAGAGATTGACCAGATCAAATAAGACAAAAAACATATACAAATAACTTTCATATACACTCTGCTTCTGATACGTTTGCTCTTGCTTGAATATATACTGAATTACCACCCTTAGTTTTACACACAAACGAATAAATATCAATATCACTAAAATAAACGAATAAATATCAATATCACTATAAATAAACGAATAAATGCCAATATCACTATAAATAAACGAATAAATATCAATATCACTATAAACAAACGAATAAATACCAATATCAATATAAATAAACGAATAAATATCAATATCACTATAAACAAACGAATAAATATCAATATCACTATAAATAAAGGAATAAATATCAATATCACTATAAATAAACGAATAAATATCAATATCGCTATAAATAAACGAATAAATACCAATATCACTATAAATAAACGAATAAATATCAATATCACTATAAATAAACGAATAAATATCAATATCACTATAAACAAACGAATAAATATCAATATCACTATAAATAAACGAATAAATATCAATATCACTATAAACAAACGAATAAATACCAATATCACTATAAATAAACGAATAAATATCAATATCACTATAAACAAACAAATAAATATCAATATCACTATAAATAAACGAATAAATATCAATATCACTATAAATAAACGAATAAATATCAATATCACTATAAATAAACGAATAAATACCAATATCACTATAAATAAACGAATAAATATCAATATCACTATAAATAAACGAATAAATATCAATATCACTATAAACAAACGAATAAATATCAATATCACTATAAACAAACGAATAAATATCAATATCACTATAAATAAACGAATAAATATCAATATCACTATAAATAAACGAATAAATATCAATATCACTATAAATAAACGAATAAATATCAATATCACTATAAATAAACGAATAAATACCAATATCACTATAAATAAACGAATAAATATCAATATCACTATAAATAAACGAATAAATATCAATATCACTACGCTGATGCTCGCGCTGATGATACTCTATCTGCTAAAAATCAGATCCTCATTTACAAATGCAAATACGATTTTAGATGCGAAATTGATTGTTAAAGGTGATCAAACTAAACGAACAGCGTAGATAAAATTCAAGCATTTCGTCTTTTTTTTATTTTTACTTCTCTTAATCTCGTATTTCCAATGTTTCGAATCAAAATATTGGCCCCAAACCCATACGAGGTAAATGCCAACGTATCGTATGACTTTCAACTTGTATGCGCATTCCAACTGGGTTATCCAAAAGATCGCCACGAAATCGTGAGAACGTTCATTTTATTTTAATTCTATTTTCCTTAATTCAACATCAAAAGCAACGAATGCATACCGACATTTTCAAAGTCGACTGTTTTAATTATAAAATCAATTCTTTTTCGCTTAAAAAATATGTTCGAGTGTTCAGTGAGTTAGTCAAGGTGCACAATGAACTTCCTGTAAGCTTGCGTTATCCAAGGCAAATAAAATAAGCATTCACCTCAAATAAAAGCCAAGATTTTAAACAAAACATGCTCAAGGACATTGTTAAAGCACGTTAACACTTTTCACTCGTTTTTAGTTCTTTTTCATTTATTTATTCATCAATTACTTTCTTTATATTTCGTCTCCTTGTTATAACATGAACGCATTGGAAAATGTATTGTTCTTGATTTAAAAAAAAAAGCTAAATAATAATACCTGACTATTGCCGTTAAACATGTTTTCATCCCAGGATTTACAAGCTAATTGACACTTTAAGAGCATCAAAATCAATTTCAAATTTTGAATAATCACAGAAAACAAAAGTACCGGCCATTTTGTATCTATAATGCAGTGCGCCCGTACTGTCATCCGTTATGTTCATTTCAACTGCTTCACATGAGAGGGCACCGCGAAATCGTGATAACATTCAATTTATTTGATTAAAGACAAATATTTTGAATGAGACATGCGGCATGACAATATGATTATTGTGATTTCGTTCTTTTTTTAAACTTTTCTATTAATCAATTACATTCTTTATATCTCGGTCTTGATTATAACATTGGCGCGTTTAAAATGTTTCCTTGATTTAAGAGAATAACTGAATGATAAAACATGACTATTCTCTTTAAACATGGATTCGTACCAGGATTTACAATTAAATCAACACTTTAAAAGCATAAACATCACTTGCTAATTTTGAACAATCAGAAGTTACAGACATGCCAAGCATTTTGTGTCGAGACATAATACGGTGCGCCGCACAAAACAACTAAAATAACTTAGGCCTATTCTCTTTCGGAAAAATGATATGTATCATTAAGATTACTGTTCTAATCTTGGATGTTAGTTTCTCAAAGTTTTATCGGATGTACTCTCCGAATTTCTTTAGATCTGTCTTATCGAGCTCGGAAATTGTTTATATCATACGTAATTTCAGAACTGAACCATTTATTTAATTCAGGTTGGTAGCTTGCTCTCGTTCACTGTTGGGTAGAAGTTTTTAAAAAATCCTAATTGTATTATTAGCACAGATAGACCCGTGTTCTGTTCTAAGTTACAACTTTCTCTTGGTTGAAAGTTAAATCTGTTATATAGGCGATGCTAAGAATATAAATGTGAATTACTTCAGATTCTTTCACGGTTCTGGCTGACAGAACGATATACTCTACATCCGATTTCAGTTCGAAATTGTCTACAGATTCACAAGTTCGTCATAAACGGCCGAAACCTCGTTAGAATAGCATCTAAAATGATCGTAATAGTGCAAATGATACAAATTAACACAACTCATTTATACCTAGATATAACATTGTTGTGAACAAGAGATAGTTGTTTATGATAGAAGCAATGTGAAAACAAGAACAAACAATATGAAGAAAATCCTAACATGCATTCTGTAAGACGCTACACAACGACGTAAACGATATAACCGACATTCAATCAGCTTCTGTTGCTCAGACAATGTTGACATGATAAATAGAAGTCGATGGCTCGTTCTCGATTTTTAGTTGTACAGAAACTGGGTCATTTCGGTGACCTTCTTATCTGTAGGGTTCTGGTATTGGTCCTTTGTAGTTCTAGAAGGTAAACCACGCAAGCATTTGCTTTCCCTTTTTTGGAAAGGTTAGTTTATTAAAAACTGCCTGAGGAGTCCCGAACGAGGAATCCCGACAGGCCCGCCTAGGCAATTTGTTAATACCCAAGTCCCCCTTCTTTGGGGCGCTGGGTTTATTCCCTACACTTTCCGGCCTTGTCCCACATTTTCCTGTGGTGGGAAAGAAGTAAATACCCAGTCTCCATTTGATGAATTCAAGCTCCCATCAACAGGGATCTTATGTATGATCGCCTTCGTCTATAAATGCAGTTGATGTAACAAACATTTTTAAAGTCATTCATTTGGTTCGATAAAGTTAGAAATATTGGCGCCAAGCGAAGTACCAACACCCTTTAAATATGCATCTTTGCTCCATGTTTTTCATATCTAAGTTTCGTTATTCCCATTACATGATTTATAGTGGTAAAATATGTAAGATAAGTCTATGTATAAACTAGACCACCCGTGACCCGTTGGGTCAGTTTGTTATATTAGCTATGGAATTCATGTATGAGAGTGACACTTGTGGCATAAAGAAAATAGTTTTTTTTTACATAACAGAAGCATTTCTATGAAAGTATATTAAAATGAAAAAAGAATTTAGATAGATTTCTATGAGTCGTTCTGTTTATTATAATTGTTTTTTTTTTAAATCAGAGTTACTGAATTATAAGTGGTTGGCCATACTTATAGGTAAATATGCACTGAACAGGTACCATAATACTTATTATAGTTAAATTCAAATTTTGATATATCATCTTTTAAATGAAATTGTTAGTTGAAAGTACAGAATAATAAAAAAACACTCTCCACATGTTAATAATGGCTTTTTAAATAGAAAATGAAAATAAAATGTAACTTTTTTCATTTAATTTAAGCAAACATTCAGTACCCATTGTGTAAAATATTTAATTTGTATGTTAATAATAAGGTCAATAAAATTAAGACAATTCTTTTCTATTTACATTTTTTGTACAATTAAAGTTTTTTAAAGAAAACTTTTGTTATCCTTTCGCTTAATTGAGACTTCTTATCAGGTTCTAACTCTCTTATATCCAGATTATTTATATTAATCCATTTATTTTATTGAATATGTATCGCTGAAAAGTACGGGTGCTTAAGCACTTATTGTACAGCAAATAAATATTGTATTTATATGCTAATAATAAGGTCACTAAAACTAAGACAATACTTTTCTATTTACAACATTTTTTGTACAATTTGAGTGTTTTAAAAAAACTTTTATGTTTTCCTTTCGCTTAACTCTACTGAGTGCAACATATAGTTGACCATGTTGAAAGACAGGTTTGTCTAGATAAACTAAAACTTTATGTAAGGTCTGTCCTTATGAATAGTCATAGCAAATGCTAATTGTATAGGAAACTGGACTCTGGCAAATGGAATATTGTCACCGTCAGATAAAACCATTTTCAATCTTGGAATTAAAACGATTTCTCCTTCAAACTGTGATGCAATAATTTTAGCAACAATCAAATTATTATACAGCTCCTCTATTATTAGTCTTGTACCATTACATAAGCGTGGTGGATCAATATTCCTCATACATATGATTGGAGCTCCTTTCTTGAGTTCAAGTTTATGTGGAGGTAATCCTGATAACTCTATCGAATCAAGAAATTCTGTTGGGTAATGTGTAGCTTCTGTTCCTTCAAGAACAGAATTAAATGACAAATATTCTTTGACTTGTCCAGGAAATTTTTCAATACAATTATGATTTATTGCTCTAACTGTATCATTAAATGGTACTAATATGCAATTTTCCGCAAACATTTCTAGATTGTCAAACGAAGGATAAATGTATTCAATGCATTGGTCAACATTATCTGCACGGATTATCAAATCTTCAGGCAGTTCAATCTCACCATTTTCATTTTTTTCAAGTTTGTCTTCACCATTCTTTATAATAAATTTAGAGTATTCATCATCATCATCTTGAACTCTCATGTTTTGTTTTAAATAAAATTTCTTAAATTTACGCCACAAAAACGACTCTTTGATGCAAGCATTGTAAATGTCAGCATCATTTCCTCTCTTTATGACTGGTAGTAGTTGCCTGAAGTCACCACTGCACACCGTCAATATCCCTCCGAATGTTTCATTGTTTCCACATATATCCTTGAGAGTCCTGTCGAACGTCTCTAAACTCTCCCTTCTTATCATTGGACATTCGTCCCAAATAATAATTTTTGCTGCCCTTATCAAGTTGGCTGTTTCTGATTGTTTATCAAAATTACAAACATAATTTTCTCTTACATTGAGAGGAAGCTTGAATCTGGAATGAGCAGTGCGACCACCAGGCATCAATGTTGCAGCAATACCTGATGATGCTACAGCCAGTGCAATTTGTCCTAAGCTCCTTACTTTTTAAAGAAGAAGTTTGATTAAGAAGGTCATTCCTGTGCCTCCTGGAGCATCGATGAAAATCAATGAAGAAGAGCCTGTGTTTAAGCAACTGCATATAAAGTTGTAGATGATCGATTGTTCGTCATTTAATAAATGTTGATGTGTCTTTACATATGTTATTTGCTCTGCTATATTGTAACTTTGCTCATCCATTATGGCTCTATTTATGTGAATCACATTAGGTAAATTCTGAGGCAAAGGCAATCCAAAATCTTGCAGTGATTTGTCAGCAGCACAAAGTTTATCATTTATGTACCTCAACGTGTTGTTGATGGCATTTTTATTGACCATGTTCTGATTGTTGACTTGGATTTGCATTGCATTGTAGTAATCCATTGCCATAGAGTTGGAAAATCTTTCCCACAACTCAAGAGGATTTGAACATTCTGTGTTTAAAAGTATCACAATGAACAGATCCCTTATCGCTCTTGGCATTCTCGTTTTATCTGCATCCTCCATTGTTTGTATCCAGTGGTTGTCATGAAGCAGTAATCCTCTTTCTTTGCAAGCAGTTTTAAATAATGGACATATATGATCTGCTACAGTTCGCAGAAATTCGAAAGAATTAGGTCCTTTTACATGGTGAAGTAGTAGCCGCAAAAAGTACAATTCACCACTATTTGGTGAGACTGTGTACATACGACCAAGAATATTCGCTTCAAAAACTCCTGGGTGATCAACTATTCTTCTACCCATTTTTCTTCTTTGCCATTTCTTATTTTGCCACACATAGTATTTTGGGACATCCGAGTAATAGAGTGTTCTGGCAAATTCATCATTCTGGCAAATATTGAAAAACTCTGTTAGAGTTGTGCAGGAAGCATTTCTATTAAGGTCTCTGTTGCTTGTCCTTTGAATATAGATCATATGTTGATCAGGGAGATGTATCTGAAGACGAACAACTGCAGGTTCTCTAACATGAATTGGAAATCCCAGTATCATCGAAACTGCTTCTGATGGTCCAATATATCTTCCTGTCAAGTATTGCTTTATTTCGTCTTTGCTTACACTGAAAACTGCCTGATCGCTTCCCTTTAATGTATATTTAATTACATATTTAATGGATTTTACAGAAGTGCATATTTCTACATTTAAGTGACAATTAAATAACTTCAAGAGAGTCATGCTGTAAGGTACAACCCATTTGGAAGTTATAGGTTCACTTCTACCTTCTTTATAGCCTTGATGACCTCTCATTTCTGGTGACCTTCGCCTATAAATAGGGTAGGAATCATATCCACATCTTGTTTCATCACTATATGGTTTTGGGTACCTCTTTGAACAGCTCCCATTTTTCCAGCACAGAGATGTACTGTTGCAGTTTGGTCCATGTATCATATGCGTCAATACCAATTCATGTCCTTCTGGATCTTCGACTTTATTTGGTATTTCAGCTTGAACAAAATCATCATAATTCTGGGGTCTGGGTTTAGATTCTTCTTCCATCCATAGCAGGCAATGTAGGTGTGGTAAACCTCTTTTCTGGTATTCAACACTTATAACGTAGGCAATACAATTACCCAACAGACCTTGTGTTCCTGTTAAATATTTAATGAAAAGTTTTCTTTTTAAATCAAAAATTCTTGCAATTATGTCCGGTCGATCGTGAGGAAATTGGTTCTCAATGAGATTATTCTTAATCTCAGGCCAATTTGGATTGCATGTCATTGTGATGAAGTAAGTTGCAGTCCCATATTTTCTAACATACATCATAGCATCTTGACATCTCTCCATCATATATCGTGGACCACCAACAAATGTTGATGACAAAATAACTTTTCTGTCTATGTTACTAAGATCATCATTATCATGTAACGCATCGACAAAACCTCTGTATGTTGTAGATCTAAGAGAGGCTTGATTCAATCTAATGTAGTTCAAACGATCTACTTCAATTTTTCCTGCCATATCCACAACATACTGCTGAAACAATCTCCTACCTCTTAATATTTGGCTAAATTCATCATCACGGATCATAATGCGGTAGGCATAATAACGCATAGCAGTTAATTTTCGGTTATTTGTCATTGTCATCTCGGGATGCCAGCCATCCTCACCATCAGGGAAAAACAGTACATACTGTAGTGGATCATATGATCGATGATATTCCGATATTGTCTGAAGCTGTCCACCTTTTTCTCTCAATATTATGTGGCGTGATGTTGTTTGCTGTTCATTGTTATTTTGAATAATAATTCCTACTTCATTAAAAATCTGATTATTGTATCGCCTTTCATGCTCATTAATCGGTTTCCTCGTAGGATCTATAACAATAACTGCATTAGGTATGTTGTATATCATGTCCTTAGTTTGTTGAAATGCAGTCACATAGATATTAGCACGTCTTAGAATATACTCAATATTTTCTATGATATTCCGACGTATCTCAATGTTCTGGTACATATTCATCCGAACATCAATACTATATTCTTTGTCAAGAAAGTATATCTGAATAAACTGAGCTTGATTGTCTGGCTCAGGTAATAATGATCCAATATAGTGATGAATCTGCCCTTGAATAACTATAGATGGATTCCATCCGTGTTGTGGCTTGATTTCTTTGCAACCAAAAGATGTCATTTGAAACAGGCTATTATATTGTCTCAGGTGCCTTCTGAAGTGGCGAGCTTCTTCACCTTGATCAGCATACAAATAATAGTGTTCATGTGGCAACTTGTGCAACTTTGGCAATCTAACCTTGCCATTCATGCAACAAAAATGTGCAGTTTCTCCAACAAAAAGTTTTGCTTTACAATGAGAACATAGCTTATTCAAATTTCCAACATTTCCCTGTAAGTTTGCTCTGCGCTGTAAATTATATTGACTATTTCGCAAAGCAAGTATGTTTATTTCCACAACATTCTCGTCACCTCGGTTTCGTTCATCTCTTATTCTTTGGCTACTCAGTCTCTCTTCTCTTTGTTGTGCTGTCTCGCTAGCTCGTCTTTGTTCAGCTCTAATTCTCTGCCTGTTCAGTCTCTCTTCTCTCCTCTCTGTTGTTTCATTATTTCTTGTCTCTTGTGTTCGCTTTCTTTGCATGCTCAGTCGGTATTCTCTTCGCTGCGGCGTTTCTAAATTTCGATATCTATAATCTTTTTCCCTTTGTTTTTGCCAGCGAATTTCTCTTTGTTCACTTGTTTCAGAAGCTCTTTGAAGTCTATACGTTTCTCTAGAACGAATCAGTCGAGTTCGTCTTTGTTGCTCAGTTTCAGTAAGTTGTGGCATGCCAGAGGGACCAGCTTGTTGCTGATCCACATTGGTTTCGTCGTTGATTTTGGTTTTGTTACTTTTTATTTGGTTGTGTGCCATATTAGTAAAGTTCTACAAAGAATGTAAAATAATTTGTTACAGCTTTGTGTAACAACTTCTGAAAAATTTAGAATATTAAATGTGTTAAAAAATGGATGTAATATGTGTAAAACATATGATTCAAGTATTTGCTGTTTAAAAAACAACAAAAGGAAACACTATTTAATGTAATAGAAATGTGTGCATTTACCGATTCAGCTTTCCGTTTGGAAATGTAAGCAGACGACTTGAAAAAACATTGGAAGAAGAAAAAGAATTTTTTTTTAATCACGCCCTCTAGTAAGAAGGTCTGCATTAGTTAAGGGGGATAACTCTATCCAGTTTTACATCGCTCCCTCTTTCTCTCTCTCACACACACACGTAACTACAAGCATCTCGCTGCTCAACTCCAGTATTGTCAGCCATGGGGATTGATCTATATATACGAGCACGCATTAAAAAAAACGAAAATAAAAAAAGAAAAATGATGGAGGTATATTAAACATCTTTAATAAAAAGAATCAGTGCAAATGGCGATTTGAGAAAGGAAGGGAGTACAACAGGCTTTCTCGCGTACGTAACGAAAACAGAGGGAGTAGGAGTGGTGAAATCTATGTGAGGAAAAGTGGGAGGTGGTTTCGTTGACCGCCCGCTAATAATGAGTGTGTTGTTTTTTTGTTTGTTTGTTTTTGTTTTTTAAAAGGGAGGAGTTTTTTTGAAACTGCGGCAGACCTTACGAAGTCCTACCGTGAAGAAAACAAAAAAACTATTTGATGAAATTAAATGAAATTGTTTATATTAAAAGCGATATAAAAATTTCCAAAATGAAAAATTTCATGCGTTCGTTAATCATAAGAGATTAACGGAATTGGATTAACAGATTGGAAGACGATGCTATTTACGCATGCGAAACCGGATGTTGAAAACCGGAAAGCTGAAAGCTGATTGCAAACATACAAGACCCATAGACTTTTAGTAGTATATAGATTATTTGTTTCTAGTCAAGCCAGCCATGAGCGGGTGAAAAGTGTAAGTCATTTTTATTTCTTTATTTTTTTAGATCATACTAAATACTGAACATTGCTTGTACCGATGATTGAACGTTTACCTTTCAGAATAATGTAACTTAAAACTGATTATTACAGCACATAATCCGTTGCGTCACGGGTTCGATTCGCAATTCCGTACAGATCGCCCAATTTTACATATAGAAACCACGAGTACGACAAAACGCGTCTGAAGAACGTTGAAAGTTTCATCGACCAAAACGTGAGAATAACATTCAAGATGAGAACAGTGGTTTGAAAAATCCAAATAGTACAAATTATCAATCACTATCAAAACAACCCTAAAACATAATCGGTGCAATAATTGTGTTATATGCGTGATCGCCAAAACACAGGGAAAATATCAAATATAAAATGCGACCCTGTCGAATAAAATATCATATATCCAGCCTTTTCTTTTTCTTTTTTTAATTAAGTTCTACAATTGTTCTTTAATTTTCTTTTGTATTTTATGTTTCTTTAACATTTCATCAACAGGTAACATATTGCGTTTTTTTTCTGACAGCCATCTTTTTCCCATCGGCAGAACGGCGTGCACCCGCTGTGAATCACGATATAGCCATTTTTCTCATGTGTCAAATAAGGAAGTGTTCCTTTTTACTTCTCGGTTGTGGTTTCTAAATTTGCCAATTTTCATTAAACAGGGCGGAGTAGAACGCGCATGAGTTGACTTCATTTGTGTACTGAACATGTTTAAATTTCACAAAAGATCAAATAAATGCATTTTATCACATGAACACATACAAAAGATAATTACACACACACACACACACACACACACATATGTATATATATATATATATATATATATATATATATATATATATATATATGTGTGTGTGTGTATTTAAGGAAACGTTTAGTGTAATACGTGGAATTTTTACTATATGTCTAGATTATATAACCCACATTTTATAAATCAACAAGCTACTATGAATTCCCAGATAAATACTGCAGATAAGCTTAACCACGGTTAAGGCTGAATGTCAAACATGAGCTTAAATTGTATTTTTATTCAGTAGAATACAACAGTTGATATATAATACACATGTTAACACTCAACAATAGATCTTAAGATGCAATCGTTTAGAAATCTTTATAAATTGTACATGAGGGTAAATCCTTCACAATTACATGACCCTATCATCAGTACGTATTCTTTATCAATGATAATTCATTGAAAATCTATAGTCAGTTGCCTGAATTATAACTAACAAATGATATGTCCTGATGAGAAAGTCATAAAATGGTAATATACTCACCCGTGTGTAAAATCAAATATAAAGATTTCTTAATCGCGTGTACACATGGAGAAATATTGTTGTGGGTAAAATTTCTGAAGCATGATTGCAACATTTTAGTTATGTACTAAATAAAAATAGTATATATATATATATATATATATATATATATATATATATGTAAACTAGTAAGGCTACCAACATTTGTAAAAAGTATTTTTGAACATTTATTTATTTTTTGGATATTTTATCATTTTATAATTTTTTATAACGTGTTTCAAGTGGTGGTTCGCTATCATCAAGTATGTAAATCCATTTGAAACGCGTTATATACAATTATACAATTATAAAATAACAACATAATAAATAAATATTGAATGAAACGTTTTGCAAATGTTGCTTGTCTTACTAGTTTACATATATATACGTTTCTCTCGTAGGAACAACACTAATACTGCACTACCCTCTGTTGTATATATATATATATATATATATATATATATATATCAGGAGAGATAGACAGGCACAAAGAAAGAAGGAGAGAGACAGCAATATCGACGATTGGAAACTTAAACTGTATATATACATATATATATATATATACATATATATGTGTGTGTGTATATATTTGATTATGTATGCACATATTTACATACATAAATATCGTCGACCGTCTTTCGTCTCTTTGTACAAGGGGTTGCCATGGTAACCTGGCATGAGGATACTTCAGTCTGCAAATAAACCCTGACCAAATATTCGAAATGACATAGATTTTAAGCCAAAATAAGATCCTGTCGATACAGCTATATACTGTCTCATATGAGGAATTGAGCACCTTCTCCTGGTGATGTTACCTTAAGTCACGGCACTTACCTGATACTCCACTAGACTTGTTGAATTATTTTCCTGGAATCCAGTAAGACTAAGAGATAACTTGAAATATATATCGTAGTTGACTGGTAAATTGAGCAGAGGAAAAGTAATGTTCTTCCCTAACTTAACGTTTAAGAGATAAAGGCCAACTTTTATGGAAAACTCGGATATCTATTTATCTCATACAGAATAAAAGTTGTTAGCCCCAGAAAGAGGACCATTTATTTCTGAGAACTTCTAATGAAGAAAAATGAAAAAATATAATGAACACACTTATGTTTTTATACATATTTGATATAAAGTCGATCCATAATATCTGACAGAAAGGCTAATCTCATATTATATTTCATTTTTTATTCAGTCAATTGGTGAAAAAGTAGTTTTTTGTGTGTTTCTTAAGAAATGTTGTTTGTGTGCTTTTTTGTGTGTGGTGGGTGAAGTTGTTTTTTTAGTCGGCTTAGGGTTAGGTTTACGGTTAAACATAGACTTGTATATCTCAATCGTATTCCCTGGGCTTCTCATCTGACGAGGATTTCGAAACAAACAGTCTTCTCAGAACTCTCCCAACATATTTTTCCAATCGGTCTGCGTGTTTGCTTATCCAACGCGCATTTCTTTAAAGTCGGCTAACACAGGTGATTGGCTAGTCGCCTTGCATATCTCCGGTGTTAACTTTACATGCCCGAACGCAGCAAACGCGAAGTTCCCGGTAACTGGTTAATATTTGATATCAGTACGTATATATATATATATATATATATATATATATATATATATATATATATATATATATATATATATATATATACGATTCTTATGGGTTGAGCACTTCAGTTTTAAAAAATATTCTTTATTCGTCGCGTTAACGCAATACACTTGCGTTTAAATAATAGTGTAATTTCAGTTATCAATATCGTAAAATTATAAATAAATGATATCTTAATTAAAATACGATATAATTTCTCCGACTGCGACTTAAGTCTCATTTACTCAGTCAGTAAATTACCGAATACTACCTAAGTGATAAGGAAAACAGACACATTTCTGTAGATAAAAATATATAAAATATCAATATTTAGTGATACCTATACTATTTACACAAATGTTAATATATTGGCTTAATTAGAATTATTATCCTTCAACACATCATAAAATAAACAATTACTATAATAGAAATTGAAAATGCATTAGGAATAATTTTAATTAATTAATAACCCATTATGATTCACGAGTCTTAAAAAAGAAGCTTACAAATGCTGATTAACAAACATGGTGGCATGTGTTTAAATTTCTGTTCTATTGTATGTGCCCTTTGTGATTGTTCGCATATATATATACATATATATATATATATATATATATATATATGTATGAATATATATGTATATATATGTATGTATGAATATATATATGTATGTATATATATGTATATATATATGTATATGTATGTATATATATATATATGTATGTATATATATATGTATATATATGTATGTATATATATATGTATATATATATGTATG
>OY744515.1:134516023-134588523 GCA_963556195.1 Sepiola atlantica
TATACTTAAATCTTATAATATAGTACTAACAGACAAAAACTCCATATATAAGAAGCCATATATATAAAAACCAAAACACCCCTAATTATTAGAATTGATTTTAATACCGACAAGAAAATACTAAAATGTATATAATTCTAACTATATGTTCGTAGTTATTAAATAATCCCGCAAAAACCACATATAATACTAACACATGGTCCGTACCTTATTATATTTATTCCCCTGACGTAATTGGGACACATATAAAAACTATGGCAGATTCATCGGCCAATCTTCCCCGAAACTATGAGCATTATTCTAAGTATTGAAATGATCTACTAAAGGATATCCAGACATAAGTTGTGTTTTATAATAAACAATACTTGCCTGCAAGAGAGATGCTGCGCATGTATATATATGTATATATATATATATATATATATATATATATATATATATATATATATATATATATATATATATAAGGTTAATACAACAAAAGATATCAGAGACAACTAATATCTTTAATTAGTGAACATCCGGATAAAAATAAAGCTCAATATACTGGATAGAGCATTAATAGCAATAGATAAAGTGAAAGAATCGAATAAGGTGCGAATCAAATGTTATTACAGTCCAATGTTCAGGCAAAGTTCTTTAAAGTGTTCAAAGAAAATCTTCTCCTCAGAGGACCATTACCGCAATGACATTACTGCAGGTAATAAAAATTAAACTTTGAAAATGTAATAAAACAAAATATAAAAATATATAAAGGTATATAAGACATCAAATATATCGGTCCAAACCATACTTCTTTGTAAACCTATACAGTTAATCCACGTCAACAAGTTTAAAATAGCTTCAGGCAAGATATCAAAGAGGTTGATTAAGAAATAATCCAAATGGTAAATGGTAGACAAATATGCAAAACGTTATCCAGGCGGGAAATTCGTTTGCTATCGATGCAGTAGATAGCAGTGAAAAGTGTATTTTAGGTGTATGCAAATTAATAAAGCGATCAGAAAACGATAGAGAAAACAAATCATGTTAAAAGTTCAGAAAACTCACTTGGTGTTTAATATTATTATGTCCAAATTCAGCTCTTAAGAAACCTGAATTCAGACATTATGATATTCATATAAAATCGCATGTTATGTAAACATATTTGCCTGGTAGAGTTGCTTTCAGTTCTTAGAACCTGTTAGCTAGTTCCAGTTCGAATTGTTTGGATCTTTTTAATGAGTTTTACTCTCTTTAAATCTTCTGTTGATGCAAAGAGAGGCACGTACCAGTAGTCACGTCCAGTGTTGAATATGTTAGGGGCTGAGACATCTGTAAATATGTGTGGTTTATTAGCTAGTATGTAATTGATTTCATTCTTTGTAGTTTTGCTTGAAGAAATCCAAGACCATCGTTTGCTAAGCTTATTCTTAAATGATGTGTTAATGATCTACAGCTGATGTCTTTCACATAAATTAATAAGAGTCTGTTCTTGTATTTCGTTTTTATTGACTAAACTAACCAATACGTGACTCGTCTGTAATCCTCTTACAGCTTCTGCATCAAAGTAACCAATGTCTATGTTGTAATGAGATTTTGTGTTTGTTATAAGGTCACTGAATTCCTCATGAATTGCTTAGATTCCTCATCTGTGTGGCTGAGGATTTGGAAGTATACCTGTATAATGTTTCAATGATATCTGGCACTTATTGTCATGGTAATTTGGGCTACTTTATCAGACTTGCTTTTGAAACTGATAACATTACCTGATATGTTCTTGTGTATTACAAAGCGAACGTCACGGGGACAGGTGTATCCACCTTTGTAGTATCGTATGATTACTTTTGTTGAGGATTATACAGCACTCTCATTTTAATCTGATTTCGCTAACACCGATTAGGTCCAAATTTATTCTGAGCAGCTCATCCTAAATTCCTTCGATGTGCGTGTCTGAAGATAGGGTTATGGCATTGTATACTCCAATCTTTAGGTTCCTATAGCAGCCACTTTTAACTAAAGGAATATTTGCTCTTTGCTGTATTGTTCATCCTCTTGGTGTCTTGGATAGTGATTTACGAGCTACTGGTAACCGAGTACTTCTTTTGGTGTCTGGCATATATATATATATATATATATATATATATATATATATATATATGTATATGTGTGTGTAGTGTATGTATGTATATATTATATCACTCTCATATATATATATATATATATATATATATTTCTATGAGATAGAGAATATATATATATTGATAAAGAGCATTATATTTAGAAATCGACAAAAAGTGAAAACAAGCTAACAAGAATATTATACATTTAAAAATAAAATAGATGTGAACTGAATTTAGATAGATACATGAATATCGATAGACAGATCAATAGATTGGTATGAGATTGATGGTATGTATTTATTAAAATTACTTTAGACTATTAAAAACAAACTCAGCTGTGTAAATAATTAGGAACATAATTTACACGTAAGTACACTCTTTATTGGCAAATTATTTAACAAAAACTAAGAAAATGATTATTACAAAAAAGTGTTTCGAAATAGCGATGCATCAATACTCTATACTCAGGCATGTGATTGCGTTTTCTTTTGTATTCATTTCCATGTAATTGTTTTGCAAACTTCTAAACATGAAAACAAAACCATATTTTCACAGACAATAAACGCAGATATAAACCTCCAGAGGGCGCTTCCGCTATCTGAATATCAGTCGGAAATGTTTATGTCTTACTTAATAGACGATATTTTTTTTAATCAGTTTTGTTAACAAAAAAAATGCATATGCATCTATGAGAAACATAAAGGAAAAATCTCTATATCCACGACTCTTTATTTTATGATGTATCGTGAACTTCATCCTCATATATATACACACACAGACACATATATATATATATATATATATATATATATATATATATATATATATATATATATATATGTAAATAGGCTGACGATATAGAAAGAAGTGCGGTTTCACACTTTACATTATTATTCCTGTGGATAAATCCTTAATTATTTTAATTGACTTTGACTTGATTTCTCAGCAGTTTGTTCAGGGAGTCTTTTTTAAATGCGTCCGAGTTTTTTCCTTTACATTTGACTTTTCAATTTTTTGAAAATAAAGCCTTGTCTTATATCACCTCAATTTTTGGTACTTTTCTGAGCACTTTGGTGGAGGATTATTTATATGCATGTTCAACCTGATTGGTTTTCATTTAGAATTTGTTCCTGAAGAAGATATGTTTATATGGCAACATGAATTTGTTCAAGTAGGTTCGGACTTTACTCCAAATTTGACATTACATTACAGTATGATATATTTCTGATCAGTCAACTTTTTATTTGTAGTTGGATTGATATTTTTTGATAAATTTTTACAGGTGTAATTCTTGATTTTATCTTGTTAGAGTAACTGATGACGTGAAATGCATTATCCAGAGAAACCGTTTGTTTCCAGACAATTATTGTTATTCAATATTGAACTTCATTTTGCTTTTGAAATCGATCTCGTAAGAATCTACATTAACTATATCAAGTGTTTGATGTGTTTGTTTTTGGATCGCTGGCTTTAGTATAAATAGTTCTTCATATTTGATCCATGGATCGTTGTATAGTTGTGCTGTTTAGTCCATAGTCTACACTGTCTTACACGGGAAAATACTGATATGAAGCGAAACGTGATAGCGAGCGTGTGTATCATACCAAAGAAGGTGTGTATATCCCAGCATTTCGCAATCTTATCACAGGAGAAACACATCCAGTGCGAAGGAGGGAGTAAAAACGACCAGTAATTTTCCACAACTGTGAAAATCATTAACGTGTTATTTCCTAGATGGGTTCCTCTGTTGACAGTTATTGAGTGTGTCCTGTTGGTGTAACCTTTTTCCAAGAAAACTGAATTTTCATAGATAATTATTTTAATTAGAATAGGGATACTTTTAAAGAAACTATATCTTTGTTTTGACTTTTTGGTTGGAATGTTCAATCAAATTGTCGGCGATGAGGCGTATGCGTAAGAAGTTACTTTAAATAAAATAATTCCTATGTGGTTATACAGGATTTATATTCCCCTTTCTTTCACTCTCGTGTTTTATTACCTCACTTCATTTTTTCAGTTAGCTATCTATGATGATTTATTTTCCTCCCATTCCCTTTCATCTAAATATATTCGTCGCTTTTAGCACTGACCCATATTCGAACCCAGCAGCACATACCTCCTTCTCCATTCTTGAGCCTAGCTAAATAATTTCTCATCAGATTTAGCGAACTAATATGTGGTATCTCTCTCTCTATCTCAAATGTATTTTACGTATAAATCCATATCGTTTTCACTCATGAATAATCTACCAATAAAATAAATGCGAAATATTGATTCTCTCTACTTACCTTGTTTATTGGGATTGTTGTCTGCCTTATTTAAGCAACAGTGTTTTATATATGTAATAAAAACTAGTAGCGGTAAAAATGTGAATGAATGAGTTATGATTTAGGAATTATGCTAACGGGAAAGATAGATCATTTTCATAAATAGCTTGAAGTAAAACAAGACTGTCCAGGGGTTGTGAGTATATATTGGTGTGAATGTGTAAAAAAAAGTAAAGCAGTAATTCGTTAAGATCTGTAATTAAAAACATGTGACTATATAAGTGATTGTAGAATTTAGAATTTAGATGTTTGCTAAAATAAGAATTTTTTAATGGAATGAAACACGAACTTTTATGTGTAGCTTACTAGGTATAATTATATGTGTGTAATACTAGTAAGCTCTATTTATGGACTGAATAGCGTTGAATTAAACACTGGAATGAAAATCTGTACATAATATATACTCTCAAGATATAAGTGGTTCTCTCTCCCTCTCTCTCTCTCTCTCTCTCTCTCTCTCTATATATATATATATATATATATATATATATATATATATATATGTATATATATATATATATATATATATATGTATATATATATATATATATATATATATATATGTATATATATATATATATATATATATATATATATATATATATATATATATATATATATATATATAAGGATAAGTGAGAAAGTAGGGAGATAAATATGTGCGAATGACAAACATAGTTCAACTTCGATTGTTCAATGCAAGGTGTACAAGGTTGCATTGAACACTCGAAGTTGAAATAGATTTGTCATTCGCACATATTTATCTCTCTTCTTTCATTTATCTTTATAATACCTCTATCTCGTATATTGAGCTTAAACTAGTTCCCTATAGGTTATATCCGCTAAAAGTATAATTTTAGCTTCATATATATATATATATATATATATATATATATAATTATTATTAATGACAATATATGTATACTCATATATTATCAGTGTCATTTTACTTTGCAGTCTCCTTTATATATATATATATATATATATATATATATATATATATATATATATATATATATATATATATATAAATGAATAAATGCAAACTTTTGGAGCATTTCTCACACAAACGGTGAAGTCAGAACAGGCAATTTCATGTTTATTCTACTTATTCAATTGACGCACCATCTATTTATCTACTGCTAATGTGTGTGCCATATCAGAGTTGCTAGGTTAACTAAGCTGCATGTTTCTTTTGAAAAAAGTTTATTTAATTAATTAATTATTATTATATGTTGTTGCCCTTTTTTATTCAATGATTGTTTTTATTTTGAAATAACAAATAGTTTTGTCTCGCAATATTGTTTGATTTCCTGTACGGATATTTAGCATTTATGTTCAAATGTTCATTTCTTTCATAAAACTGACCTGATCTTTCCAAATGACAAGTCAAAAAACAAATTGATTTCCACTTTATATGCCTTTCTTTATTTCACATTTAAATATAATAACTTTTGCTAAATTAGAAAAATATTAATGTATCGTGTTTAAAACAAAGTTAGGAATGAAAAGAGTATGATTTTTAACTAGCAGGTGTACGCGGTGTTTTCCGGAAGAATAGCAATTAAGTGTTATTAATAACGATGGATTACTTACTGCTGTTGCACGCGAAGTATATATATATATATATATATATATATATATATATATATATATATATATATATATATATATATATATACAGGGTGGGCCAAAATAAGGGTCCTATCTTTAAATTTGAATAACTTGAATTTGAATAACTTCCACAAAATAAAAGTTAAACTCACCAAACTTTATGCGTGTGTAGACTGACCCTTCCGAGATTTTTTGAAATAAACAAAACAAATTTTAGCCGAAAAACACTTCTTAAAACTTACAAAAACTAAAGTATTGTTTTTTACACTGTTTTGAGTTTTTTAACCAAAAATAATGTTTTCTAAATGAGGGTGCGTTCCTTAGGGCTAATACGGCTCATGCTTGCTTTGGAAGGGGTCCTTTACTTATTCTAAAAAAAAAAAAAAAAAAAAAAAATCAATAAATAAAAAAGTTATGAATTTTTAAAAATAGGACCCTTATTTTTGCCCACCCTGTATATATATATATATAAAACGAAACGAATAATAGAGTTAACTCTCACTTCAAGAACGAATAATCGAGTAACGTTTCATAAGAAAATTAATCTAATTCTCATCTCTCACTTTTCTTTCTTTCTCTGTCCTCCTCTCTCTGTCTTTTTTTCTCTTTCTTTATATATATATAATATTTATCTCCCAAAAATATCTGATTAATCTTTCGATGTTTTCTAAATTTAACTTGGCCGATTAACATCAAACTATAACATAAACATATTTTTCAAGTGTTATTCAATAAGGAAACATTATGTGTGTCTATCCTGCTATAAGCATTTATATAACAGCTTCTTTTAAATAGATTCTGAATCTCTGGAATTTAGGAGCTTCGTTGTGTGAATTTAGAAAGAAGTATATTTGATAATCGGTTTTAATTAAGCTAGATAACTCAATTAGAGTGTTCTCATAATTTTTTGCCCGCACATGTGTTATTGGTTTTCATTTTTTATCGTGACTTGTACAATGACCCTAACAATACATTTTCAATTTAAACTGAGGCACTTAAAATAGATTTATTAAGTAGAGATAAATAAATATAGATTCAATTTAATCACCTGGTGGTGAACTAATCCAGTCTGACAGGTGTGATTATTGAGCAAGTTTATACCTTAGGGCCAATATAAGGGTTTCCTACATCGTATAATAGTTGAAAATTAAATATTTTATATTTGGTGACCCATTTGTTTATTTCATATTATTTTCTGTTTAAAAAAACATAACACATTACCTTATAAATATCATACTATTATTTTAGTATTTATATATATGTTTATATTCGCCTCTTTCATTTCATGATTATACGAAACTAAGGTTGTAATATACACTTTAACCTTCGCATGTACATGGTTGACCCGCATTGGTGCCATGTGGGTTCGTATATTTGTACTTTGAAATGATTATCTTTTCAATTAAACTCTAGAGTCAATGTCTTATATATTATTTATTATTTGTATATCAATTAAGGATTGTTTATACATATGTTTTCTTTAACTTTCAACCAATTAACTATTAACTCTGTTGACAATTTTTAGAGCAATATTGTGTATACTTGTTCATGACTTTACTGCATAAAACATGGTGGCTGCTTTTTCTATGTAACTCCTCGAGTGGAAGTATAATCACTGTTAGTTGTTTGTGTTAGGTATATTTGTTTTATTGCCTCATTATGTTATGTTTTAAGTATATGTGAAGAGTCCATAGATGAAAGTTCCAGGATTTACATATTAATGTTTGATATTCTTCTGTGAGCAAAATGGTCCGTACAAATGTACCGAACTTGCTAGGTTTTTAAGAGATGATCAGAAAAGTAAATAAAATCCTAGTTACTGGAATGTAGCCATATATTGTTTATTTATATATGCTCTGTTGCTATATCTTTACAATCATCGAGCCTTCACTCTAAAATGTTGGTTTGTAAACAAATAGTAATGACATGCAAAACATATTTTGCTGCATCTTTTCTTCTCTCTCTCTCTCTGTCTCTCTCTCTCTCTCTGTCTCTCTCTCTCTCTCTCTCTCTCTCTCTCTATATATATATATATATATATATATATATATATATATATATATAATATGCGTATGCATGTAGTAGTGCTTGTGGGTTTGTGTATGCGTGTAAATGTATTTGTTTATAATAAATTGTGTAGCTGAGAACATAATTGTCTTGAGATTTTACAAGGTCGTTGAATATTGTTTATCGACGTTTATCTTAGAAATATACTCAGATTTCTACTCAAATTTCACTAATCGATAAATATAGTCCACAAAACTGCCGAATCAAATAAAATATTGCTGTATCAATAGGCTGAGAAGTTTTCGGAGATGCTACGTTAAATGACACGGATTCGATTACAGATATATCAGCCCTCATGGACATCATCAATGACATTGATTGATACGTTCCCAGTGGAGCGTATAATACCATATCTCTCTGAATTCGTTCAGTTTATTCTTAATCTATAACATTGCTACTTAGTACTATTTATAGAACATTACTATGCGTCAAATGTCTAGTGCTATGCATCCACTGTTTACTACTATCTATCTACATTATTTGTTATCACAGTTCACCCCAAACAAGACAGGTCACCATTGTAGACGTAAGGGGCTACTGAGAAAAAAAGGTGATGGTTTTTTTGGGGGGTGGGGAAGGTCAACCTAAATTGGGAGCTGCGCAGCGAGATGTCTGTTTACATTAGTTTCTAATTTCTGCATGTCAGTAAGGTCAGGAAAGCAGGGAGCAGGGAAGGAGTTCCAGAGTCTAGCAGCACGAGGAAAGAAGCTTTAGGAGTAGAAAGCTTTTCGGCATCTGGGGATCTCAACAGTGTATGGATGGTCTAGTGAATTTAGGTCGTGGGGTACCATAGCAGCAAGCTCATCACAGCACAATCCATTGAAGTACTTGTAAAACAGCCCAGATGTGGCAACAATAGCGTTGTAGAGATATAGGATAATGTCAGGTGTGAGAAGTTTAGTGGCACGGTAGAGAGAGAGAGCCCACCTACTTTGCAGCAGCCCTGGCAATGTTTTCAATGTATTTATTCCAATTCATGTTATACGTGAAGGTTAGGCTAGGGGTTTGAATGATGAACTCTCAGGCAGGGTGCTATTTGCCATGACAATCGATGTTTGAAGAGTGTTCTTGTAGTAGGAAAGTAGCTTTTTTGACCCCATTCAACTACAGACTGGAGGTAATTTTCTAAGGATTTAGCCGTGGCCTCAGATATGTGCGCGTCGGTTTTGCCCACATGAGGAGAGAAGAGCGTACTGTCGTCAGCAAATATTCCTATCTAAGTCGTAATGACATCAGGGAGGTCATTTATGAAAATCAGGAACAGTAGAGGTCCAAGAATTGATTGCTTGTGTGCACCAGCATTTATGCCATGTTGCTTAGAAGAACAACCATCGAGTACAACCTGGGCCTTTCTTTTTGTTAGGAAGGATTTAATTATGTTAAATACTTGTCCAGTAATGTCATATGAGTACAGTTTTATGAGAAGCTCTTCATGTCAGACCTTATCGAAAACCTTGGATATATCAAGCGCTACCACCCTAGCTTCACCTACCTTGTCCAGTGTATGGTATATGCGTTCAGATAAGACCGTTAGGATATATGCAGTACATCGTGGTTTTCTCAATCCGTATTGATGATCAGAAAGGAGTTTAGCATGACTATCGCTAGATTGATTAACGATTCAAAGATTTTAGCAAAGATCGGGAGTAGACTGATTGGGCGGTAGTTTAGAGGGTTAGTTTTATCTCCAGAATTCTTGAAAATATGTACTACAGAGGTAATTTTCCAACTATCAAGGAAACAGGATTCAGTAAGGCATGTGTTATATAGTTTAGAGAGGGCAAGGGCCATCTCAGCAGAGCATTTATTTATTACTGTTCTCAAGTGTGGCTTCAGTCCGCAATGGGAATTTAGAAAGGGGTGGTTTGCCGAGTCTAGAGTGAAGTTTAAGGCGAAACGCTGGGCAAGTAGTTCAGCCTTATAAGTTGCTGTGCAAACAACATCGTTTTGATTAGATAGCAGGGGTAATTTTCGATAGTCCATTGTTCATCTCACTATTATAAATTTTCCAGAAATCACGAGTACCTTATTTCTGTGACTAAATGCGTTTTTTGGTTATCTCTGTATACCTCCTCTTTGCTTCATTTCTTGCCTCTACAATTTGTTGTCTGTTCGCAGTTGACTTATGGCGGCCGAATTTTCAGAATGCCTTCTGCCTCCTAGCAATAGCAGCTGCATATTTTGAGGTGAACCATTGAGAAGAGTAGGGTTTGCTGAAGAATTTTCGCTTGGGGAGATAAGCATCAATGTCTACTTTGACCCATTCAGTTAGCTCATTTGCACACTGATCAACAGAAAGTTGAAAGGTTACACCACATGGGGCGTCGCTGAGGGATTTAAAATCAGCCTGCTTATTGTTTCGCGTCGTTGTAAACTCTTCAGCTTTTGGACGAGTTCTAATGTGATATTTCTCATTACCACAACGTGATCAGATTTTCCAAGCGGGTTATGGGCATTGGCAACACAAGCCTCAGGAAGTGAGGTCAAGAATTGGTTGAGAAGTGAGGCTTGCTTGTCCGCGCGATACGGAAAACTGGTCGGAAAAGTGACAGCCCGTGAGAGGTTGTGAGCTGAGGAAAAATTAAAGGTAGAGAGCCCAGCTGCATCAGTAACGCTGGAGAATCCCAACCAGTCAAGGTTGTGTGAATTAAAATCCCCAAATACATGTATTTGGGCATTCGAGATGAGTGAGAGTGCTCTATATAAGCTTTCAGAGACAGAGTCAAGTAGTGAACAGTCCTGGGTCGAAACACAACGATATTAGAAATATCTCTACATTATAGTAGCAATCATCCATTTCATCCAATATTGTGTTTGTTTTACAGTATCACGTGTTCACTTAGTACAATACATGCATTTTCAGTAGTAGACCTCAATTCTTAGTACCCTGACTTAACTTAATTTCTATTTTAATGTACCCTGTGTGCATTATTATATATTATTTCATATTAAGAAATAACATTAGTTATTTAGTTCTTAATTAAACCTTGTTTTCTTTTTGAATGTAGAAAGAATTTGATCTGAACGTAACGTTATTAGGTGCGGGACACGGATTAGAAATCTTAGACCATGGCAGACGCATTAAATGAAAAGATAAGAATAAATGTTTTGGAGATAAATGTCAAAGTAAAAGATTATTTTGTCCATGACGTCAATGGGTCGAAATCAATCGACACAAGAGTAAAATATCGGTTTGAAAAGTAATATACATGATAAAATGAGTCGAAATTCACACGGTCGATAGTTGACGCCATTGTACGCGATCAGTTGTTATTTAAGAGACGGGACCAGACAGAGTCGGATTAGTCGAGTGTGATACGTTGGAGAGTGGTCGGATATTTATCAAAGAATAAAACGAGAAATAAAATCACGTTCTATGATAAAAAAACACAGTTGGGAGGTTGTCTCCTTAAAGGGGAATAACGCATGCTCCAACAAAAAACAAAAAAGGTGATTGTCCTAAAATCATTGGTATTAATCGTGCTGCATAAGAGTATATATACAACTAAAACTGTGAACATGTGTGTTCTTGTGTGTTTGTTTGTTGTTCAGCATAAAAGTTTTACCTAATAATAAATGGTTTAGATTGTGGGGTGAAGGAAAGATAACAACTAACATAAATTATAAATGAAGTAGTGATTAAAATAAAGTCAATAATTAAATTGCATACAGAGAGAGGAAAGAGATCAGAGATAAAAGAAAATGCGAGCGGCGGAGAAGGGGTTAGAGGGAAGAGGGAGAAGAGGAAAAGGAAGTGGGGCGAAACAGTTTGGGAGAAGATAGGATTGGAAGAGAAAATGAGAAAGAAGAGAAAAGAGGGAGACGAGAAAGGGACGGAGAAGAGAAGATGAAAAGAAAAGAGAAGGGGAAAGGAGAAGAAAATTTGATGGGAGAAGAGGGATAGTGTAAGAATGAGAGAAGAGAGAACAATGGGAAGATAGAGAGAGGGTTTGAGAGAAAGGTGAAGAAGAGATCAAGAAAAGAGAGAGAAAAATACGAGGAGGAGAGAAAAAAGGGGAAATAGAGAGCGATGGAAGAGAAAAAAGATAGAAAGAGAGAGGAGAATAAAATATGAAAAAGAAGGGGATGATGAGGAAAAAGCGATGTAAGACGGAATATAAATGGGGAGAGAGAGTAAAGAGAGAGAGGGCAAAATGAAAGGGGATGTTATTAGTTTACAATGTATACTTACCTCATGATGTCGGACGAGGGAGATGATTTATTATGATATAACAATTCAGTCTGATTTTTTAAAAATCTATTTACAAGTAATCCCTTTTATTAATATTATTATTAACCAACGTCAAAATTACGAAACTGTATATTTAACTAGCGGTTCTCGAGTCTCAGGTTAACCTGAGAAAATTAAAGCAACGAAGGATCGCACTTCTCAGAAGGAAATTACAAAGAAAGGACCGAAAATACTCACACAATTTGTCACACAAAATGCTTACCCTTTATAAAAACTATTTTAAAAAGCAATTGGAGAAGAGATTTCACTGGCTTTATTGCAAAACCGCGGTGGGTGTGTATTGTGTGAGGCGCTTCTGTTTTAATTTACAATTTAACAAAAGAATAAAATGTCTGAGTTGTTTTTATTAAAATTAATAAAATGTCGCAATGAAATTAATGTTGGTTGCTCGTAGTATTTTCACGGGCTTGTTTTCTTTGCTTGGTCGCGATATGGGGACGTGCTCTTTGGGGAGGGAGTGCTTTGTTTTTAATTTAAAATGTAGAACTGAATCGCAACAGCAATAACTTAGTTGACTGGTAAATCCAATAAAAAGGTTTTTAACCTAAAATGCAAAGCTAATATCCATGATATAAAAGTATGCCTAAATATAAAAATGTAGTATAATAAAATGAAAATAATTATTGACTTAGAAATCAATAACAACGAATAGTGTATTAATGAGACACAGTTTAGCAAAGCAATATACACTTAGCTTACCCACGGATGTCGGTCGTATCCATTTGAGCAGTATATTAATAAGATGTGTTCTTCTATTTTAAATATTAATTTGATGGTTATCTAATATATGTTCGTTCATCACAACAGTGTATACTTACAATCCATGTTACCTCGAAAAAAGGCTGAACATCGTGATACATCATATTTCTATGCCGTGTAAAAATTGTAGAAGATAATTATAATTTGAAGAGTTTATTTCAAATTAAACAAGGATATGTATTACCTTCTACATCAGAACTTAGACGTTCCGGGGTGATATCAAAATAAGCACGGCGTTGTCTCTGGCGATAGCTTAGAAGATGTTCGTGAACATCCAGGTTGTCTCTCAGGACATTTCCTACAAGTGACTGTCATCTCCCCAATGCCTTTTAAGCATCGTTAAGTTTAGGGACCTCTGATGTTTCGACTGAGATATGTCGTAAAATGACAGATTTTGGCAAACTAAGCTACGCTTCTAGAATGGGCAGTTGATTTCGCAATATTTAATGGAATATCAATATATGTTGTTGGAAAAACCTTTTTGTCTCTTAAAAAAATATTTAATATATGTGTTGATAAAAATTAGCTGATAATGCCACAAAGAGGTAATTGATTTTGTCACAAGAACTGATTTTTTTTAAATCAACATCACACAAAAACTTGACCTGATGGAGAGAAAGGGAAACCATTTCCTGATTCAGTAGTGCGAAAATTCCGTAAATAAGTTGTAAAAATTAAGACAAAATTGCAAAGTAACAAAGTGTTGCACAGTGAATCAAAGATTGTTTTTGTTTTAAATAGCAATTTCAGGCGAAAAAAAAAGAGAAAAACAATTGTTTCCAACAGTTTAACAGTTGGTTCGATATTGATTTTATTTTTGTTTAAAATTGGTGTTGATGGTGTTATCATTTTTGAAAGTTTTGATGGCCCGTTGGATTTCCTCGCCTAATTTTGGATACGATTATTGGTCTTAATTATATTTCCTGTTCTTTAACAAGAAATCCACTTATTTTTTAAATATTGTGAATGTTAATTTAATTCAGTATTTTCCTCGCTGTTAACCAACTCTCTTTTTTGTTAGTTCGTTCGTTGCACTGAAAATGTTTACTGTTGTATTATATAATAACACACAAAAAGCATTTTTGAAACACAAAATAAACTGTGCATAAGTTTGAAGAAAAACAAATTTCAACAGCATTTAACGAACTTAAAAAGTAAAAACTAAAGACATAAAAGTCGGTTCTTTCTTTTCAATGACGAGTTAATATTCACCATTAAAGTTAAATGTTATATACATTGACCAATGAATAAGATTTTTCAGTATGACAACAGCAACATTTAGGTGTCAGGCCAGGATACAATATTATCAATAATTACAGTGAATACCGAGAAAAATACGTGAGATAATCCAACGGTTCTTATAGAAGTCGTACAAGTCAATGCATTAAATACATTTTCTCGTTTAATACAACAATAGTATATGTTTTACTTTTCTTAATACAACCTCCTCTAGACTCGATGAACAGGAAATTTGTCCGGTTATTTACCATATAAACTTAAAGACATAGACTTTTAAAGTATGAATCTGTCTTATTTTTCTTAATGTTGCTTTTAATAAAATAATATTTGATAATTCTATTTTTTAATAAGTTTCGAAAAATGTTTATATAAAACAGGGTTTTCAAGTAAAACTACTGACAAACGTCATTGATAATCAAATTATACAAAATTAAATATAAAAATGTTCTTAATTTATTTGAAATTGATTTATTTTATACTGGTAGGTCTTTGCCGTTTTTAATAATATGATGGGCGTTTGTCTGCCCACCCTAGAATTGGCAGCTTTCACACATGTTTAATGGTTGGCGTGAGGTCGTAGTAGATATTACTGAATTAAAAGTTTAAGGATGTCCGCGCCTATATGTGTCGGGTGCTGACTTTGTCGAGGGTTGTTTCTTTGATTTTGAGTTATTAGGTCGTCAACTGTTTGTGAAAACTTTTTTTCAAGTTTTGAAAGGTAGATATGGGAAGATGGGGTGTGCTAAAAATGAAAAAATAACGAAATAGATTATTGTTGTTCTATCAGAAATTACTATCAAGTGGTATTCCTTGCAATCCTTAAAAGAAAAGGGGGCACGGTTATGTCACTTTCTTTTCTTTCGCTTCGTAAATAAGTTCGTGTGTTATTAGTCGGGTATGTTCAATTGCGCAGTGAAAATTAAAATAGCATTCTGATTATTAACAACAGACTAATGAAAATAAATTTTGTCTGAAAAGAGAAATACACCTTTAGGACTTTCTTTTTCCAATCAATTACAAGGAAAACATGTGAAAAGAATAGGTAGAGAGGTATACTCGTGTAATGTATGCATCATGAATGTATAGTTGCAAAAATATATATGAACATTACACGGGTGTTTATGGTATAATCTATAATAGAAAATAAAAATATCCATTCTTATATATTTCGCCCGAGCGTACTATTTTATTAAAACACGATGTAAACACATTTTTAGTTGATTTTTAGAAAATAATTTTAGTGTATTTAAGTGTTAATATCATGAATCACCGTTGTGTTTTTAGAAGAAAAAGGTCGCGATAAGAAAAGGTCGGAATATCATAACATTACTTTATAAAGAATCTCAGATCGATGCCATTTAAAAGATTTGCGCTCATGGTTATTTTTTTATGCCGAGACTGTTCTTCCTGGCTCTTTCGTTCTTCGAATCGAAACTCGAATATGTCATTGTCTCGGAATTGGGAATTTAAAACAATATGCCTATCTGGAAGAACAGTGTATATCTCGTAAGAATATTTTACCGAGTGCACTATGAAGATAAAACGAACTTTCAAGTTCTATCAGTTCAAATTATTTTATAGAAGAACTGTTAATCTGGTGTGAACAAGTCTATTGTAAACGTCCGTGCAACTAATCTAATTGAAAACACAAGTTCATTTTTCATTCAATTATTTCCACATTTATAACTAAAGAAAATGTCAATTTATATTTCTAATATAATTTTCATTATTGCACAATTTTTCGCTAGATTAGAAACACATATAGCGATATGAGAGTTATACATGCCAGCGTGTTAAACAATTCTTGAGAATCAAATGGTTATTTAAGTCTCACGGTCGTGCCGTGACGTCATGCAGTGACGTCATTTGGAAGAGAGACACTGATGGAAAATTATCGTTGGTCCCAGACCGACCAACCAGAATACAAATGTCATCGTTAATTTTTTTTCCGATATGTTGACATTTGTAATTGTCTGAATTATGGTTTAGCACTTGGAAGCATCCAATTAAAATGAAAACAATTTTCTATGGGTTGACATTTAAGACGGATTATCTGACAATAGCTGACATGTTTATGATAGAAAATGATAGCTGTCTGTAGCCTACACGCATTTATTTACGAAAATTAGATATGTTTTAGCTACAGAAAGCCATGATTTATATAATGTTATTGTTTGAATGCGAAACGCGATAAATATGTGTAAATTGAGAACGTAAACAATAAAAGTACGACTATATCAAATCTAGACTTCACATGAAAGCTTATTTTGAGTGAAAGCGAAAATACATCATTCGGGTATCATATAATATAAAACATGATTTTGGCCGAGTGTTGAAATGCAATATCTTTTGTGGTGATTGTTTCGTAATTTTGAAAATGGCGTTCATGGCGTTTATCGCGTTTTGCATTTAAACTCTTCAATTCAAAATGCTGATATTATTGGTTGGTTGATGATTTTGACAATACATCTTTTAAATAGCGGGAGCCGGAGTGAATTAGAAGAGAAGTCGTGGGAAGAGAATGATATTTGGATAGGAAGATGTTTTGGAGAAGAGTATTAAAGGGTGTAATAGCCCGACAGAAAAAAAGCCAAAGAAATTGCCTAGTTCCTGCTGGAGTGTTTGTCAAGAACAACTCCTCGACATGTTATTGACCAGTTCGAAGTCTCTAAGAAACTGACGTTACAGAACGATTGCACGGACTGGTGTGGACCCAACGTTTAATTGCAGGCAACGACTGGTATTCTTGCTTTTATATACCTATATACTTATAACACTATGTGGATACTTCTTTTTTCTTATCTTGCTTGCTTGTTTGTATACGTGTACAATGACGTCACACAAGAATTACATCATACAATTTTTTACAAAGAGTGAGTGATAGATTTTCTTAATGTGTTAGTATGCATAAAAAAGACTATTGTACACTGGATTACTTCACAAACGCAACAACTCAATCATTAAAACAGAGAGTTGATCAGATTATTTATCAAGTGATGACATTAATAACAATAGAGAGACGAGGGCGGAAAAAAGATACGTAATTAAAGGGCAAGTGTCAAGCAAAGTATTGTAAGGAAGGAAAGAGAGGATTCAAATAGGGAAAGGGAGAAACGAAAGAAATAAAATAAAAACTGAGAATGGAAGAAATGGTGTGAGAGAAGATCGCATAGAAAGGAATAATTATTATCAAGAAATAAATATTTTTAATTACTTGAAAATCGATGACTAAATAAACGATACATCATTGTTTTAGCAACATTTTAGATAAATCATACATCTCTGAGCCTGGGTTACAGATGGGAAAGGAGAGAACTTGGCGGAAATTAAGACTCGGTGTATGTTTTAAACACGTAAATTTTCAGGATCTGAAAGCTTTGAGTTCAATTACTGTACAGGCAGTATATTTCATTTATTTTCAATCAGCTCCAAAAATAATTACGTAGTATTAGGTTGCCCAAAATGTTCGTTGTTTTTTCTTCTATCAGTTTATAGGGAACCTAATCAATCAGTGTAGAAACATAGCTGACTTTATGCAGTTTTTCCACGCTCGATTTGGAAATCTTGAGAATGGCTGCGATTTGTGTGGTTGTCAAACAACAATCTTGTTGAAGTACGGTTTTCGTTTGGGCACTGTCAATCATCTTTGGGCGGCCAGAGTAGGAAGCATCTATCACTGAAAATGTTATTTTCAGAATTGAGCAAACCATTTCTGGCACACCCTTTCTATAACACCATTATCGCCTATATACATGACATATCTTTAGGTAGATTTCTGTTGCGTCTTTTTTTCTTTTCTCTAGTAAAAAATCATGAAATATAGTGTTCTGCTTGATCTTCCATTTCAAGATCTGAAATACAAGCAAAAAGGCGTATTACACACTGACGTCAACATATTCACTATACAAAGTATAAAATTTTAATAAGAAGAATATAAAACGATCTTTAGTAGGCTATAAATATTACATTCTAAGAACAAATGAACTAGTTGACTAATCTAAATTTACATATAATTACAAAGCATGTAAAATGCTTGAAATTGTTGGATTATTCTAAGTAATTTCAATAGACTTTTCCATTACTAACCAGAAGAGCGTTACCACTTTTAACCAAGGGAAGAGTATGTGCGGCAGGTAAACGCACTTTTATGATGTATCGAAGTTGAATCTGGCCAGTGTACCTTTACAATCGCATAAGGGTACTGAATCTAAACACTAATATGAAATGTATAAACTGGTCACGGATAACCTAGTCGTCCACTCTATAATAAATACCAATATGTATGTATTTTTATATAAATCCATGTACTTCTGTACTGCAAGACAAAGGTTTGCGAGTAAAGATGTGCCTGTTTCTTTACGGCGAACGAAATCATTGTAAGTCGTGAGGGTAATCGTGACAGAAAATAGCAGCTCAGATACACGCCTCCGTCTGAAATGAATTCGGAATGAAATATCTCACTCAAATAAAAATCAATAGTACGAGTAAGTGTGATTTACCGCATCAGAAAGGATAATTCTATGATTTTATATTAATATTTAGTCATATATTTTGATAAATTGCGAGTGCGGATACGAGAGAAGCATACTATTGTCCATCATTATTGACGAAAGGTGTACACTAATAACAAATAAAAAATGATTTTAGAAATAGGTATCCATAGATATGCAGTTATGACGCAGGCAGTTTAAACTACGAACGGAGAAAGTCGAATAATTTTCTGACTCTTACCGAAGTATACACATTATAAGAATCACTGTTTCTTTTGCGACCAGCCGACCGTTCTTTAATCAATTAGAACCAAACTAAACCAACTTTTACCGAACTAAACCTACAACATAGGTTAGCGTGTGTTTAATATAAAACACAAAAACAAATCAGTTCGTATTGTGTAGAAGTACCAGAGGAAAAATAAAGAATACACTTTAATACAAGATAACTTCAACATGTCCGTTTGTTAAATAACTTATTTGCGAAGAAAAACCCTAATAATACATTAAATTGTTCAGTTAAGTTCGTTTAAGTTTGCCAGTTTCGGAAGGCTTCGATTAAACTCGGGGTTAATGCTGTAATTAGTGATGTTTACTTAGATGCCTATTCCTAAAATGTACCCAAATAAAATTAACAGTGATATACATGAGATGTTTACCTTTCATCCAGATCAAACGCTAAAAAAATGTTAGGAAAATGCAAGTAAATTAGCACAAATTACTTTATATTTACGTTGAGTTTATATTTATATTCATTATTGTTCAGTATTACGGCATGCCAACCATCATTAAGTCATCTTATGCCCAACTCGTACATATTTGTGCATGCTATTCATGTGTAGCGTAATCTGAATTTGAAGAAATTGATGTTAGATGTAACTAGTAACTGGTCTTATGATCACCAACATTAGCACTGGGCAGGCTAAGCGTTGCTTATTTTCAGTCATCTAACTAATTTATATAAAGCTCAATAAATTAAAGAGAGTTCGCAAGAATCAGCACGGTGCAGCTCTGTTAACCGTCTCGATTCTCTTGTTGACATTCTTGCAGATGTTTGCTGCTTTGCTGCCCCTTCGACGTAAATACACTCAGCCAACACGACAATCAGCTAAATGTCCTCTCATTTACTGTGGAAGTCCCCAAATGACGGAGAGCCTTTTACTCTAATAGATTATTTCCTCAAAATGCCGGCCTTCACAACGCTCTACCTAATTCCTGTTTTCCCGACTGTACCGACACGCAGAAATTAAAAACGAATGTGAACAAAATCACGGTGCAGAGCTCCCAATTTAGGATGACCCCCAATACTTTCATCCTAATTCTCAGAAGCAATGTACATCTTTTGTAGTAAACTAAGGTAAACAAAAAATAAACACATAAATTTTCAGTCATCCTTAAGTAAAAGTGATATTATAGAACCGACTGTATTCGAACCTTATTCTTACACGTGCTTGCTTGTATTTCTATTTTAGTTTTTAGATTTTAAGATATTAGGTTATAGTTTAGTTTGTTTTTATATTCATTTATTTGTTTATTTATTTATGTATTATGTATTGCTAACCTAAGGTAAAATGTATTCTGTGCAGGCAGTTGTTTGATATTGCACTTCTACGCTTTAATAGGTTTGGGGGTCTTTAAAGTTTAGGATTTCAAATTTCTAATACATACATAATCTACATGGATCGTCTACATTTCTACATGCACTGACCTGTATATATATATATATATATATATATATATATATATATATATATATATATATATATGTTTTATGTACATAGATAGTCCTTACACTGTTGATTCTATATTCATTTGTTTGAACTTGAGAGCCATAAAAATGAACTTGTAGCTAAATAATAAACAAGGAAAAAGTTTTAAAAACTTGTACGCACACTAAATGTAAAGAAACGAAGGAGCTACATATTGTGTACAAACATTGACTTCAAATTTAAATTAAATTAAATAGAACAAAATATATATTTCCAGCCAATGAATAGTGTATAAAGTATTTCTACTGAAAACATGAAAAATTGTTTCATAATTCCGCACCAAACTTAATAGGTTCTCAAACTATAAAAAGAAATAGACAGAGTTTATCTGCAGTCAAGAATCAACGACTAGTCACCGCAACACACAACGACGTGTAGCAGTTTGTACGACATACACCTCTCACTGCCAATAAACAATACTTTAAATTACTTGTGTAGAAAAATCCACAAAAACGGACTTTTCTATACTCATACGATCAACTTGTATTTGCTAACAGAAATATTCTGGATCCACTCTATAGTTGGATGAACTTTTACATCGTGCATTCGTTCCGATGTTTGTAAATTAAATGTATATAACTTAATGTTGTACGAACCGCGTTGTTACTTTATTTAATATGCGTTAATTATTATACAAACTCCCGTAACGTGAAGAATTCAGTCAGAAATACTAAGCAGCTGTAAATTGGAATTATTTGAATGTGGTCATATTGAATGGATACAGTGCATTATCCCATTAGATTGTGACCTATGAATGCCGACGCCATCTCCTACATCAGTGTCACCTTTATAATAAAAAAGAACATTTCAATAGTAGTTGTTTACCTCCAAAAGTGATCGGTGTACACATAAACAAGTAGAGTTTTAATTACCTACTGGTGAGTTTGAATTACCTACTTTCGAGTGGCTTTGGTCTCTCTGTACAAGGGTGTGTCAGGACAACCTGGCATGAGGATACTATACTCTACGAGTAAACCCTGACCAAATATTCAAAAGAACATAGTATTCGAATCCCAAATAAGATTCCCTCAACACAGCTTTATATTGGCTTATACGAGGAATGGTGCACCTCATTCTAGTGATGTTAGTCATGTAACAACACTTAGCATGATATCCCACTAGACTACATAAATTATTGTCCTAGAATCCGATAAGACAGTAACCACAATAAAGATATAATATAACATAGTTAACCGGTCAATTGGCAGAGGAAAATTAATTTTCTTCACTTCTTTACTAACTTAACGGCTGTGCGGTAAATGAGAACGTTACGTGAACACTCGGATATCTATGTATCTCATATAGAGATCAAGCGAATAGGCCCAGGAATAGGCCTCTTGATTTCTGAGATTTTACCTTCAAGAAACAATAAAAAGTGGCATACATACATTCTTCGTATTATATGTATTTAGATGTCTTTGCAGTATCTAAAAACGATTACAGAAATTGATATAAAATGTTGAATTTTTTTAATCACTCAAAACTATTAATTAGGACTTGTACAAATGTATTTTGTAAGTTGTTGGTACTGTACGTTTTATTGTAATGATACAAATGCAATAGCAAACCTATTTAAATCAAATACTAAGAGGATATTGAAGTAATTAATACTTTATATGTGACCATTAGTACGGGTAACTATATAGTATTCCTTCTGTCTCGTTAAAAAATAGATACCTTCTAAAAGGGTGTCTAGTTATGAGTACTAAAACTAATCCTGTTAATTTTCAACTGAACTTCTACGCGTATCTTACGTTCAATAGTATGATTACATTTAAGGGAACTTGAAACCGCGCCGGTGTAAGCGAGGATACGACGATTTAGACGCGTAGCAAAACCGTTAGTGGTCAAACAGATTAACTTCGAGAAAATAAATGTAACTTAATAGAGTTGGCGCGACACAAATCAAATAGGCATATTATGTAGTAATACACATATGTTTACATGGGACTGCTTCCTTATGTCTAGTTAGAACAAATAAATGATCAAATAAAAGTCCGAGCAACATATATAGCAAAGAACAGTTATTGCTTGTTGAATTGAGTTAATAAATTATATTAAACAAGCAAGCGTCGTCCGGGTTCTTAATTTCCATAAATTACGTATATTGCAGAAAAAAAACATCTGTTTAATATTGTAATATTAAATATTTAAGCTGATTTTGGTAGAAAATGAAACGAAACACACTTATGCTTACGGTGAGTTTTGAACTCGCAATTGTTGTCTATAAGTACGGAGCGCTAACTAATAATACCACTGAAACAATTAAGAAATGGAAACACTATTAACAGAATACACCTTAAATTTCGACTGCACTTGTTTTGGCTAAAGTTATTTTGTAATGTACTCCCCTCCTTCATATTACTTTCTCCTTCTTGTTCTCTTTTTTTCTCCTCATTATTAAAATGTGTACAGTAAAATGTAAGTCAGCCGGTGACTTTCAAAAATCGTTTGTTACTAAATTGGTCTCTGTTATTATGGGTGCCATTGGAAGGACTTCTCTATATGTGAGGTGTAAGGCTCCCCCGCAATCCTTTATTTATAACCAATGAAAAATAAAATAGTGACCAGGATTACATATTAAAATATTAAAATCAATCAAAAATACAACATTTACGCTTTCAGAATACCAACTAGTATTTGTCTGATAAGACTGATGAAACACATTTAATTATCTATCATTTATTCAGAAATCTATTAACTTTAATGCAATTGAGTAAATGTCTGTACATTATTATATAACTTAAAGAATAGCAATCCTATTATGCGCCAACTTTATATTACCTTAAAGAAATACAAATCAATATTAAAATGATGCTAAATTTCATGAGTTGAATCCGTAATCCAATGTTTACTAAAATCTATCACATTACTTTGATTCTAGAAAATGTCTAATATCGAAAGCTTAACTTTAAAAACTGAACAGTCACCTTGATTAATTGACGTATAATTACTATGGCTAAAATTTAATGCAACTCTGAAATATTTGATTTTAAATGGGAGATTGTACCCAATGTATACCGTTTGAACAGCTTTTATAAACTTAAATTTGGAAAATATTTATCAATTAGTGTCTAATACTTATTGTTCAAATTTTACAAAATCGGAAATATCTAAATTTACTACGAAGGGCAACCACCCTCTTCTTATATGGCCTTTGCGTCAAATTAAATGAAACTAAATATAATCCATGTCATTCACTTTTACGCCTAGCCTCTGTGATCGGTTCATTAGTTTAGTAGTAAATCCTGCACATACAAATATATAAAATAATATACAAATACCTAATTTTGATAAATACAGATAGAGATCGACCGTATTCGTAATTTCTATACCAATGCAGATTATAACCACGAAGATGAAATCTACGAATGTGAGTCGGTATATGTGTGGAAATAAAATAAAGCCACTACAACGGCCCCTGTACGTACTGAGAAAACACAAGGCAGTTACATGCATAACCGTTAATAAAATTACTATAACATAATATAGGCCTTTCTGTGTGTAGATGTCGTCAATGCAATGAAAGTTTCATAGTAACGTAGGGTGTTTTACAATCCCAAAACGCACGTCTTTGTCGACAGTTCTATAATTAGTAAAGGTAAAAAAGGATAGAACGACTTGAGCGTTATACAATTAATATACGCATCCAATGCTATCTACTCACTGACTTCTATGTGATGAATGCTTTATATTTTGCCGTGAATATAAATGTTTTCTTTGAAGAAAATAAAACCAACCAACCGGCATTTAGGACAAGGTTTCTATGGAATACTAAATTCAAAAGCGATCTCCGGTCGCATGTATATCACTGTCAGGTGAGATAACAGCATTAGGTGTTGCAGTTAGTGCACGGTAAGTGCATTGTTATGTCACGTCCCCAACATATAGCACCTGGTATTCCCAAATAATCACCCATTTGCGACAGATAAGGCTCAAAGTTGAGTAACTTCGCTGATATAACGTCTTAATCAACCTTCAATATCTCCTGAAACATTTCTGAGAAATTATTAGTTCATAGCAACATGCCTGTTTCATGATCTCGAACCGATTTTTTTTCAATCACTATGACTTTAATTCTCTGGCAGAAAAAAAGTTCAACAAAATTAGAAGCAATGCTGGAGTAAATTGAGATACAGGTATTTGAAGTATAGTCACTTTTCAACTAAACATATGTGGAATATCAAAGTACATGTGACTACTTATATACACTACACATAATTGTATTTGACCTTAAGAGTTATACACAAATAATCCTTAGTCATACTCGGGCCACTTCCATTTTCTCCACAAGTAGTGAAGTGGAACAATGCAGTGTTCCTAACTGTATTCGAATCAGTCACACGAACGGCCATTTTTATGACGAAAACGATATCTTAAAAAACTTAGCTACGAGATTGCCGAGCAAAATGAACTTGCACCATGATCAAAATAATTGGTTACCTCGAACTCTTGACTGACTCATATCTACTGATGTATTTAATCAAAAGAAACATTACATGTTATTACTATTCGACGTATCCTCGTACCACATTATCTGAAGAATAAAGCCCCTATTTACTTGCATCTCTCCAAGAGACCACACTTAGAGCACATATTGTATACTAATGTTGAGTGAAACATACTCCCCATAAAGGGGCACTCTTCATTTGGACAAAACAATGTTTTTCGGTCTAGCAAGATTTTCTTTCAATTAACCAAGAACAGAAACTATAAATTATAATATCAGAACAGATACTACACCTTGTTATTAGGCCACATGTTAAGAGGGCAGTCTTATCATGAGGATTGTCATCTTGTAAACGGAGCTTCATATCTTGTAAAAGCGTATTACGATCGTTCAGGCGAAGAATTGCGTATGTGTGTATACATATATTCTATGCATAATTGTATTACGAATATGGAAATACGAAATATTAAGTTTTGCACATAAAGTCTGAAAAATGTGGATGACGTAAATGTTAAATGATTGAATGAAAATTATTACCCGTCGATTGATAAAAGCGAATGGTAGGAATAAATAAGTTGAAATAATTGCATTTGCATATAGATGGGTACTTCATAGATAAATAATGATATGCAGCATCACACCAAACAGGTATCGACTCTTTGAGCAGATGCGCGTATCACGACTACATAAGCATACTAACAATGCAGACAGTGTAAGAACATATAAATCACAGAGATACACATGTGTATGTGTGTACGCAAAAGTATCTTACATAACAGTGAATATTACGAAGATTTAGGATGATGATCGGTGTAAAGTTTGGGCGACGGTAACATATTAAGCAAACCATGTCAGAGATATCTATCAGTGAAAATACTAGCATAATGAACGCAATTTCTACTTTGCCTGAAATTAAAGTACATTTTATTTAAAAAATAATTATAATATATATATATATATATATATATGTACTTCGTTTTGTAATCTTTTTGTAAAAGTGCTCAAGAAGAGACACATTGGAATTTCAAAGTAACACTTTAAGAAAATTAAAAATATTTTACCGTCTAAAAAACAATCATACGCCAAATCATTGTTGATCTTAAATACTTTTGAACTGAAATAAATATTTTATTAATGTATTTGTGTCAACTTAATGTATCTCTTTCTATCTATTTATCTCTCTGTCACTATATCTGTCATTCTCTCTCTCTCTCTCTCTCTCTATATATATATATATATATATCTATCTATATATATATATATATATATATATATATATATATATATATATGTATATATATATAAAGTTATCATCATTATATGGTCATTGTAGTGTCACGGATTTTTCTGACTGTCTATATAGATGACGGTTTTCTCCATCACACCAGGTGGGTCTTAATAAGCGCACTATGAGTCCTTTATTAGTTACTTGGCGAAAGTTATACACGGTCTTCCTACTGAACTACAACCCTTTTTTGACATGCGCAAAAGTACATCGCTGACGATTCCATCCTTAACCCTCCAACAATCAACAGCTAATCTACTTCTTCTTGTGCTGATCAGAGCGGAAATCCTAGGAATGTTTCAGTAGAGTTGCTCTCTTATGGGGTGATGTTATATATGCATCATATAATATACTATATATATAATAAACATATATAATATATGCTATATCTTCTCTTATGAAGAGAAACTGGTCCATTTATTGAAGTTTGTCACCGATAGATTTTGTTCTACAAAATAAATAATTGATTATGACTAGACTGTAAATTATGCTAACTGCATGTCCCTGTTTTACTTTTTCAATTGAAAATTAATATTCCACTGTATTTCATTGATTACATACTATATCTGGATTGACATATCATTTCGCAGCAGACTAATCCATATGTATATATATATATATATATATATATATATATATATATATATATATATATATATATATGAAGATGGTATAGTTACCGACAGTACTCAAGTTTATAAAAAAAATGTTTTTAAGATGAATAAATAATTTATTTTAAAAAACAAATAATCTGCGTTGTGCAAGGTTTTCTAAATATTTTATGAAAAAAATATCTTCGTTATTATTGCCACCCACCCAGCGCTTCAAATTGTGTGACTTTTCAAAGTATCCTTCCACGCCGACCCCGTGACACACAGCCATCTCAACACTTTTCTCTCTTCGTAAGAACACCTAGACGGATTTTCAACTTGGCCACGAGAATGTCTCAGCCTAGAGGAAAAAGAAAAAAAAAGAAAAAAAAATCTTCTGAAGATGGTATATTTACCGAAAGAACTCAAGTGTATAAAAAAAATGTTTTTAAGATGAATAAATAATTTATTTTTAAAAACTAATAAAATGCGTTGTGCAAGGTTTTCTAAATATTTCATAAAAAAATATCTTCGTTATTATTTCCACCCACCCAGCGCTTCAAATTGTGTTACTTTTCAAAGTATCCTTCCACGCCGACCACGTGACACACAGCCATATAAACGCTTTTCTCTCTTCGTAAAAACACCTAGACAGATTTTCAACTTGGCCACAAAAATGTCTCAACCAAGAGGAAAAAAGAAAAAAAAGAAACAGAAATATTCTTCTGAAGATGGTATAGATACCGAAAGTGCTCAAGTTTAATGAAAAAAAATGTTTTTAAGATGACTAATAATTTATTTTTAAAAACAAATAATTTGCGTTGTGCAAGGTTTTCTAAATATTTTATGAAAAAAAATATGTTCGTTATTATTGCCATCCACCCAACACTTAAAATTGTGTGACTTTTCAAAGTACCCTTCTACGCCGACCACGTGACACACAGCCATATCAACACTTTTCTCTCTTCGTCAAAACACCTCGATGGATTTTCAACTTGGCCACGAAAATGTCTCAACCAAGAGGAAAAAAGAAAAATAAGAAACAGAAATATTCTTCTGAAGATTGTATATATACCGAAAGTACTCAAGTTTAATGAAAAAAATGTTTTTAAGATGACTAATAATTTATTTTTAAAAACAAATAATCTGCGTTGTGCAAGGTTTTCTAAATATTTTATGAAAAAAAATATGTTCGTTATTATTGCCATCCACCCAGCACTTAAAATTGTGTGACTTTTCAAAGTACCCTTCCACGACGACCACGTGACAAACAGCCATATCAACACTTTTGTCTCTTCGTCAAAACACCTAGACGGATTTTTAACTTGGCTACGAAAATGTCTCAACCAAGAGGAAAAAAAAGAGAAAAACAAGAAAAAGAAATATTCATCTGAAGATGGTATATTTACCGAAAGTACTCAAGTTAATAAAAAAAAAAGTTTTTAAGATAAATAAATAATTTATTTTTAAAAACAAATAATCTGCGTTGTGCAAGGTTTTCTAAATAGTTTATAAAAAAAATATCTTCGGTGTTATGCCACCAACCCAGTGCTTCAAATTGTGTGACTTTTCAAAGTACCCTTCTACGCCGACCACGTGACACAAAGCCATATCAACATTTTTCTCTCTTCGTCAAAACACCTAGACGGATTTTCAACTTGGCCACGAGAATGTCTCAACCAAGAGGAAAAAAGAAAAATAAGAAAAAGAAATATTTTTCTGAAGATGGTATATTTACCGAAAGTACTCAAGTGTATATAAAAAAATTATTTTTAAGATGAATAAATAATTTATTTTACAAGACAAATAATCTGCGTTTTGCAAGGTTTTCTAAATATTTCATAAAAAAATATCTTCGTTATTATTGCCACCCACCCAGCGCTTCAAATTGTGTGACTTTTCAAAGTATATATATATATATATATATATATATATATATATATATATATATATATATATATATATATATATATATATATTTAACCCCCAACAAGTCAGGTCACTACTGTAGACGTAAGGGGCTACTGAGAAAAAGTGTGAACGTTTGGGGAGGGCAACCTAAATTAAGAGCTGAGCAGCGAGATGTCTGTTTACATTAATTTTAAATTAATGCATGTTAGTACCGTCAGGAAAACGAGGAGTAGAGAGGGAGTTCCAGTGCCCAGGAACACGAGGAAAGACGCTTTTGGAGTAGAAAGCTTTTCGGACACTGGGGATCTTCACAGTGAATGTATGTTGTTTGGCAAGTTGTCGGGTTGGTCTAGTGAATTTACGTCGTATGGGCACCAGAGCAGCAAGTTGATCACATCACAATTAATTGAAGTACTTGTAAAACAGGCTCAAGGAAACAACATTGCGGCGATGGGACAAAGGCTGGAGCTTGGTGAATTGTGAAGGACCTATTAAGTTGGCGACTCTTTTTAAACCTTGTCTAAGAGGATAATGTCAGGTGTGAGAAGTTTACTAAGATGGTAGAGGGAGCCCACCTTCTTTGTAGCAGCCCTGGTAATGTATTCAATGTATTCATTCAAATTCATGTTATCTGTGAAAGTTAGGCCTAGAAGTTTGAATGATGAACGCTCAAGTAGGGTGTTATTCGCCATGACAGTCTGTAGTGTAAGAGGTTTCTTGTAGTTATTGAAGGAAAGCGGCTTTGTCTTTGCGGCATTAAAAGTTACCGTCGATTTTGTACGCCATTCCACTACACACTAAAGGTCATTTTCTAAGGATTCAGTCATTACCTCAGTTATGTGGGCGTCCGTTTTGCCCACAGGACGAGATTAGAGCGTGGTGTCGTTAGCAAATATTCCTATCTCAGTCCAATGACATCAGGGAGGTCATTTATGAAAATCAGGTACAGTAGCTGTCCAATACAATCAGTAACTTATTTCCTTATTCATAATTGAAAAGCGATTTATTTATTTTATAATCATTTCAATCAATACTTGAGTGTGTTCTCAGTTACATCTCTAGATAGTCAGACAGCTGACACACATAGCGAGGTAATATAGTATTAGACGAACGATTATTTACGCCTGGAGCGCGCATATGTTTGTTAGTTGTAAGTGATTCTCAATATTCAGAAAAGAAAAATCTTAGAATATAAAATGAGAACTGTGACTAATTTTAAATTACAGTCATGCAAACACAAAATCAATATTATTTTTTTTTAAATATTTTGTATCATGCAAACATTTACGTAGAGAACATCATTTGTAATTGTTCTGAAGCTCGACATGGGCTTATTATTTTACGTGCAAATTAAAATAGATGTATTATGGCGTCACATATGGCTAGTGCTTAATAAAGAGCATTTATCTAAAAGCGTGATAAAGGATTGGGCTACTAAAAGCCGTGAATCTGGAGTAGATTTACTTGTTATTGTACTCATAACAGCTAATTATCAATGCTGAGTGGTGATGTTTCTGCGTACCGGGTTCTAGTTCAATCACTTCCGTATCATTATCTTTTATGGAAGTTGACAACTCTGTGACTTTACAATTAGAAAAAATAACCTGAAAGCTAAATAGTGACAACAGGCCAATATGCTGACGCAAAAGAAATTAGATTCGTGTCTTTATTTAATACTTCCTATCTGAGATGAAAAGACTTATCGCACAAGGCCAAAAGTAATTGCAACAATAAAAGGGTTGTAAAGCCGTAAAGTTAACAATATTTCAAAAGCCTAATCGGTTTGGGAAATCCCCGTAAGTAAAAAATGTTGACAATCAGCACTTAGTTGGAATAACAATTAATTTGTACTTTAATATTACTTTAGCCACCAACCGTTATCGTGCCTAACCCTTTTTCATGTGACGCCTGTATTTTCTCTGTAATAAAATGGTAGTTTTACTACAGTTTTGTTTTTTTTATTTTTGCCAAGGCGTTAAACATAGGCGTGTGTAAAATACACCGCCTCTGTGTCAGGTTTCTCCTAAAATAAGTAGCTGAATGCATACGAAAAATTAAACGAGAATATATATATATATATATATATATATATGTATATATATATATATATATGTGTGTGTATGTGTATATATATTCTCGTTTATGTTTTCTAATTAGACAGGTAAATATACTGATCGAGTATGGGAAAGTATTTCGAATATTACTTTTTTTTTGTTTACAAGTAATTTTTTATGTACATTTGAAGCACTAACTTGGTCAGTTTTGATAATCCAAGATGTATTGATTATACATCTTGGATTATACCCAAGTTGTTAAAGTAATTATGTCATATGAAAGGGTTATCAGTGATGCTAAATAAACCCTTATATAATATCAGTGGGTACCCCTACACCCATTACCCTTGTAGTATACACCCTGATTCACTTACGCCACAGTGCTTTTTTTCAAAAGATTTATGTCATCATCACTATCTTTTACTAGATAAGTGTTCATATTGTCACAACTTCCGTCTTTGTAATGCCCACAGGCACTTTTATATTCTAGTCCATGTCTCCTGCAGGTACACATTAGGTTATTGCAGCCTTCTGAACAGTTGCTCATCACTAGAACAAGTTTGTTCCTCCTTCATTTTCTACACCATCTCAGATGACACTATTTCATCACTACATTCCATACCCTCCATAATATGGTAATAAGTCCGCAAAAGAAGGAAATTTACAGCCGGATCGTTCGTAGGAGTCTTTCTGACGGGCAAAACGTCTTAACTCTCACGACTTTCTTACAGAGCATATTGTATCTAATAGATGTCAAGGAGTATGTATCTATCCGGATTTAACAAAGCTACCATTGTTTTGAAAACATTGGTTTCCACAACATCCTGGCTTTGCTTTTGAACATTCGGTCATTGTCGTTTCTCTCTTGAGAATTTATAGGTACATCCAACACTTTTCCTATTCCGAATATCCTGGACAACGAAGTGCATCCCGTAAAGGCATGCAGGAACAACAAGGAATTACAAGCTGCTTCGCCAAGCACCTGTTTGAGCAATTTGATATTGTAAATGTAGGATTTCGCTTTGTCAGACAAAAATAAAATGCAATACATTTAGAAACATATGCACGGAACAGCAAGAGAAGGTTCGTGTATTCTCCAATAAGGGTGGTTGATTCAAAAGAAGACACATTGATGGCTGCCTTTACAATCACTGGAACCCATATAAAAATAATCACGCATATGCCTGTTTGTGAACATTGGTAAGTGCAATAAGAGGTTTAGGGTACGGGTACCAATGTAGATGTAATGATAAGTTTGGGGTCCGGGTACATCTAGATATGGTATAAGGGTTTATTCAGGATCGCTGATGACCCTTTTAATGTGAAAGATTGACCCTGGAAATTAACTAAAATCCAAGATTTATTGATGTATCATCAAAACTGACCGAGTTACTGCTTCACATGTAAAGTGAAAATGACTTGTAAAGCAAAACAAGTCATATTCGAAATTGGACACATTTCCATACTCGGATCTGTCTAATTTTTAGATTAGACCCAACCTAACATAAGACAAAAAAAAATCTCGCAATTTCTTTTCAGAAGGGGTACTCTTCCAGTATATTGACCTGTCCATATGATTGATTTCCATAGAATATGTTCACAATTTACTATATATATATATATATATATATATATATATATATATATATATATATATATATATATATATATATATATATATAAAGTATAAAGGTATACTCAAAAAAGAATAAAAGGGAAATACCATCAGAGTGCTCAATTAAATTAAATTAAGAGCGTAATATTTTTTAAATTTTAAATACAGAGTTAAATCAGACATGGACCAGTGGTTTCTGACGAGAAAAGGGTTTAAATCCACAATTCAGTCTTCGTCAGCATAGTCTGAAATAGTAAAATGATGGAATTTCTTCAAAAACATTTTTAACCGTTATGAAACGCTATGCACAAAGAATTTGAAATGAAGAGGTGGTGAGACGCTTAAATCAGAAAAATAGCCGTTAAGTAAGAGATTCTATATTTAGAAGTGAGAAACAAGAGAGAAAGAAAGAAAAGAGAGAAAGAAAGAAGGGAAAATAAAATAAAATTAAAATTAAAATTAATAATAATAAAAAATTATTTATATATAAAACATGGTTAAAGGTACGTAACTCTAATTAATTAAACTATCTAAAAAGGGGAGGTAACTATTTATTATTATATAATATATACATATGCATATACATTTCACGATGGTTTCAATTTATAAATATCAAATTAAAATAAAAATATAAATATAAATAAATATATAAATAAAAAATCAATATATAAATAAAAATCAATATATAATTAAATATCACTATATAAATAAAATAATCAATATATAAATAAAAAAATCAATATATAAATAAAAAATCAATATATAAATAAAAAATCAATATATAAATAAATAAAAATTCGAAAAAATAAAATTTAAAGAAGAAAGAGGAAAAAATGGAGAAAAGAAAAAAGAACTGTGATCAGGTTCTTAGAACGAGAAGTCTGCAGTTGAAGTATATAAGTGTCTGAAAAATGTATGTAGGGCTCTGGGTATGCTTAAGGCACTAAATACCTCATCGCGCACATTTAGACATCTGGTGTTTGGGTTCATGATGGCCTTAAAAATATGGAACTTCTCAGCATTACACAAATGGCAAACTTTAGATATAGGTGAATAAATGGGTTTTCTCTCTATGATTTTCCAATTTATTGAAAAGGGAGTTCCTTCTTCTTTTAGTTCCCAAATTCGTTTAGCCAAAGATGTGTTTGCGCGATATTTGTTTCTAAAGGAATATAGGTGTGAATAATACCTTTGTTTAAAGGAACGTTGTGTCATGCCGTACTATACATCTGTACCGTTATCAGTTTGACTCGTAACCCCAGCTGTGTATACAACTGAGTCAACTTTACAATTTCCCTCGATATATATATATATATATATATATATATATATATATATATATATACATTAAGCAGCGTAGGTATTTATAATGTAATATTTATTTATAAATATTATATTTATATATATATATATATATATATATATATATACATTAAGCAGCGTAGGTATTTATAATGTAATATTTATTTATAAATATTATGTTTATATATATGTATATATATATATATATATATATATATATATATATATATATATATATATACGCGGGCATACATATATACACACATATATGGCACGGATATGTATATGCATATATGTATATATATACATACATATATGTGTGGATGTAATAAATAATATATTTCAAATGTATACATATGTGTATATGTATATATATATTTATACTTTTACATCTTTTTCGGCCAATATTACTTGTTTCCTTTTAGTATTATATATATTTTAGCAGTGTTCTTGAGATTTGTAATCTAATTTTAAATTAGGCCTAGCGAAGAGTTTCGTTGTCTTCGCGACCGGAAGCATCTACTTCAATTTACGGAAATTGCAGTTTTTACATTTCAGAGTATACATAAGCATCTTTTCGTAAATGCATACACGCAGACAACATTCGAAGAATATTACGAAATTTGTCAGTTTGTCATTAAATCTAAAATTGCTCAATAATAATAATAATAATAATAATAATAATAATAATAATAATAATAATAATAATAATAATAATAATCTTGAGATTACTGGGGCTAATTCCAAAAATGTACAACGACGACAATGAGAAATGGTAAAAACAGAAGATAATTAATACCATACAACCAATGAAAATGATTAAAAGAGCCGAAATATTAAGGAAAATCCTCGAGTGTGGAAATCAACTTAATAACCAGCGAAAGCCGTCAATGAAACACAGGTAAAATAGAACAAAAATAACGAAATCTTACCTCGGGAATCGAAACAAACCTAAACTGACATAAATATCATAATCTGAAACACCTTGCGAACACACACAGGTTGAAGAAACAGCATCGGTAGGTACTACACAAAATAGGTCGCGGAAAGACTGAAAGGGTGCAGAGAGTACTGGAACTTAAGAGGTGATTATTGTCACTTCCAAATAAGGTCGTTGCCAGCGAGAAATACACGCGAGAAATAAGGTAACATGATTTGAAACATCTTTCTTATGTTGTGGAGAGTGCTTAAAATCTGAGAAAATTCGTCATCCAAACTTCAGTGAGCACGTCATGTTATTGTGAGTTATCAATTCCAGATAATAACATGTGGGAAAACTCTTATTATAATAATAATAATAATAATAATAATAATAATAATAATAATAATAATAATAATAATAATAATAATAATAATAATAATAAATTATCAATTGAAGACGTCTTTTTTTGGTAGATATACAAATGTTATATTTATTGTGAATTTTAATGTTAACTAATAAGGAACTTCTAAGATTTCAATTTGGGGGTCAGCAGATAATATTTTTGCTTGTTGCTTGAGTTGAACATAATTGAACCCCCCCCTCCCCAAAAGGTTGCGAGTCACATTAGAGAACAAAAGTTAACGTTTTCTTTTTGTTTTTAAATTTCGACCGAACGTTTGATAATTTTGCATCAATTTATTAGACAAACATATGAAGGGAATCTATCATCTGTTTTATTTTTTTTATTTAAGAGTATCCTAGAAAACGTAATTAGGTAACATGTATATATATATATATATATATATATATAATATCTTTTCATTTGTTTATTTATTTATTTATTTATTGATTGATTTATTCATTATTATTATGTATTTAGTTATTTTTAATTTTATTTTTTCGTAAATGTTTCTTCATGTATGTGTGATAGTGCACTTTGAACCTCATGAAAATGAGAGAAACACTATCCCTGTGACAGGATCACAGGTAAATTAAGCCTGGGCCTGGTGTTGCCACAAACACCAAACCATGATAAATGTCTATAAATACAAATAAACGCCGTGGGGCTCAGAAGAAATATATGAGTGTCATTATGGACAGGTGCGCCCTCGATGGCCAACATGGGGGCTCGGTCCGCATCCTGCGAATGGTGGCTCATTTAATTTTAGGAACAAGACCACGAACAAAAACAGGTAGGTAACCAGTCAAATTCTAAATATGATTAGGACACTGACCAAACACAAGAAAGCAAGAATGAAAATAACTGACCAAAAAGCCATAGAAAGAAATGGACCACAAAAGAGAACAGACTGGTAATGGAATGCTACTACGAAAGCCGCTGCCCTACAGTAAGAGTATATCAGAAACGAATGAAAGATCTATGGGGCATTTCTACTGACTACCATACAACGGCACGAAGGATAGCAGATCAAGCAAGACAGATACTCAAGAGAGGGTTGTTCTCGGAGATAGAATTAATGGAAATTAATAAAAAGATGAATGGCGTGGCAGATCAAGACACGCCACTTGACGAAAACTCCAAGGAAGACGAAGGGAATAACATAAACACAGAAACTGAAGAAGGCGAAGACGATGAAACTATAAAACTATCTGAGGAAGAAGCAAGAGAAGTGGAACATATCAAACGATTAATGATCGAGAACAAAACAAAACTTCCATTCCTAAGGAACAGAGACTGGAAGAAGTTAAGTTGAAACAGAGAAAGTAAACAGAGTACTCACGTACATCCCTACAGATACTATCACAGATGTAATAAACAACTAGATATATGCGGGGGTAAAATCAATAAGTATGACACTGAAAAGGGAAAAGAAGACTGACCAAAAGAATGGACAGACGAAATCTGGATGGGAGATCAGACTGAAAACCCAGATCAACAAACTTCAAAACGAAGCTAAACCCGTAAATAGAATGAAGGAGAACAGTAAACGATGGAAGTGCAGAAATCCGAATCGCAAGGAAATACTAAATAAGAAACATGGAGAACTAAAACAAAAGATAGCAGCAAAAGAAGGACGATTGAGACGATACAGATACAAATCGGAACAGTACAAACAGAACAGGACCTTTGAAAACAATGAGAGCCGGTTTTACAAAAACGTAAATAGAGAAAGAACAACAACTGAACCATCGTACCCGACGCAAACAACCCATTTCTGGAGAAAGATATGGGAAAAGGCTGAAGATCATAACAAAAATGCTAAATGGCTGAATGACATGAAAGATAAACTTCTAGAAATTGAAGAAAGAACGGAAACATAAATTAATGAAGACAACACTAAAGAACATGGCAAACTAGAAAGCACCAGGTCACGATGGAATACATGCGTACTGGTTCAAAAAATTCACGACCCTACATGAAAGGCTAGCACAGAAACTGAGAGGATGTATGCATAAAACAGACGTACCAGAGTGGATGAGCAAAGGAAGAACAACGCTCATACAAAAAGACGCCAAGAAGGGAAATACCCCAAGCAACTACAGACCAATAACCTGTTTACCGACAATTTGGAAAATCCTAACGGCAGAACATAGAGAGAAAATTTACTAATCCCTGAACAGTCGTGGGGGTCTTCCCGAGGAACAAAAAAGGATGCCAGAAAGGGAAAAGAGGGACGCATGATCTGTTATACATAGATAAAAAGATCCTGAAAGAAGTTAAAAGCAAGAAAAAGTACATATCTATGGCATGGATTGACTACAAGAAAGCGTACGACAGAATCCCTCAAGCATGAGTAATTGAATGCTTTAAATGTACAAGATACCCGACAGGATTATTAATCTCATCAAGAAAGCAATGGAAACATGGAGATTAGAACTGATAGCTGGAGGACAATACTTGACGGAGATAAAAATACAGAGAGGCATTTCCCAAGGAGACTCCCTATCACCACTACTGTTTATCATAGCCAAGAATGCAACTCAACTTCATACTCAGGAAATGTGCTGCCGGATACAAGTTCACAGGCAGAGAACAACGAATAAACCATATCATGTACATGGACGACCTGAAGCTATTTGCAAAAAGCAAAAAGGAACTGGAAAAGCTGATAAATACGAACAGAATTTTTAGTCAGGACATTCAAATAGAATTCGGAATGGAAAAGTGTGCATTGCTTGAGATTTAAAAAGGAAGCTGGAGACGACTGAGTGCATGGAACTACCCAACAAAGAGCAGATGAGGGCGCTAGATGAACTAGACAGCTATAAATATTTGGGAGTTTTGGAAGCAGACACAATCAAATCAACGGACATGAAAGAGAAGATTGGAAAAGAATACTTGAGAAGAACAAGAAAGCGCTTAGAAACAAAATTATATAGCAGAAACGTAATCAAAGGAATAAATACCTGGGCAGTATTACTAATAATACATTCTGGACCATTCATAAGCTGGACTAAAGAAGAACTCAGGCACCTTGATCAGAGGACTAGAAAATGAATGACTATGCACAATGTACTACATCAAAAAGACGATACATACAGACTCTACGTGAAGAGAAACGAAGGGGGAAGAGAACTGGTAAGCATAGAAGACTGTGTGGACGACATTAACAAAAAGCTGAAGAAATACATAAACTAGAACACAGATAGGCTGATCACCGCAGCAAGAGATACCGTCCCAACGAACAACACAGGAAGAATAGAAACTGGACACAAACAGACAAGAAAAGAAAATGGGAAGAAAAACAACTACATGGACGCTTCATAAGACTCACAAGAGAAGAAACCAACGCAAATAGCTGGACATGGCTAAGAAAATGGAACTTGAACAGCGAAACGGAATCTTTACTGATGGCTGCACAGAACAATGCGATTAGGGAAAACTACATTAAAGCTAAATTAGATAAAACCCAGGAAAACAATAAATGCAGACTGTGTGGACAAAGAGACGAAACACTAAATCATATAATAAGTGAATGTAGCAAACTTGCTCAAAAAGAATACTAGAACAGACATGATTGTGTTGGGAAAGTAATACAGGGAACTGTGCAAAGAAGTGAATTTCGAATATGCAGACAAATAGTACAAACATAAACCAGAAACAGTACTAGAAAACGAAAAACACAAAATTCTCTGTGATATACACACAGATAAACTCATACAAGCAAGGATACCTGATGTTATTATAATAGACAAAAAGGAAAAATCTTGTTAAATCGTAGATTTCGCCGTTCTAGCAGACCACAGAGTGAAGATCAAAGACACGGAAAAACGAAGTAAATACACAGAACTAGCCAGAGAACTGAAAGAAATATGGAGCATGAAGAAGTTAGTAGAATATCAACAATTGTAGGAGCACAAGGAACAATCCCCAAAAAACCTGGAGAAAAGACTGTGAGAAATTGGAATCAAATAGACTATCGAAACCATACAAAGGACGACAATGATCAAAACAGCTGCAATATTAAGGAACATCCTCGAATGCAGAAACTTACACGCTTAAGCTACAAAGGCTAACCAGTGACAAGGAATTTTCAACGGAGAAAACAAAACCACACGAAGAACACCACAACAAGAGCAAAGGAACAGAAACTGCAAGAAACAGCACTTCATAATTCTCCCCTCTTAATAAATTACACCAGCTTCAGCTATGACTGCACACAAATGAACAAAAGAAACAGAAATTATGAGAAACGCTATAAGCTCCTCCCTCTCTCCCCACCCTACTAAATCCTCCCCCCGCCCCCCCAAAAAAAAATTAAAAAGAATTATTTTGTTTTTAAATAAGCTGACTATCCATTCGATCACATTTATTAAAATTGACTTTACGTAATGGTTTACGTAAACAATACCTACTTTTCGCTTTCTCCGCATATTTTTTATGCATCTGAAGAGATTAGGTCATGAATACAGTTGGGCCATAAAGATTGTCAGAGTCTCTCTGCCTTCATTGTTATATGTTCATTTATTATTCTTATCAATTCTAACAAAAGACTAACCCGTAGACATTTTTTATTTCTCACGGGAAATGACAAATTAATTCTTACTTGTCTTGCGTTGCACGCTTTTCGTTCGAAAATATATTTATTCCTTGTCTTTGCTTTTATAGTGTATATTGTTCTAGTTGTAATGCAATTTTAAATATGCGATGTGTTAATAGCTATTATTTATAGTGTATGCCTGTGTGTTTATGTGTGTCCGCTTTATGGGAACTTTGTGATGAGTTATATAACCATATGTCTTAAACAACAATTTAGGATTACAGTAGAAATCTCAGCAAAGAAAATCTTAAGGTGATGTCTATGTTGAAGACGATGCTTGGGCACCTCGTGCGCGTCTCTAAGATTGAATAGAAACGGCTCCTCATAAAAGAAAAAAATATGCAGTAGGGAAATATACATTGTTGTTGTCTTTTTTATACTTGTAACCAAGAAAAAGTATCTTAAATTCCATCATCAAACCTTGTCGGTGAGTAACAACCAATATCCGTACACCTAATCAACAATACTGCAATTGCAGTTCGGATTTTGTATTAGATGTGGATTCATAATTGGTATTATTTTGATTATTTGAGTAACCTTTCACAGCTGATATGTTATACTTACAGCGTGTCGGTCGATATAACCTACGACCTTCTTCGATGCGTCTTAAAAAAAACTCGAGAATCTATCTGCCGAACTCGAGAATCTGTATCGATATGTTTAACGGAACACTTTTATGTAATTCTCGGGGGGGTGTTTGTTAGTTTGCCTGCGGTCAAGATTAAATGTTCACATTCTACATGTTCCGTTTGTACATATTCCCAAGTTCGATTAGCCGCACCTGAAGAAGCTCGTTCGTAACATCGACGGAAACGTTGTCAGAAAAATATGCACGATGAGAACTGTAGTCTTCATAATCAAAATATTACAAATACTGCAATTGTACCGCCGTTATCCATGCGATTATACAGTTCTGTATGGTGTAATGTTATCTCACTCAAACAGAAATAATCAATAGTAATAAAAATAGAAGATAAAAATCTGTTAACGACAACATATTGTATTGTTCAAAACGCTGAATCTTAATGGTAGAAGATAAAAATAGTCATTAATATCGATCCGGAAATATTTATAGAATTTTTTGTTAGCAGATATTCTTTTCATACAACAAGACATCTATTTTTGTTCCAGTTTTAAAATAAGCATTACATTCACGTATTGATTGCATTTATTTTCTCATAACCAATATATATAAATATATATATATATATATATATATATATATATATATATATATATATATATATATATAAGGAGAGAGATAAGGGGAGAAAGACAGCCTTTCTTTGTAATACACATCTCGTTGAATATGTCAGACAACTTATTCTGAATATCCTTGTGTGGATCCTTTCTATACGCTAAGATTAAGATCTTTGTTTGGATGGTGCATTGGCTGATGATGCTTCCATAACCGTTGTCGTCCAAAGAACTTTCAAGCCCTCCGTTGTCATCTTCAGGGGAATCAGGTAATGACCATGGTAATATTAATTGGTAGTTTGGGTGGTAATTATATTATTAATAAAGAACTAAAGTCAGATCTATAAACAGTTTAAAATGATATCGCTAGTATTATAACGTTTATAACGCGTTTCGAGCATATTGGCTCTCGTCAGATATTCTTTTCATTTGAAAAAAACCCTGAAACACACAGACACACAGACACAAAGCCATAGCGTTTACCTTGAGTAGTAAAAGATATGAAAACACATACATACTAACTGTTAATAACAAACCCATGTTTTTTCTAATTAAAAGAATATCTCTCGATATATCCCTCTCTCTTTCTCTCTCTACCTCTTTATCTCTAACTCTCTCTCTCTCTCTCTCTCTCTCTCTATATATATATATATATATATATATATATATATATGGGGGTGTGTATACTTAGGCAGAATTATTAGATTCATGCAAGTTTTGAAATAAAAGTGAAAGTGTGTGTCTATTTATATTGGGTCCCACCTTGTTACACTTGCAGACCAGCCATGTTATGATATGTTCCAATGTGTACAGGAATTCGCAATCCTAACATGTACCTTTAACTCGCATACGTGGTCTTCGGGCACATAATAGTATTGCTACACATTTAAGTGGTGACTTTATAATTAAAGGTTTATTAAAACACGTTGTATGTTTTCTTCAACACCCTACTTCCCAGCCTAGTTTATAGTTTGTTTATACGCTTGGATAGTAGTGTTTCGATGATAAGGAGACGATGCGTACGATTTTAAACAACTAGAAGGGAAGTGCTTTATACAAACATCATAACGTGCCAAAACTATTATGAATGGAACATAAGTGGGCTCTATATACAAGGTATTATGCTAGTAACTAGTATATAGAGTCAACAGAGAGCTTGTTTACAGAAGTAATAATACGCCGTTTTCATTATACGCATGGGTAATAAAAGAAGTGTTTGTCGTGTATCCTGGAATAAAAGCGATATTTAAATTGGGTTAAGCTATAAACCAGAGGCTTCCTTTTTTAGATGTTATGTGGAGAATAAATCCGTCATTACCACCTAATATCTTCCGGGTGAACTTATAGCAGAACAACACTATGGAGATGGCCACACAAAAGAACGCATTTACCATTCCGCTTGTTAATACAACCCTCACAAGGGTAAGGCACATGCACTAATGAGTATACGCCTTCACTCCATATATCAGTTACAACATTGGACCCAACTATTTTGCAAAATGAAATTGAGGTTTTTCAACCCTCTTGCTTGCTTTACGCTGTTATAAACGTCTTCCAAATATATTCAGATTGAGAATTTTAGTACTTTACTCGCCGTATGTTTAGCGTACAAATTATCTGTCATTATATACCTATTTCTATATTAATAGTGATTTAATCTACGTGTGAGTCTCTAAGGCATTATCCTATATATTGTAATAACAGAAATTGCATGCTAAAATATACATTAATTTAGGATTAAATTATGTTTGAAAAAGAAACTTCTATTTTATATATTCTTACTAGTCACAATTAACTAATAACGTAACCAATCTCTTACTAAATTTCTATCTAATACTTTTCTTTTGAAGCCAAGCTATGGTTTACTGGTGTACCTATGACACTCGTTTCCGTACCAATTTCTATATGTTCATGAATAGCCAAGTGTTATAAAGAAATGATAGAATAATATTGTAGTCTATTATGAACAAACAAGGAATATCACAACAAACATGGGGTTAATACAAGTAAGATGAAAGAAAAGACCTAGCTTTGAAACTGGTATATATGCCGCCAGCTTACTACTTTTAAAGTAAATTGATATATTTATTAGAAAAATAGGTAGATTACATTATAATTGTTTTCAAATTGCTATAACAAATATATACACACGTATATATATATATATATATATATATATATATATATATATATATATATAACATACAGACAGAGTCGCTGTATGCTAGCTGTTCAGTGCGACTAGACCAGCTAATGCCTTAAGCCAGAATTGAGACGCAACCCTCGAGTTGCCAGTCGGCGTTCTTACTCTAACGCTATCATGCGACAGTGGCTAAATGCAAGTAGAATCGTAATGTAAACAATGTCAAATGCCGGTACTTCGAATTGTTTTTCCCCAATGAACTTTATGTCTTTACAGCTAGTGGCAAATGGCAGATATGTTACGATAAGCTCAACACGAGAAATGGAGCTTACATGGTCATCCACATACATACTGTTCGGCTGTATTAGATCTCGTCAGTGCGGCTAGATCAGCTAGTGCATCAAGCCGGGAGTATAACTCAATTGGCACTCAATAAAGCTGTTGGATAAATCTATTTTTTATTGGCATCTTCGCTTGATCTAGATTTCGTGTGTGCGTTATGTTTTGTTCGCCATCTATGATTGCATACTTTGCTGAGCTAGTATTGACGTAAAGTGCTAATTTAAACAAGTCTGCAAGCCGTTACCACTCGAGCATTTCCTTGTACTTTTCTCTATAATTTCATTGTTAATTCCGTCTTTGGGTGTCCACGAGCAGCCGGTTGTTTCGGACATTCATTTGGTTTTAAACGACAGATTATGTAAAAATACCCAATAACTGTATATTATCTTCCAATCAATAGTCATCACTCTATTTTCTTTTCAATTGTATTTTATTTATCTACTAGCAGGACCCGTGTGCTGGCGTTGCCCGGACAGATTGATTTTGATTTTTAAACCAAAAGAAATAGATTCAGAAAAGAAACCATTTCACTGTAAGTAATTTAGGTAATTAAAATAGGATTTAACATCGGCCTGTGTCCTACCTTTGTTGTGTTTGTTCCAACTTGTCCCTCTTTTACAAAGGTAAAAGTAATTCGTGGATACACAATGTTTGATGTTTCACCTTTTCGTGCCAATATGTATAGGCATTGTCGGGAGCCTATCCTCTAACATCCTACATAAAACTGCCCATGGCAAAAGCAAGATGAAGTCACGTTTAGACCAACCACTGGCAATGATTATCCTTGGGACTTATTAATTGTCATGGCAAAGCATAATTTGACTTGGAACTGAAGCCTTTTAAATTCAATTGCAGAATCCGACGAGAAAATGGATTTTCTAGTCAGTTTGCCATCTGATACACCAGTTACTATTACAGCTTCTATCAGATGAGGTTGCATTTTCTAACACGCAGTCTATTGCATAGACCTGGAGCAACAATATTCCAGAGTAACATAATTGGGCATTCAGATGCCAGCTTTATGGATTTTAAAAATGTGTAGGGTATCGTACAGCCTGGTCGTCATCAAGAGTAGAACCCACAGAATTGAAAGTTCGTTCCTCACCTGGAACTTCATAAAGCAGTTGTTGATTGATGACATGTATAATGCCATTCTTAGTAGTTTGAGATACTCTCTCCGTTAGCCATTAAGGATGCACATAATTTAGGCTATATTTGTGTAAACTTTGTTACGAAATTCTGTGAGTGATGAAACAATAGCTCAATACCTGGAGTAAGAACAATCTTGCTATTGTTGGTTGTTCCAAGCTTGACATTACCTCTTTTTCGAAGTAGGGAGGCAAACTCACCAGATATTGGGTCAATATGAAGATGTACACGCATATTTGTAAATAATGTTACAGTCTAGATGTACCTCCACAAATATGATAATTCTTTGCAAACATTGAGCTCGTAACTTATACCAATAGGAGGCGTTTGTCGGAAGTCATCTGATAATAAAAAGGTTATGTCACCACCAAAACACCACGTCTCTCGAGATCACGCAATTTTTATCTAAAGCCTCGAACGCTTTTTTATATGTGTCATTAATTATGTACATTAATCCCATAGGATTAAGGAACAATTCGGTAAAACTTAAGATGGATTTGATCCTCTTTCTATTTAGCAAATTGGATCAGCATCTTTTGTTAAGGATAGTGGCAACTTAAATGTTGAGTGAGCTGAAGAAAAAAGAGTAACTGCAATCCTGATGATGCCACACCCACCGCTATTTTGCCTTCTGACCTAATTTTAGTAAGAATTAACTTAGTAACAAAAATATTTACGGTCCCCGGGTGTATCAGGAAATATAAGGCCACATTGCTGATCTTCTACAGTATTAACTACAGTACACATGAAGTCTACATGATGGTAAACAAATGTTTCATATGGTCTGCATATTCAGATTAAATGTTTCCTGTAAGGTAGCGTCCCAGTGGTTATCATCCTCAAGACGTCCATTTTTATTGTATGAATCCATTAATGTAGTCATAACTTGACCATTGATCGTTTTTAGGTCAGTAAAGCTTTGTAGCCATCTAACACGGTGTGGAAATCGTCTCAAACAGAAGCACTCAAATTCATGCCCCAAACTTCTGTATTTTAACGCAGAGATAGCCTGGAATCGGCTTAATCTGTAATTGTCGCTTGAATATCTTAATTTTAGTATCTCAGGTATAATAAAGTGGAATTTCAGAAGATCTATTTGACATAATTTGACGAAATCCGTTAGCGTGGTTGAAAGTAGATTCGCAACTCTATCTTCTGCAGTACTGTCAGTAAAGTGCGTCTGCTGTCCATTTTCTGGATGCATTGGCAGGCTAATAACTAAGGGGATGATGTACATTTATGTGAAAGTTAGGTATTCTCCAAATGGATTCATTGGTTGATATGTAACGTCCCGTTTCGTATCTCTTAACTTCATCATGAGCATTACTTTAAATTGTGAAGATAGCCTGATCACTACCTCACACGCTATTGCAATATTCAACGTTGAAATGTGCATAGAAATCTGACAAAAGAGGCTATTATGTGGTGCAACCCATCGGTTGTCTACAGGAACTGTCATGTAGTCAGATAGGGAAACTGTCGTCTCTAAACCTCCAGATAGAAGAGAAAGTCGTCGATATTGTAGGTAGCCATTTGTACCCGAATGAGTTTCACTAAAGAAGTGTCAGAGATATCTCTTACTGCTGTGCCCATCTTTGTGGAAGAGTGAACAGCTGTTAATGTGTGCACATGCTCCATATGGTGCCTAATAATATCATGCAAAACAGGAGCTGCTAATTGAATCTACGTCAGAGGATCTCAACTTTTGTTGAAGCCAAACCAGACAATGAGCATGTGGCAATCCTATTTTCTACCACTTAACAGTGTATATGTATGCTATAGCCACTCCATGCATGTTTCCTTTCGTTAGGAGTTGGATAAGGATACATAGCATCTTTAGACGGACAACTCTTGCTATGAAAGCATAACAGTCATGTGTGTTTTATTCGGAAAGAATATTATTCACAATCTCAGGCAAATTCGGATTGCAGGTAAAAGTGTTTAAAAAATCTGCAGTTTCGTGTTTTCTCACATACACCATCGTATCTTGCATGTATACATCCATATAGGGAGGCCGTCCAGCAAGTGTTGCTGCTAGGATTTTTAGTTAGCCAACATTTTTAGTATTGCCATCAATACTTAGTGAGTCCCTCAAGTGAATGTAATCAGCAATTATTAACTTCCTTTTGATGAGTGTTAATATACGCAAGCCTCTCATGCTTGATTTTGGCATACATATCAACTATGTACTGTTGGAATAGCTTCCTACATTTAAGCAGAATTTGAAACCTTTTTCACGGATCATAATCTTATATGCATAAAACCATTACAATACACCTTTGTTGCTATTACTAATTGAGTAGGCTGCGGATTTGTTTTCTAAACAGTGAAATGATACTTTTCCTGACCTGTCCAATGAATGATCGGGTACTGTTAATTGTTATATGCCCGATTTGTTTCAGAGATGCGTTGAAGGTTTTCATTTCGGAGATGCAAAATGATGTCTTGATTATTGAACTCTATCAACTATTACGGCAGCAACTTACCGTGCCTCGAAAACATTGAAACGTCGTTTATGTTCTCATGTAGGAGTTTTGTCAGCATGTATAACCACTTTCAAGTCATCACATCCATTCGCATCGTTTGCGTGTAATGTTTTAAGAAATACAATTGTTTACTAATGTTTTATGCATCCATAGATACATTATTGTTTATTTTTGTCAAGTTTTTGTATCCGCCAGTATCCTCCACTATTGGCTAGGATATGTCTCACGTAATTAAAAGGAACCAATTCATCACAATCATTAAAAATAGAGAATCGTCGAGTTTTCATTGTATCCCCCCATGGATATAATATTTATCTGTTCAGTTTATTTAGGTTTGGTACATTCCCCAATGAAATTAACGTGGAATGAATGTTTCAAAGTAGTACATCTGATCTCCACTAAAACAATAGAAATTAAAGAAACCAAATGCATAATAAATTACTCTTGTGCCTATCTGTATCAGTTTATTTGTTTATTTGTTTATTTTATCCTTATTCTTGTATAAATTATATTATTATATAGTTATTTATTTATTAAAATATAATAGCATAATTTATCAAGAAGTTTTTCATTTTTCGTTCTAATGTGTTTAAAGTCAAGGATTGATGTTTTTTTCGTTTTTCCGCAGTCTTTCCTTATACATAAATGAATTTCTATTAAAAAATAGAATATATTTTCTAATTATCGATGTTAACAAATTCATTTGTCATTATTCATTTTGTATAGTTAAGCATAATGTAACATTATTTAAAAGGGGTGTCTAAATGATAACGTTATGATTTCAGCACGCTGTGTTAGGTGAAATAATTTTTTTTAAGTATATATTTTTTAATTACCGATGTTTACAAATCCTGTATTCATTGTATATTTTGTGTTTACATAGGTAAGCATGTTTCAAATATTGTTATAATGGTTTTCTAAATGATGATGTTATTTTTTCAGCACGGTCCCTAGCATAAAGAAAGACAACACCGTTAATAAGAAACCGAAAAATCAAAAAATACTTATTAATGTGGGGTGAAACGCATCAACGTTTATTCTATTTGTAAAAAATAACAAAAGAAAAATAATCAGAAAAGAAAAATATTGAATTAATGAAGTAAGGGTGGGGTTTGAATGGGCCAATAAAATGACAATTCGGTGCCTACTGCTGGCCATTGTATATCATTTTTGTTAGTTTTCAACATATTCCTAAAAGCTCCCAATGTATTGATTTATTAATGAAATTCAAATATTGCTTGTTTGTATGTTGTTTGGTGAAGAATATTGCGGCGGTATATTTCGTTTATTGAATGTACAGAATAGTTAACTATGCTCCCCCGCCCATGTTAAGAATGAGTTGGTAAATAGTAACGTTAGTATCTATGAGTGTGGGTGGTAAAAGGATGGTGCAGTAAAACGACAACTGGGAGTGTTTCAAAAATATCGACCCCACAAAAAACAAACTATGTTCTTCAAATTGTGCAGAAATATCAAGTCGTTTTGTTTGTTTTGTAAATAAATAAAACGTATAATTATGTTGATATTTTGATTTTATGTGTTTTGTTTGTAAGCGAATGAAAAAGAAATTCGGTTCAAATAGTGTAGAAGTACTAAATGGTGGTGTTTGTTTTATAAATAAGTGAAACGTATACTTATTGTAATATATCGATGCTTGATTTGTATAGTTCGTAAGAGAATTGATATAAAAATAAAAAATAAAAAATAGTTGTGTTCAAATTCTGTAGAAGTAACAATTGTTTACTGTTTTTGTAATAAAGAAAACGTAAGTGGATTTCCTAATTTTCTATTATTTATTTTTTTTGTTTGGTTGTTGTTTTTATTACAATAAAATAGCAGCATTTATTAAGCGTTTTTTTATTTTTTTGATAACGTGTTTAAAGTCAATAATTTTTACTTACCAATTTTTACAAATGTATATGTGATTATGTCTTATGATTGTTTACAGTTAATCATATTGTAATTTTGCTAACGAAAAAAACTAATCGATAATAGTCAACCCCCAATGAAACATTGCTGCAGTTGAGAAGAATCTATCCGTGACTGACTGTGCAGTAAAAAGGATTTGCCAATAAAATAAATTGTTATGGTATCTGTAGTTTATTTAATTGATAGGTGAAAGTACAAAATAGTTAACTAAGCTCACTGTGTCATGTTAATGATGGGTTTCAAAATAGTAACGTTCGTACGTAGGAAGATTAAGTAAAGACAAATTTCAATTGTATGTTAGTGTATTAATTGAAGGAAAGTGGACCAGGTTAAACAAACATACATGCTATATTAGGTACGTAAGATAAATTTATATTGTGTAATAAATAGAAGAATGAAAACAATTTTAGCGGTCTTGAAACCATAATGAGATTGTTTTAAAATTAAAATCGTCTTATTATGTTATGTATATGTTTAATGTAACAAAGAAATATGCATTAGTTGTTTTAAATAAAAGTATTCCTATTATGTAATGTTTATTTTTAATGTTATAGAATAAAGCGGGATGTCGGTTTGTTATTGTGTTTGTTTTAATGCATTCCGTTATTTCGTAACATAATAATGTTATGAATACGGAATAAGGACAATTGTAATCACGTAATCTGTACTCGGAGGTGTGTCTGTTTATGTGTCTTCGCAATCTTTTTAATGTTTATTGGCTTTAAAAATGTTAAAAAGATGTTTTTTAAACGCCTTCCATTCACCCCCAATAAGACAATGAACGTGAAAAGGAAAACACAAATGTTAGATAACCTAACGCTAAAGAAGAGTGATAAAGGAAATGAGTAAAGTTGATTAGCTGAAGAGATTGTAGCAGCCAATTTGAATCGGGCAAATTCTAAGAGTATATGTTCGTGTAATGTATTTCTTTAGAAACTGGATTAAGAATAACTCTCTTCTTAATATGCAGAAATTGCGTAGTCCGATATTCTCGAAAATCAGTGGAATATGTGTGAAACGTATTTTATTATGAGGTAATGAATGGCATATGAACAGCAAATAAAAAGGTGTACATTTTTATAAAGTATCTGTTGTTGATTAGTACCGGTATAGGTTGGGAGGGTGCCAATCAGGAAATATTAGAGAAAATAGCGTTTGCATCCACCTATATGGAATATGTTTTGAAAGGAGTAACAGATACGGGGCCAAATGTAATATTTAGTGTTAGCCGGAGAAAAGTAATAACGAATTTACTAAAACACGCTCGAGTGAATACGCGTAATGTAGTGGTGAGTGATGCATGTGGTTATTTTCCTATTATTCGTCTTTCCTTTATATATTAGATTATATTACACGTGATAGGTTGATTTTTCTGTTTTTACCAAACTTTAATAGAATCAAATGAATTAACAATGGATAACAAAATGGATAATCTTAGCGTTTTATTCGCGTCGAAAAAAAGTTGGTTTAAGTCGATTAAAACCACCTGCCTAATCATAGAGTTGATTTTTAACCCGTTTTATTACAGAGAGGTGGATTTTATGAGTCAACTGCTGGTTAGGGTGATTGAAAGAAATGAATGATATATATATTTTTTATCTTCACTTGTATTTATATGAGAACAGCTTGTTTGGAATTAGTAAATGCTATTTCTACTCATTCCGTGGCTCTTGCTACGGATGCATGTATTATATTCATGGGTTTCTATTTTCATATGTTCAAGGAATCTACGATCATTTGTAGCTGGATGAAATTCAGTCAAACAGGTGCATCTAGCAAGTATACAATAAATACGGAGTGACATTTATCACCTTCAGTATTAAATATATGACTATACATTTATATAGCTAGCTTAGCTTTAGAGTGTGTTAGGAAATCTTATGAAGACGGTGGAAGAATGTATTCATAAGTTAGTGATAATAATAAGGATACTTTCTGGTGTGGATGGATACATTGTTGTTTAGTGTAGTTGCTGTTTTCGTTTGTGGTATCTTGATGGTGATGTTGTTAAGCGGGTCAGACGTCAGAATAAAGCTAAAGAAGATCGTATCTCAGGATTTTCTGATCTACAAAAAACCCTCATTAGTTTCAGATATTCGTTAACTCGAAAATTGCAGACTCTTTCCTCAAAACCAAGAGTAACCAGGCCTGACAGTTGTATGGGAAGTTAAGGAAGTGTTAGGACCAGAACACACAAAAGTATCGAGCTGAACCAACGTTTCTATTTTAACTCCATCTTTGCTTAGCACACATAGATGCAGATATAGCAAGATACGCACAGAGCATGATGCCGATTATGCTTGGATGTTCACCAGATACTTGTTAGCCGAGTTGCGATCATAATTACGTTTGGTGACAACCCTGTTCGCCATGAGTGGCCTTGATATGAACCGGATTTTAAAACTCCATAGTTCTGATACTAATACGTTGCCACCGCCACTACCACGGATTTTAGGGAAAGGTAGCAGTGGCGTCAGACAAGATTTACGTGGTCTTCGATCGTTTTACTTGTACCAATTGTGTATTTTGAAGGACAAAAAGGGTTGTTAGAGAATTTTATCTCGATCTGGTTTGTAGCACTACTGATGGAGTTTCATCTTCATTTTCTCCGTGATTAATAGAACTAGAAACACCTTATGGACGGTCCTTCATCCATACTTTGTTGGGACACTAACTGCTTTAAATATTTCATACTGATTATGAAGCCGGACTTTTCGTTCTACACAATTAGTTATATCCAATACATGAGTAGTTTATTTTATGTTATTATATCATAAAATGGTACGACTAACAATCTGTTGAGGTTACTGCTGGTGGTTTTCAAAGCAATACTAGAACTCTATTTATAATCTGCTTTGACTACATACGTCGTATGTAAATCGACAAGTTGAAAGAAAATTGGTTGGCATAGTACCTGGTAGAAAAAGGGGAATTCTGAGAAAAAATTGACAGACGCAAGCTATGGTGATTAACTTGAAATTCCTGATGGCACAACTAAACAAGCAGAACCCCTAATAGACTGTCTCCTAGAAATGGTAAATCTCATTGTTTTTTTTTAGATAAGCCAAACCGATCACATCCTCTTCAATCAACATGAAAGTATCTCTTCATTAAATGGGACTTGTCTAAAAATGTACATGAGTTTACCTATCGTTCTAGCAAAGTTGCAAAGAAACATGGCACAGAGTGAACTAAATGAGTTGACAAGATGAAAGCAATCTAAAAGCCAAATCATCCCACTAATATTAACAAGAAGCGGTGTGAAGCAATTGTAACATACGTACTAGGGAAGTAGCGACTGGACTTTTACCAAAAGATTGAAGAAAAAAGTAACGGTGTTTACACCAGAATGCTAAAAACTGCTCTCAACATCTCTTAAGATACACACTTTATGGACATCTTTCCTGGATCTCAGCTCTGATCAGAGAGAGACGAACCAGATTTGCGGGTCCTTTTTGGATGAGCTAGGCATGAAATCGTTAGCGATGTTCTCTTGTGGATTCCAAGATAGGGATGTGGATCAGTGTGGAGACTTTACACAATCTTGCATAAGCAACTATAAGAGGACTCACGATACAACTACGGGGACCTACCTGGTATGATGAGGGATAGAGCGCGATGGCGTGAGAAATTATGGTGGGGTACATAACAATATTACGGCTAGATGATGAAGATATCAAAATAGATGCTTCAGTTTGTGGAACAAGAAAGAGCAAGTCAATTATTAGTTGCTTTTTTAGACCACACATCTTCTTTCATCATGTAGAGGACGAGAATATCCGTATGAAATTTCATAAACGAATCTGCAAGTAATGGCAAAATTGGTTATAGTAATATTGCCGCTAGCCATGCGCAGTGTGCGTACACGCAGTTGACCGACTTGTGTTTATCTTATTCTATACATAATATATTTAACAGTTTTTGCGTTCAAATCCAGTGTGCCTCTTTCTGGGGAAGCTGTATTTTCCCACATTAAAAGCCGATCTTGTGTCTAACTCTAAGCTTGTATATAGGAACACAGACATTAACTATTCTTCTTGAATTAATTGTTTTCTTTTCTTATTTGATTGTTTTAAAATCAGTATTTTATTGTGTAAAATTAGTATTGAGATAAATTTCAGTTTGAATATAAATCGGATCGTGTTCCCTTCTAAAAAATTAAAAAGAAGGACATTTTCAAAGTATTCTAAAACTTTTTTTTAATAGGTAGTCTAAATTTGCGACAACTGCTTGTTTGAGGAGGGATTTAATAATGTGGTGATATTATTATTTACTGATGACAAAGTCAACTAGTGTATCAAAATGTAAAAATATTTTTTTCTTACAACTTAAGGGAACAGTTTTTGTTTTTCTAATTGAGACTGAGATTTTTTTACTATTACCTCTGACGTCTTAAAGAATTTGTTCGTTAATTTTTACAAAGATGTTCTAATTACGATTCTAATAATATGTTATAAATATTTGTTATTGTTTTAAAAAAAACTCTAAAGAAAAAATCTTTTTTTTTTTAATTTAAAATTTAATCCCAACATTTTTCTAAAAAGTAAGCAAATAATAATTTATTCAGGCTAAAAATGGAATATTTTGAAGAAATCTACAGGTTTTTTTGGCAAATATGTGTGTAGATGTGGAGCTAAAATATATAGTTGCCAACAATAAACCCTCTGCTGAAACTGTTGATTAACGCTTATCACAAGTTTAATTGATTAAACTTACAATGGTTTGTTTACATATTTTTTGTATTTTTTATCAGAAGTGATACTTTTGTTATTGTTAAGGCATCTTCTGGTAAATAATATTGAAATAAGTTTGTAAATACACTATTATAAAAATAGTGCGATATGTTGTTCATAATTTGAAAGAATAGTCTAATAAATTCGCATTAACAAAAGGTATCGTCGTAATGATACCATGTTTATTTGGAGGAAATAAGGAACATATTACCTGTTTTCAGCGCAGCTACAGATATGGATATCTTACAATATGAATTCCACGAGAAAAATACGAAAGTGTAGTTTATATTAGCTAAAAAGTATAATATTTTAATAATAAGAAATCTTGTGTGGAAGTACTGTGTTAATTTGTTTTACCGCTCTATTCGGAATGTAGAAATGTTCTTTACGGAATATGGTGTCAGGAAGATCGAAGTAATTTTAATTGATAAACCTAAAAGCATATAGGTTTTGCTTTGTGTCACTTGAATAATATTTGTGTAAATATAATGAAATAACTGTAAAAAAATCGGATAAGTTTAGCGATAAGTGATCATTTATCTTGGTTATCAGGAGATGAGAACGTGTTGTATTCTGAAATAAGCGGTGATTATTTAACTATATTACCCAGAAAAAACCTTCGCACGGTGTAGCCGGTATTGGGGTAGCAAAAAAATCAAATCTAGTGAAAAAGGTGCTATTCTCTCTTTGAAATGTATGTTTGAGAGAGTCAGCGTGAACGCACACTGTATAATAAATATGGAATGAAGATTATTTTATACAGAATTTCTGGAAACACACACGAGGGCTAAGGCTTATTGTCTAGTGGAACAGTTTACCATTGTAAGTTGTTGTTTATTTTCCTCTTATGTGTGCAGTTGCACAGGAAACATTGACATTATTCTATTATATAGAATATTACAAAGGTGCACACCTCCCGTCAAAAACAACAGAAGAAATCACGTTGCGCCAGTGTTCACACTCGCTATTCATCTACATGTATTACTAAAATATTTATCTAGAATTAGCTACGTAATTTAAGTTCCCAAATAGAAATTAGTATTATCATTACTGATGACTCAAAGAGAAAAAACACCGAACATTGTCTCTTTATTATAGAGTGGTGGATTTTTTTCCGAATTAATTTGAAGCGGGGAGAGAGGGGAGTCAAGCTGGTTGTCTGACTTACTATTTTACTAGCTTCGCTTCACAATTTGAAATTTTTTAATCAATGTTCTAGAAAATGGCACATGTTTTACTCGCTAACTGTTGCTTTATGATATGATATTACACACACAAACACATACACACACACACATATATATATATATATATATATATATATATATATATATACTTAAAAACGGAAATCAAAAACTATTGATGTATTCATTTTATGTATTCATAAAGGTTTGGTCTTTATTTCCAGATTTGCTCTAGATAATTAGTTTGAAGACATAATACACGTGTAAAAATAGCTGAAACAAGTTGGTCCGTTTGTGTCTCGAACAGAATGTTTTTTGTGCTTTTTTGGAGCGAAAAGAGCTGTTAGAATTCAATATGTTGACTGCGTTTGTGAAATAGAAGTAGGTTATGTTTAAACGAAAACATAGCCGTTATAATTCAGAAAATGTAGTGCGACTATGAATTGGTATGTTCTTTTTCGAAGAGAATATAGCCCTAAATAAGACTAAAACCATTTCTTTAACGTCGTAGTCGCACCACATTTTCTTGATCCTTAGGTAGTATATTTTCATTTAGGCAATCATTTTTTTAATAACACAGTAACTACACCAAGACTGACAACGTCTGATGATGATTTGACGAATGAAATCAAAAGTACTCGCGAAAAAGAAAGGAAAATGAAACAAGAAACCCACGGAACTTATATATACCAATTTGACCGAAATAATTAATTCCAAAAATTGAAAATAATTCTTTAAAATTTCATCAAGCAAAATCACTCCGTGTTATTTAATATATATATATATATATATATATATATATATATATTCATGTATATATGTATATATATATATATATATATATATATATATATATATATATATATATATATTCATGTATATATGTATATATATATTTATGTATATATATATATGTATATATATATATATATATATGTATATATATTGTTTTCTTTGTTATAGCGTTAATCATATATAAGAAAAGAGAGAGAGGTAATTTATCAATCTTGATAATCGTGATTTTTATTTCCATTTAATCAATCAATAAACAATATTAAATTGAGTATATGATAAATCTGAGAATCTAACCCATTATATTCACGCTAACAGACTTTACTTTGAGATACAATCATTTTTATTGCTTATTAAGAATAAAGTATTCGTCTAATTATTCGGTAAATCAAGATTTATCTTCTGTTTGTAACGAAATTCACTTTGAACATTTATCTTCAAAAGTTCTTTGATCTCAATGCGAAATGAAATCCTGCGAAATGTGTAATGTTGCTTTTAGTTTTATATGTAAATCTTTATTAATTTACTGAATTCAAATTCAAATGCCACTTCTTAAAATGTCGAACAGATACGCGAATAGGCTTAGTACGCAGTGTTAAAAAACGTGGGGCGTGTTTTAGTTAAAAGGTTTAAAGGTCAGAAGTCATTCTAGCGATATTTCAAAGAGAAAATACGCATATATTATGTCTCCAACTGACGATACGAGTGTATTTAGGTTTCATACCCGCTCGTTAAGGGAAACTGCACCATAACCTGTAAAGAGACGTTTGCAGACAATGCCTGGGATTAACTGCTTGATACACTTAGAATAATTTTGGATGTATTATTAATCGAATATTTCGTGAAATCTAAATCTAATAAGGTAAAACTTAAACGAGTATATTTATAAATAATTTTAGAACAGAATATTGAAAAAATGATTACATTTTTTTGAGTAGCTGGATTTGATAGCTCGCTACTGCTGCGTAACATTTACAACTTGAAATCCAATTCATTCATATAAATATATATATACATTAACACTTCTTCTGATTAATACATATATCCATTTTCGTAATTTTAATACATATTATTTATCTTTCAAATAAGATCGTAACAAAATAGAAATAACTAAGAAATCAATTCGCTTGGGCGATTGTGTGTGGCTGGGATGATTTTACTTACAATTTTAAAACAACTGGAAATTTACACATGAACACAAATTCGAAATGTTTGAGAACGCGATACAAACAATCATTGAATTTAAAAGCAATTAATATAAGAATATGTGGCGTCACTAAGGGGACGGAGGGAGTAGAAAGAGTGAGAGAGATCGAGAGAGGTGAATAGAAAGCAATTAGTCAGCCTTACGTGTTCACCTTTCTTGTCCATATTTCTTCAATGTATCGCTCTTTCTAGTGCAATGTTAGTTTAATTTTATATTACCTGCAATTTTTTTTTAATCACTTTAATAAATTACAGTAAATATCGACAAAATATTTGCATATATATAGAAAAATTGTACAATAAAATTGAAAATTAATAACACTAAACATTATTTTATATGAACTGTTTTAAAATAATAATGCTAATCAGGTGTTACATAGTTATCTTTTGACTTTTTGTCTTTACTTTATATATATACATACATATATATATATATATATATATATATTTATATATATACATATATTATATGTATACATATATATATATACATATATATATATATATACAGTATTTCAAAATATGTTTATTTTTAACTAGAGTAAGCCATGTTTATGATAATATAGGAGTAATAAATAAGAAAATCATGGATTTATTTAGATTAGATTTTTCTATTCCCTCTACACGAGCAACGCCGTGTAAATATAACTCGTAGGGCTTATAAAATCGCCAACGATGTTCGATCATGATAATAAACCGTATTCCAAGTTGGTTAAGTTTAGATTAAGCAAATAACTGTTGTGCTTTTGTGACTTTATTTTATTATTTCAATTCTTAAACGGTTTTCGGTCCTCTACTCTTCGAGCCCATAAGACAACTGCATTGTGTTCTGTTTTCGCCTACATGTCATATAATAGTATTCAATGCTGCATTCTAAAATAGCCTCATAACAAGAAATAGAAATAGTAAGTGATTATGGAAAGAAAAATACGCTACTTTTATTGCGCGACACTGACTAAAATAATTTTATTAAAACGGAGTTAGTTATCTATTGAAATTATTGTTTCCACTTTGTTTATTATAGGCTGTGATTTCAATCTATGCTATCTTATCTAGAACAACTGTGACACAATTATGTCTAAAATATTTGTTTTTATTATATATTAAACAGATTATATTTAGCCTCCGTTACCAAATAGAACAAACTAAAAGCAAAGTGTAGTATCTGTTTTGCACTACGACTAAGAGAAACAATTCTAGCATTTCGTAGTATTTGCTTGTGTCCTAATCTAAATTGTTTTATTATGAAGAAACTGACTGTATACCTCATTTAAACCGAGTTTGTGTCCTCGTCTCAAAATAGGTGAATTAATAGTTTATGTTAGTTAACCTTAAATCGCAAATACTATGTTTGCACTGTGTCTTTTGGAGGCTTCGTTAAAATCACTTTGTGAATGACAATTTCTTGTAACGTTAAACCGCTGGTAACACTAACCATGGAGCATAACATGTGCGTAGCTAAAACTAACCAACACTTGTGAGCGGTGATACAAACTACTAAATATTTAAATTGTAAAAAAAACAGAAACATTTTTTATTTTTTTCTAATTGTTTTATGCAAAAGAGGTAGGAAGATGGGTGATTTTTTACAATAGGCATCAATTAATAAATATTCTGCAAATTCAAATTTATTTCATGTATTTTAAAGAATTTTCAGGGGCATAATTTGATAACAACATCTCATTTGAGAATTCACATATTTCAGATCTGCATTAAATTTCATCAATATTCATCTGATTATAATTAAACAAGATTCCTTGAATTTCAATTTGTTCTTAAGAACCATTAAAACTAAAAGTTAAAATAGAATAAGGATTCATGACAGAAAGTGTAGTATAATTATATGTTGGTTTTCATCATCATAAAGAGACATAAAAGTTGTGCAAAACTAAAATTCATTTCATTCGTCATTTATATGTATCTCTTACAACACTAACACAGTCTCGTAAAATCAAACCCGCAATTAAAGTGGGTATAGGCGTATAATATAATATTAAATATTCGACAAGTAAACCAACTAGTATATAAATTTGTAAGTTGAAAATGATATGAAATGAAACTGCTGTCGCAGTCAACATGCTGTACTAAAGGTTCGAATTATTAGACTGCGAATTGATAAAAACTGAAGTGACGTATTATAGCTCAAAGAGTGAGAGAAGCTTTTCAGTACCTTGGAAGCACTACACGTGTTAACATGTGGTTAATTTAAAATACGCTGATAAGATATTATAAACAATGATTATTGATCACTCTCTGTCTTTCTAACCAAACTGATCCGTTATTTAAAACAAAGATCAAGTCGAACTAATCTCTTCTGTCTTTCAAAAGTGTTGTCTCGATTTGTCCTTTTCTAAGTATAAAACGGCTTATTTGCAGGCAGCGTTCCCTCAATTTGGTAAGATTACACAAGAAAACATACAAGAAAACGCAGCTTACAAGGTATTATTATAAACTGTCCTTTGTGTTTCGTAATAATGATGAGCACTTGATTTTCTGAATCTATGGCACAACGTTGAAACGGAACAAAGACAATCGTCAATAAATGTCCTTAAAAAAGAGACGATAGACATTTTGATAAAGTCAACAGAAGAAAATGGTGCGAAAAAAATGTTTGAAATGAAGATATGCGATTTTGAGTGTGCGTCATTGCTGGTTTAGTATTATTACATTCTTACTATTCAAGTAAACAGTAGATATGTAAATAAAATAATTTATTGAGTGGCATGAACCAGAGTTTCTGATAAGAGTTGTTTTCTCTGAGGAAAAATTATTTCATACGCTAGAGTTATGCTCCTTGGTAATAAGGGTAACGAGGTATTTGGTAAAAAAGCGAATACTCTAATCTCATCACCAGCACGAGATCTGTTGCAACTCTCGTAAAAACACGTGGTCGAAGCGTAACACCAGAATTATTTCTCAGCCCCTAGTCCACCGCTATTACAAAAACGGTCTGCTAGTCTGCACGGTGTTTACAGAAAACAAAAGCCCTCGGGTGTAATGTAAGTTTTAGCCGCATGTTTAACACGTATATACTTTATTATCTTATCAATAAATCGTGCATTTAACTATCGTTAGCAAATGGTTATGGGGAAATGTATTTAATTGTATGATTAATTTCCATGTACACACAACGATTAAGGTATTCATAGTTTGTCGTAACGAAAATATTCATAAAAAAAGATCAGCAATGACGTAGTAAAGTCAACAGCGCAAAAATGGGTGTAACAAGAATGTACAATAAATAATTGTTGCCAGACGCAAGAAAATTAACTTTTCTATCAACCTGTATAATTTTAAAGTGAAAAGTGATTCTAAGATGTATTATCTCTGAATTTTTTATTTTCACTTTTATTTACTAAATATTTTTGCAAACCAAAATTGGGCGTCGATTTTTGGGGAGGGGGGCGGTCGCAATTTTTAGGCTTAGCTTTTTATTTACCTCCTCTCCACGAGGTTAGACACAAGGTCAGGTGTCGGTTTTGATGAAATTGGTTCTGTGCAACGAACTGGATTCGACCTGGCACACCCAGCCATTCAGGCTGCGTCGTTAACCACTAATCTACCGCGTCATCAAAAAGGCTAGCGTAAGCCTAAGTGCTTTTAATTCGGGTAATTGTAAACTTGATTAATATATTTTAAACCTTAAATTAGCGATCACCTCCAAAATAAATCACCAGTGTTTGGCTAAGTAAAAGTGACGAAAACTAATTCAGAGATAATAAATCTTACAATCAGTGTCCATGCTTTACAATTATACAAGTAGAAAAGTGAATGCTTTTACTCTTGTCACGGTCATTTATTGTATATTTACCCCTATTTGCGCTGTTTACTATACTACAGCATTGTTTACATTCATTTATCTACAACCGTTGTTTCTTATTTTTTTATTATGAATACGTAAATTATATCAAAGTGTAACACGACCATTATAGGCAACGCAATACGCACTCACAGTATTAATTTGAATACTCTACCCACGCGTTGAAAATATTGATGAGATGCTTCCAGTAATGATACAACATGATTTCAATGCGTTTTTTATAGTTAATTGTTAGATATTTCTTTCTGTTTTTCGGCTGTTAACTATCTTACATAATTGCTAGAGATGGTGATGCTATTTCATGAATATTTGATGGAAAAGGTTGGTGACGAAATGCAGGTGCCTCTTAAATTCCGAAGTTACGTCAGTTAATCTTTTGTTGATGAAATATTTTAACGAAAAACTAAACTGCTTCCAATACCCTTTGGACAATGAGTTCGCTTTTACATCATCAAGATAACCATCTTCTGAAGCTTTTTTTAATGTTATAACAACGTGTATTCTTTATTATAGCTTATTCTGCCTACAATAGAATTTAACCCGATATACTACAAAATCTGTTTACCTAAAATCGCCCCTTTAGTATGACCTTGAATTAAATTAGGTGATGACGCCCTAATTTGCGAACTTTTTTTAAAGAGTAGTCTCTTTGTTGATATTACTCCCATATCAATTCTGACTAGTGCTTGTCAGGGTTCTATCTATAAGTGAAATACAATCTATCGTTTGCAGAAGTCATCTACAAAATCATATGCCTACAAAACAACTTACCGGGGAGTATTGCAGTCTCCAAGACATAGGCATTACACTTTTGATGCTAAGAATGATGTCGTAACATGTTATTCGATTGAAATTACATAGAATCCTTAAACTCCAATATCAGATAGAAGGTAGGATTCCCTGTCGGTTCAACATCGAGTTCACTAATTAACAATTTTGTCTTGAGAATTGATAGAATTAACTGATTCCATCGAACTTTCCTAATCAGTGACGTATTACACTTATATTCTTCCCATACTATCCTATGACAAAAGTCTTCGATCTCAAAGCCATGTCTTTTTTATTGATGTCGCTGCAGATATAGCATGAAGCCAATGCATGCACGTAGCAAAAATCTTATAATGTCAAACACGGAGATGACTATTATCCTTAGTCTGGAAAAAAACAACTTTCTTGGTAGCAGGAAAACAGTCAGCGGAAAGATTCTGTAAAAGAAGATACTTAAATAGAAAGTTGTCTCATAACGAGGTATTAAAACAGCGAATTGATCTAGAATGAAAGTGTAGAATATGACTATCACAAAGTCTCTGAAAATGTATTCAGGAAATGTATGTTTCTTTTTAGCACATCTGTCTACATGTATCTTTTAGCATTTACTTACATATGGTATTTCTGGGGTATTGGTTGCTTAGTTATGATAAATATGTATTGGAAATTTTATCCACATTCCCACCTTGTGTAACATATTGCTTCAGTGGGAGGCAATAAAATGCCGTTTAGTGCAACCCCAGCCGGTTCGGTCTCTCATTAACTTCAATTAATTGAGGACTTCGGGATCGGTTAATGTGATAACAGTCGAGTATTCGTTCTCGACAATAAGTCCGGCAGGAACTGGACCATTTCGGTGGGATTTTATATGTAAGGCTGAGGGGTTGAGGCCTGATTAGTCTAAAGAGGTGAACCCTTCCAGGCCTTGCCTCCCTTTATTGGAGTGGAATAAATGCATTGCTTACTGCCTGGCTATTTTTATTAGTCAAAAGTGATTTTCCTTAAGGGGCACTGGCTTGATTGTTCCCCAAGCTTCCGACCTTGGTTTACATATTGATGTAGTCAGTACATAGTACTACTACTTGTGTTCCTTTGTTGTATACACTTGTCTCTATTATTTTTTTACCAAAACTCCGTGTAAGTATTGTCATTCCGGCCCCTGACTAGGGCCATAACACATTGGCGACGAGATATTCGAGCTTATACTAGGCCCCACAACAATAACAACAACAAAAACTGTCGACCAGATATTGGAATCTACACGGGACCTTAGAACAATTCGAAGACCCTTTAAAAGGACCTCATCAGAAAACTGGCTACGAAATATTCGAATTTACACGGGAAAGAAAAACATCAAGTATTTTTCTTGAGAGCCTTAAAAAACGACACCACAGAGACCGGCAATGTGGGATTTCAAATTTGAAACTTACACCACTAAAATAGACTGACAGCTGGATTACAGTAAACGATTCGGAAGAACGTTTTAAAATGGAAGCGACATCGCGCGACTAAATTAATTATGGAAAACCTTAAAGAGAAAAATAACTTGGAGCAATCGACTATGAATTTAGTTATTCTTATAAGTGAAGAAAGGTCAGTAATTTTTATTTCAATTGCTATTCTGACACTGTTGTAATATTTAACAATAAGGGTATATATGATTTGTTCTCTCTCTAAAAGAGAAAGTTACTTCTGCCGAAAGAAAAGGAAGTTGAAACCGTATTTTTATTTGTTATCTGACTAAAGAGCCGACCACAAATACTACGGCTACGCACTACGCCTAGAAGCGTACTAAAAAGCGATTTTTATTGAGAAAAAAGTGTTTATACTGTTTTCCCACTATGGGTACGTATAGCAAGCATACTTTATCGAAACATGCCTTACGCGAAAAAAACACATTTACTTTCTAACAAAAAAGAACACACTTTCAAATATGGAAGAATTTAATTCGATCTACAGGATCAGTAAAATTTCTAATGCAACAGGAACTCGAACCTAATAAAGAGGGACTACAGAAAACTTAAGAGAGATTTTAAAAGCTTCTTCTAGAACAACATAAAAAGCTTATAAAGCAAGGAAAGACCATGACGAACAGTTAGAGATAGTAATGCAGACAATATCGCTTAGAGGCTAACGTAACGGAAACGATGATTCATTTTCGTTGAACGCCGTGTAGAGTGCGATTAACAACTTTACGTATTTAGTATATATGAAAACTTATATAAAATTCATTGCGAAAACTGAGCAGATTCTAAAATGATTCGCCTGTTACTAATGAAAGTAGACACTACCGAACATACTAAGTTTGAGGATTTCATTTTGAATCGAAAGACTAATGATTTGACTGTTGATGAAGCCGTCAAACTTATAACAGAGTTGTTCAACCCAAATACTTCCTTATTTCACAAACGTTGGAAGTGTTTACACCTGGTAAAAAGACGATGAAGTGTATTCAACGTTTGTATCAGTAATGAATAAGAACTACAACGACTTAAAATTATCCAAACTTAGTGCTGATAACTTTAAATGTTTAGTTTTGGTTAAAGGATTAGTATCAAGTAAAGACGCTGAAATCAGGCGCAGAGTTCTATATAAATTAGAAAATGAATAAATTAGAAAATGAATAAATTAGAAAAAGACGCTGTAATCAGGCGCAGAGTTCTATATAAATTAGAAAATTAACCGAAATGAACAATATAGGGATTAGCTGAGGATTGTCAACGATTCGAAGGGCATGAAACAGTCGGGTATTGCACACATACCGAAAAGTACATGAAAATCAAAATTCAACTTTCATCAAAAAACAATTCAAAGCAAAAACGTGGTTTTCCAACCTCAAAAACAAGGCAGTCTTATGAAAAACAATTACCGGCAACACCTGGTTATCGGTGCGGTAGCTTGCATTCTGTGACAAAAAGCACATTCGTTTTACAACCTGTCTGATTTGTAAAAAACGGACACAAAAGTTCGCATTGTAGAATGATGAAAGTAAATAAAACGCGGGTAAAGACTATCAAACATGGCGACTATATTATACGGATATATGTTCAAGTTAAAATCTTAAATAAAAAAGTACAACTAGAATTGGATTCGGGTTCAGACGTTTCAATTATTAACATACATACATGAGGGGGTTGGGAAAACCGACCATATTAAGTACCAATCGAATAACCAGAACAATGACTGGTGAAAAAATAAATTTCGAAAAGGAAATAATTGCCGACATGACTTTTAACAAGATGACGAAAAAGTAAAAATATACATATAAAAATACACAGGAAAATTATTTGGCGTAAAATGTATTCAATTATTCAGACTATGAGGATTATCAACTAATAATTATTGCTAGAAGAATACAAATCTGACGACCAGATCAGAAAAACGAAAAAAAAATGTGTTTCAACCGTTAATTGTATGAAATTGACTGAGAATAAATTGCCAGCAAAAATGACAGAAATTAAATCTCATAAGGACACAAAATGCACGTTGAAAAAAGCGAACACACAACTGACAGAAATGAAGCCAAAGTATTTGAATAACATGTGAAAGGTTAATTAGAGTAAACTCAGAGTTACAGAACTAAATTTATTAAAGTCACAAATCAAAGAGTTTTCTGACGAACTATAAACTATGAAAGATAAGATGACTTGTCTTGAAGTCGAATGTCGGAGAAAAAGCGCCACATTTTCAAAATTGAAAGATGTGCTATAAAGTCAGACATCTAGAATTAAAAAGCTAGACTATAAAAGCGCTAATTTGATAGAGACCATCAGTTCTCACATAAGAGACATAAATCCAAATTAGGGAACGACTCTCGGCAGAAACCGACATAACTCCATAGGGAGAGGTTATAGCTTCCAAAAGCAACGATATACAGCTATTTAAAGCAACCTCAGAATAGAATTGATCAAAAAAAACAATAATAGACTCTTGACAATTGAAAGCTTGGAAGGGGAGTTTATGGTGTCGTACCTATGAAGAACATTTGGACTCGTCTATTATCAATAAATAATGGAAGCATTACGCTTCTCACTTGTTCAGTTCAACCCCAGTGTACACTGGCAGTCAGTACAGAATACTACATTTAGTGTTCTTCTGTTGTATATATTTTCCAACATATTTGTTGTATCTAAATACCGTGTCCGTGTACTCATTCTGACCCTTAAGCAGAGCCATAACAATATATATATATATATATATATATATATATATATATATATATATATATGGACTGTTTTGTCTATTTAGACGTATAAGTGTCCCAAATAAAATCAGCTTATTATTTATATTTCAATCCAGCGAGTAATCCGCATACAAGAACACAAATGGAGCAAGAATAAATTTGTAATTGGGTCGAATACACACATTGTTATCAAACATGCCCCCCTTATTCCTCAATGCTATTTACTTAAAACTCCTTATTCTATTCTGAATGGTGTCTCCCACTTGATCTTGTCTTGTTCCAAGCCATTAAATCTTCCAACAGGCATTTTAATAGCTGAAATATTTGACTTCAGCTTATCTGTGTATCAACACCAGTGCTACGTCTCCCATCCATCAGCTCCCCATACATTAGGATTTTTGTTATTCGCTCACCACTCATCCTTATTATATGACCATCCCATCTAAAAATAGCTCCAATCTTACATGTTGCGTGATTAAGTCATTAAAATATTTAACAATCTAACAACACTGGCCTCCACATACAATTGACATCGAATACCCAACGATTCCGGCTTACACTTACTCGTTTACTTCAACTTCAACATCACTGATTATAGTTCCATACATACAAACTTCTATATGAAACATGCCTGCAACAGTATTTTTAGAGATTTAAAGTGTGCCTTACTCCTTGAAGCTAATTTAGGTTACGCTCACTAAGAAATTACCGGCATACAGTAAAATGCTCCTCTACTGTAAATAACATAGTACACACTAATGACTTCCATCAAACCATAGTAACTAACGGCTACATAAGTGTGACCATAGCACAGCTCAAGTAGACGAAAACACGCAGACACATTACGCTATTTAATACCTGCTTCATAAAACTCTTTTTCCGTAGTGATAAAATTACTACTGCCATTCGCAAGGTCATACACAAAGAAAACATTAGCATCAAACTCACCCACACCGGTAACTCCTTGCGCCAACACTTATCAAAAATACACACTGACCGTACCTCCGAGCCCTGCTCCCTAGCTAATTGACTTATTCCAAACACCGGACTGTGCAATCACACAAATTGTGTATACAAATAACAATCCACCAAGTCTATATAGGAAGACCTACAATACCTTTACACCTACGCCTGAAAGGAACACACGAACAGCTGTATATATATTTTTTGTCAAAACACAGCTTTCTATGCAATACTACACAACGAGACATCCACGTCTCTATCTTAGTCTCTGTCAGAAATATAGGGAACCTAAGAATGACAGAATCTATCCTTATCTAAAGAATTCACCGTTTGATCAACCACCGTCACGAACTCAATTCACTCTTTATTATATGATCTGCCTTCTTACTAACTGACCAACTCTCGTATTCAACATCCTCTGGTATTCTGATTTCACGTTCGCCCCCGCCTTTAATATGTTACTGATTATCTTCTATACTAGTCCATTTCTAATATCACACCCGTTCTTACTGAAGAAATCAAAAAGGCAGATGTCCTACTCCTATATGTACCTGCCCACACACACGATTTTCTTGTTTTACTTACATTTTATTTCACCTAATTTTAATCAAATTCACTGTTTTCCACGGAGACTTTATTCAATCTAATGTATTCTCTATCCCCGGAGATAGAAGTCAAATAAAAATTAGGTAATGGTGTCCTGATCGTTAGGGGTTGGTTAATCCTCTTGTACAAGAGGATTAACCAACCCCTAACGATCAGACACCATTACCTAACTTTTATTTGACTTCTATTGTCCCATTAAGTAAACCCCTTATTCCGTGTATTATTAACTAATCAATTTTCCCCCTGTCTTATATGTAAGACTTTATTCAATTTATATCAACCCTGTTTCTATATACCCTAAGAAACAGGAAGATTACCAACCCCTAACGGTGGAAAGCTATTTCATTTTACTCCCATTGTGCCATTACAATAATCCTAGCTATTCTTTGTATAAATTAATTAATCAAATACATCAACAAAAATGAATTAATTAATAACAAATAAAAATTTAAAAGATAAAAAACCAACACGCCGTTAAGTTTGTGCTCACTGAGGTAAATAAGTGTATAGCTTTTTGGCGACTGAGTCTTTAGAATTAATTTCAAGAATTAGTCTCTTAAACCAAAGATAGCTGTTTGAAGTCAAACATAGTATACATTTTATTTAGTATTTTAAATGTGAAATTAAAGATTTAAAAGCAAATACCAACAATATTATATTTACAGATTTACAATAAGTTGCACTCAGAGTTATTCTCTTTGAACCTTTTTTGTTTTATGTTTGAGATTTTTAAGTTTTCATTTGAATTAGTTTCATCCACTTCGGGGTAATTAGAGATAGGGTATAAATGTCTTTTAATAACAATCAGAATTCATTAATTCAATAATTCAATTAAAGATTACCTACAAACAATAATCTGAATTATATGAATGTTCTTAATTCTGTGTTTGACTTAAATGTAGTTAATTATTGATATATACTGCCTCATGTCCTGTCTATTCATTTCCCACTGAAGAAGTCTTGGAATCCCATGCTGGCATACAACTTATTTAATTAATATAGTTCTTTCTAATGTATCAACACTAATAGACGAGACAGGCAGTCATAATGATGTATTTCACTATATTAAAACATGTATTCCAAACAATCCCTAAATACCCGGTCAATAGAAAAGAGAACAATAAATTTTAATAATGTAGAAATTACGTCCTTACTTCGATAGTAAAAAAAAAATAAAATGTCCTCAACTGCTTCAAAAGAAGATACCCACACCCCACCCCCGACCCGACGCAAAATTTCTTGCACTTAAAAGCACTCTCATATTTTTGGTAGTCATTCGACACAAAACCGACTGAAAAGGTCCCCTCAATCTGATGGAGATAAGCATTTTCTTTATTTCCTATTTTTATTCTTTACTCTTTATTTTATTTCATTTTCTTCCATGTTCTAGTACTCACCTTTATCTCAATGTGTCTTATATGAATGTGCTTAATTATGTGTTTGACTTACATGTGGTTAATTATTGATATATACTGCCTTATGCCCTGTCTATTGATTTCCCACTGAATAAATATTGAAATCCCATGCTGACCTGTAGTTTTTTGGGTGTTTTTGTATCTCCTTCTCATTTCCCTTATCTATACTTGCGAGAGGGAAACCTATCTTTAACTTTCTGTTTCCTCTACAACGAACTTATTCTATCTACATATGTACATGTAATATATATATATATAATGTAATATATATATATGTATATATATACATATATATATATATATATGTACATGTGTGTGTATATATATATGTGCATTATATATGGATTTTTTTATTATTTTAACCTGCGGGGGATAGTAAATATCCGACTAGTACACGGGCGCAGGGTATTTTTTTACCCCTCTCGGAGTGTTGGACTTGTAAGACCTTGTAAGGCCATCTATCTAAGAGAAGGAAATCTCTGACAAAAAACCTTGCTACCAGCTACTTACGCCGTGGCAGTTAACCGTTGGGGATGGAGGCCTCCTTAGTCCTGATCGACAACCTCCCTAGAGTTGGAATCTCGAACAAAATATCCGGTTTGCAAACCTACAATTGCTAAAGGAATAGATAGGTCCTGCTTATCGCCGGCTCTTGCACTCCTTATTTGTTTATTAGTAAGGTGCAGAGGTAATAGCGCTGGGACACCTCTAAACACTCAGCGCCTAGCCTTGTTTCCTTACTAGGACGATGAATGCCGTTCTCTTTCTCTCTATTTTGGCAACTTGAGGAATGGTTTTTTCGTCACTAAGTCTTACATGACCAGTCTTGGTCTCTCTAGTTCCGACAGGTTGAGAGTACAGGTTAGACAGCTTGTTTGGCTGCTGTTTACGACTGAAAGCCAGGAGCCTAAACACTTGGGTAGCTCCAAGAACTGCTGCTCCATCATCAATTGCATAATACCATGGGTAGCTGTATGTGACATGTCGCGCTTGGAAAAGGACCCTGCAATTATCTCCGGTGGGCTTTCCCGAGACCACAACCCCCATGGACCAGGTCGTGACTAAAGGACTGTTTGTGTGAGCTTATTGGCACTAAACAAGTACCAACCTTGGCCAACCCACTCTATAATCTATACAAACATGTCATTACAAAAAGATAAAAGCAAACCTAAACAAGAAACCCAACAAAAAACACTTTCGCCTCCGCCCTTGAGGCTCTCCGTCACAAATATCCGGGGACTTAGAACCAACATCAACGACGTAGAAACCTTTCTCCTGACAAACTCCCCGGATATCAAAGCTCTAAGTGAAACTAACCTTCAATCCTCAATTACGTCTCACCACTTTGACATGACTGACTACCTCCCACTCTACCGTAAAAATCTGACAAACATATGCACGGGCTAGGAGTTTATGTTCGGAACACCCTCCCGTGAGTAGAGAACATAGATTAGAATCAGATTACCAAGCGTCAGTTACTTATATTTTTTATACTGCTTCCCGTCGACCCAGGACTGTACTCTGCTAAACTATGTGTCTGAAAGCATAGATAGAACACTCTTAATTGACTCGAATGCCCAGATATTTGGGGATTTTAATGCCCACCACCGCGACTGGTTGGGATTCTCCAGCCTTACTGACGCAGCCGGCAACTCTACGTATAATTTCTTAGCTCACTCCCTCTCTCAGACTGTCGATTTTCCAACCCGCATCTCCGATCGAGTAGACCAACCAGCCTCACTTCTAGACCTTTTATTGACCTCAATGCTCGAGGCTTCTGTGACAAAAGCTCATAGGCCATTCGGGAATGCTGATCACATTGTGCTAATGATACATATCACCCTAAAAAGTCGTCCAAAAGCTGATGAACCGTTGCTCAAAACAACGAGATACTACAAGCAAGCTGATTTCGAGCCAATCAGAGATCACATCAGTGACGCGCCATGGAGGGAAACCTACTCACTCCGTACCGACCAGTGTGCAAACGAATAAACTGAATAGGTCAAAGCAGGCATTGAAGCCTATGTTCCCATGCGAAAATTCTTTAGCAAGCTCCGCTCTTCTCAATGGTTCATCTCGGAATGTGCAGCTGCCATTTCTGAAAGGCAACAAGCATTCTGTAAATTTGACCGCCATAATAGACATAAATTTACAGTGTCGAGAAATAAATGCAAAGCCGTGATAGGTGAAGCGAAGAGAGGGTATAATGAGGGAATAAAAAACGCATCCAGTCACAGAAACTAGGAACTCGCGATTTCTGGAAAATCTACAATAGTGTAGTGAATAATTGCCAATCAACGATTACTCCACTATCAAACCACAATGATGTCGTATGCACGGCCACTGATTAGGCTGAACTACTTACACAGCGCTTCGCTTCTAAGTCTACTTTATACTCAGATAACCACTCCACCACCAACTCCCTATTGCGGACCGAAGCCACACTTGATAACCTGGTCATCACCCCATCCCAGGTCAGAGACATCATAAAAACCTTGACACCTCCAAAGCTTGTGGGTCTGATCTTATACCAGTAATAGTAATAAAGAAAAGGTTAGGGTCAACTGGCCCCTGTCTTCTCCAAACTCTGCAATAAATGTCTAGCTGAATCTTGCTTTCCCCGATAGCTGGAAAATTGCCTCTGTAATACCAGTCTACAAGAGTTCTGGGAATATAACCTATCCTCAGAACTATCGCCCAATCAGTCTGCTGCCGATCTTTGCTAAAATCTTTGAATCCTTAATCAATCTAGCGATAGTACGACACTTATATAATGCTAAACTTCTATCAGACCGCCAGTATGGATTTAGACAAGCACGATCTACTGCGGACATCCTAACGGTGATCTCTGAACGCATGTATCATACACTTGACAAGGCCGGAGAAGCTAGGGAAGTAGCACTTGATATACCCAAGGCCTTTGACAAGGTATAGCATAAAGGGCTTCTTCTGAAAATACGCTCATACGGTATTACTGGGAAATTACTTGATATAATTAGATCCTTCCTAAACAAAAAGAAACATCCAGGTTGTCCTCGATGGCCGTTCATCTAAACAACATGACATAAATGCTGGTGTACCCCAGGGATCTATCCTTGGACCTTTGTTGTTCCTGATCTATATAAATGATCTCTTTGATGGCATAGTGTCTGAGAGTGGTTTATTTGCTGACGACACCACGCTTTACTCTCGCCACGTTGGCAAAACCGACGCGATCATATCCGAGGCAATGGCTGAATCTTTAGGAAATGACCTCAGGCTGTAGTGGATTGGTGTCATAAATGCTTGGTAATTTAATTGCCGCAAAAACAAAACTCCTTTCCTTCAATAATTACAAGGAACCTCTCCAACCACCGATTGTCATGGCTAATAACACCCTACCTAAGAGTTCATCATTCAAACTCCTCGGCCTAACCTTCACAGGTAACATGAATTGAAACAAATACATTGAAAACATTGCCAAGTCTGCAAAGAAGGTTGGCTCCCTTTACCGTGCTAGTAAACTCCTCACACCTGACATGATCCTGTATCTCTACAAAGCCACCATTTGGCCATGCATGGAGTATTGTTGTCACATCTGGCCTGGTGCATCATCTACTAGTCTCTCCCTCCTTGACAAGGTCCAAAAAAGAATCGCCAGCCTAATAGGTCCCTCACTGTATACAAAGCTCAAGTCCCTGTCCCATCGCCGCAATGTAGCATCCTTGTGCTTGTTTTACAAATACTTCAATGGATTATGTTCCGAGGAATTGGCTACTTTGGTGGCCTCCTTAGACGTAAATTCACTAGACAAGCTCGACAATCAACTAAATCTTATTCATTCATTGTGGCGG
>OY744515.1:134593523-134631023 GCA_963556195.1 Sepiola atlantica
TTCTTTTTATCCTACACGTGTGGTGTATCTACTCAAATGAATAATAAGACAATTCAAGTAGGTACTTGTAAGGAATAAGCATCTATTGGAATATAGTACTAACCTAGTCAGTCGCGAGTATCAATGGAGAATACCGATTCAGTTCCTGAAATGGCAGAAGTAGCTTATCATTTGAAAGCTGCGAAAAATGTAAAAGGCATACAACGTTATATATGCGAAGGTTTGGGGTAGGTTAAAAAAATAGTCCCTAAAAAATAAAATTAATTAAGTTGAACAAACTTCCTCAAGAACAGTAAAACAGAAAATAAAAGGTGTATTTAACATTGTATGCTGCTTCATAGGTCTCGCTGGTTGATTCGTGATTTTCTGTCGATACTCGGGAACGACTGGGCAAGTAGTGAAATTCTCTGAATGTGTATTACTTACTATTACTAATAATTTATAGAAAATGTAGGCATTATAGTGGAATAATACAATCTACTCATATTTTTCATTCACTTTTCTGTTTACAATTATGATGCTTTATTGGTCATTCTATATGAAATCATCTGAAATATTTAACTAAATAATGCAAGAAATAAATTTCCTTTTATATGTTTCAAATGTTAATAATAAGAAAAGTTTTTATTCGACATTGCCTTATTAAAGAAACAAGGCCAGTTTGGAGTGATAGCTGAAATATAAAATATGCATTACAGATTCACGTTTAATCCTTTGAAGTGAGAATTCCAAGATAGCGTAGACCAAGAACGAAAAAATCCAGGAGTGACAATGAAACTTCAACGAAAATGACAGAAAAAAAGATACAAAGAGTTAGTGGATTTGAATAGAATCAAATATGCTGATTGCGTAGTTTAGTTCCGTTGAATGTAAATATGTTTAAGAAACGGATGTTTAAACAGGAAACAGACAAGATGATGTCGAATGCAGACGATAAAGAAAACCGAAGAAAATTCAAGATAAACGAAAGAAATGAATATTTGATTCAACGAAAGAAAAGTTTCAGGGTTAGGGGAAAAGTGTAACGCATGAAAAAGCTGAGAAACAGCGTTGGAAATAAGAGATAGAAAACGAATAACCGAAACGTATACGATAGCTTGAAAGTAAGAATAGCCATTCTTAAGACGTGTTTCTTCAATCTATGTTTTTAGCAATGAAAATACTGTTTTACTGACGGGGACGATGGTTGCACCCTGAAAATAATAAATTAAACATACGAAGATTGCTAATTAAATTATCGTAAAAGATCTAAACCAAATCAATAGTTTAGTAAAATAGAATGTATCGAAAGATTTCACAAGTAGATTTTGGTAAAAAAAAATACAATACAAAAAATGTAAGCTTGATCAGCACTATTCGGAATACATTTATAGTGATTCAATGTAGATCTACTTTGTATTTTATTCGATGTTTATATATATATATATATATATATATATATATATATATATATATAAATCATTGAATAAAATATAAAGTAGATGTATATATATATATATATATATATTAAGAAACATCTCATAAATATATATATGTTTTTAAATTCCCGAAACAGTTTTTCATGGTAAACAACTGATGATCCCTTAAATAATGTTGAGACTAGCGTAAATTCTTGGAAGCAAACTAATATAGTGACTGCCAAAAATAAATTGAATTACAAAAGAGTGATTTTCCACCGAACGATTTGGGACTAAAATTTTTTAAATTTTTTTTATTTAGTTTTAATGGTTGAGAAAGTTCCGAGACTATATATATATATATATATATATATATATATATATATATATATATATAAACTGAAAATATATATGTATATATATATATATATATATATATATATATATATATATTTCATATGACTGTAGTTTAAGTTCCGAAAAGTCAAAGTGCCTATTCCTGGGCCTAACACTTGATCTATATATGAGATACATAGATATTCGAATATTCTATTGAAGTTCTCCTCTATTTCCTAAACGTTGGATGAGTAAAGAAGTTTAGAACATTAATTTTCCTCTCCACAATTAACCAGTCAACTATGTTATATTATATATTTAATGTAGTCTCATGGTATAACCGGATTCCAATACAAGCTTTCATCTAGTCTGGTAGAGTATCCAGCTAAGTGCTGTTACTCCGAGGTAACATCACTAGGAAAAGCTACACCATTCCTCCTATGAGCCAGTGTATATCAGTGTCGAGCTTATCTTATTTGGCCTTCGAATGCTATGTTATTCTGAATATTTAATCTGGGTGTACTTGTAAGGGGTATCCTCATGTCAGATTGCCATTACAAACCCGTGTACAGAGAGTCAATCACACTTGAGGATGGTATCTATGGGCAATTAAAACTATCTACTATATATATATATATATATATATATATATATATATATATATATATATGTGTGTGTGTGTATGTGTGTGTGTGTTTCCTTTAATTTCTGTATTAAAGTATTAAAATTAACAATTACATTTGAGCGAGCGGGGAGAATATGTTTTATATTATATATTAATTTTTAAGTGGAAACTCACTCCAGAGAATAAACATTACACCGGACTTCATATAGACAATATAAAGACATTAAAATATTGCGAGAAACAAATAATACAAGATATATATATATATTGTGACGACAGAAAAAAAGTACAACTGCCCGTTAGGTTGTACGTATACACTAAGAACACTACTGTCAAAACGTTAGCACCAATAGAAATGTTAATTCCGTTACAGATCACGCGTAATGGAATATTAGTTGCGACCACTTTGTTTGGGGTGAACAATTGACGAATCTACCATGCGAAATCGATTCGGAAAGGGTCACACATGCGCATATTTATTGCCTTACATTTTTTTTTTCATATAGACAATCTGAACTTAGGATTTGTGTTTAAAACAATTGTTGCGTTTTCGTATTGTCTGTAGGTGTATCTACATACACACTTTTTGTGGCGAACGTAGTTGTTTTCCTCTTCCCTGTGCGATTAATAAGAACCCATTTTTTTAATTAAGTATATATTCGCTTACGAATGGTCTATACAATTCAGTTACACGAAATTAAACATATATATTATATACATTTCTTTTAATACTAAACAAAAGTTGGAGTAAAATCTCAGTTCAATATACATTACATAGATACATAGAGCTCAAATAATTAATTCAATAAATGTGCCGAATTTGTTTAAAACCCATTTCATTTTATACAGTTGTTTTGCTAATTTTACAACACAAATCCCCTTGATAACAAACTCAAGATGTTTTTAAAAGGATACTTAAGGGAATTTATTTCAATCAAATTAAGCCCTTAACCATTTATTATATATATATATATATATATATATATATATATATATATATATATATATATATATATATATATATATGTATATGTATATATATATGTATAAGTATACATAAGTATACAAATATTTATATAAACATTATTGGTTACGTATGTGCATACATCTTTCATTTGTACTCTTCGGACCAAAGACTACAGAGAGGTGGGATAGATTTGGAAAACTTTCCCTTTAAATAAATATTTTTATTTACTTGTGTATCTATTAATTGGTGTGCACGTGTGTATTTTATATATTGAACATATATTTATGCTTGAAATGGATATATGTGTATATTCGTTAATAGATATTTATGTATATATTTGTGTCTTTTTATTTATATATGTATTTGTGTATCTATTAATCTGTGCTCACTTATGTATTTTATTAAGATAAGATACGTATGCTTGAATAGGTGTGTAAATAGATTAAAACTTTGAAGTGTTAAATAGATTATAAAGGAACACAGGCTAAGTACGTGATAACATAATGAAAAGGAGAAGGAATAAGCAGGCAGGTAATAAAAAAGAATCAAAAAGATAGAAACTAATTGAAAGAGTTAACCAATAAAGTATGTAATCCGATACTAATTCATAAAAAATAGCCTACCCCCCACCAAACAAAATTCATTTAAAGTGAAAGTTTTTGTAAATCCATCCATCTTCTCTGTAGTCTTTGGTCTGAAGAGTTTAACTCTCTGCGAAGAGTACACCCGAAACATGTATGCACATGTGTAACCAATAATGTTTGTATAAATTAAAAAGTATACTTATGAACAGCTCCACTTGTTATTGAGAACTTTTTATAAACACTTGAGTTTCAACGGATTTACATCTACAGAAACTAATACAATACATGTGCTACATATATATATATATATATATATATATATATATATATATATATATATATAGTAACACACTTTGCTAATAGAGAGAGTGAAAGAGAGAAAGAGGCATTTACTGCCATTGCTAAACTGTTTACTCACTCCTTCTGCGACTTTAAGTTTGAGGCGGGAGCCTACTTCTTTCGCCCTTTCATAGTGAACTCTTGCGACTAAAAGAAACCACAACACAAGCCCCTTCGGAGGAAATGACGTAAAATCCTTACTACTCTTATCCATTAAAATTATAATTTTAAACCATTACTTCCAGCAATCTTGCAGCAGGTTATCGCGTCTTACTAATCCGCTGTTTTCCACCTGGGAACTAGAGCGTAACTCTCTCATTATATAACATTATTAATGAAATTATTGTTTTTGCCAAACATAAGTAAACACTCCCCTGTATTATGTAATAAATGAAATAATGAAGAGAATCATTGTTTGTGTGTGTGCAATACATGAATGAGTAAATAAATAATTTCAAAATAAATAAAGAAATAGCGTTGATTTGAGTGACGGAAAGACAGAAAATTCAAGATTGTCGAATACACCTGTTCTTTTCTTATAACTCTTTCCGACTTCGCCTTTTCATTACACTGCTTGTCCACAAAACAGCTTGTTGAAAAGTCGCATTGAAATGGAAACGACACTTCAAAAGACTACGGCAAAAGAAATAAAATACGATAATAAAAATTAAGTTAAAATTACGATAATAAAGCGTATATATAAATATAATATGAAATATATAAAGCGAAATAAATACGATACGTATAAAAGCAGCATAACAAAATAAAATATGTAAATCAAAGAAGGATCGTATTCTCTGAAACGCGGTTGGACGATGGCAAATAACAGTGTTTCAAATCACAAAAGCTGGTCAAATGAATAGGCAGAATTCTATGAGTCTATTTCTCTGTAAATCTTGTTCTCCAATCTAGAGAGTTCGTCTTTTATTGATAACACTCATATCGCAGACGCCATTTTTCCAGCTTTTTCTTGTTTTCATCCTTCTGCCTTCATTTTATTTCTCCTTCTATTCTTATTCCCCCATTTCTCACTTCCCTGTCTCTTATCTCTTGCACAGAGAATATTTTTTATGTTTCTATTTCGTCCATTTTCTTTAATTTTATTTTACACATACGTTTCTCGCTGACTAGGTGAACAGACTGAAAAAAGAACTCCTACAATTCAATGAAAAGGATATGAAGAAAACAAAAGTTATGAACAGTTTTTTTTTACCTCGACTTCAAGTTGAGATTTTCATTGATAAAGTTCGAGTTTCAAAAGCTACTTTCTGTCAATCCTATACGATTTCGTCAATGTTACACTCCCAGTTTAGCTTTTATGTAATACAATCAAGAATACCCAACGTTGCTCGGGATTGAATGTTGACCGTTATGTTCTATTGCGCTCATACATGATTACCCTTTTTGTGCTGATTTTGTACATTTTATTATCTACAATCTGTTGTTTCTTAGCATTGTTATATATATATAGTGTATAAGTTTAGTTATTGTAATTTAAATGAAGTACGTAAAATTATATTATTTAAACTCCTCGAAGCATAACTGGCGTTTAGCGGGGATACATGAAAAGTGAGGATACATACATACCATTGTGGTCTGTTGTTTCAAACAATAAAGCCCTTATTTACATTACTATGTGTTGTTTTTTTCCGGTGATTGTCAATCTATAAATAAACTAAGCTAAGTAAAACTTCGCATATCCTTTTGATTGATGTCAATCGCGAACGTGAACCCCAAGATAATGATTTATCGACTTGGATCAAAGGAAAATATACTTACCCCGGGTAAATCAATTTCAGAATATATATTGTTATGAGGTTTAATCTTTTGTCTAGAACTTTTATTCCAATCTTGATCAAAATCCATTACATGATTTTCATTCTGAAAAATGTAAAAAAAATAAGGCTTGACGTTAAATTGTCATACGAATAAATTGGAATTCAGGAAGTCTTGCTAATTGATGTTTAGTGATTATGGACCAAATTTAATGCAACTCTGGAATGTTTTAATTTTTAAATGTGGTTAGAGTTAGGGTTGTCACTATAGCGGTTGTGTCCCAAAATTCATGTTAGGTTAATTAGTTTATGAGTAAATCATATACATAGATATATAGCTTAACGTTATATAGATGGTGCCTATTCCCTTAAAGACAAATACAAAGAAATTATAATGTCGAAACAATGTTCATATTCGCTGAAACCGAGATAAAGAGAGGGTTACGGAACAACAACGTTATATCTTCCTTTAGACTAAAATAAAAATATATGTAACGTTCCATATTCATCAAACTAAAATAAACTGTACGTGTAACGTTTAAACCACGTTTCATATTGTTCAAAACAAAGATTCATCGCATGTGTAATGTCATAAAATCGTTATATATTCATCAAAATTATAATACAACGTATGAGTAACGTCGAGACAGCATTACATTTTCGCTCCAACAAAAATATCTATGTGCAAATTTCCAAAAAGGTTAAATATTCGTAAACCAAAATATATAGTACGTATAACGACTAAACAACGTTATGTATTCCCTCTAAACCAAAAGACAAAGTATGTGTAACGTTGTTTGAACATTACATATTCCTTTAAATCAATCATCGGTGTTAATTTTTTTATTCTGAGATTCTCATCAAGTTGAGGAAAATTGACTCTGACACTACTTGGTCTATGTTATCAAATATTTCCTCGAGTTCATATGCAAGATCCATTGCTCTTACTGCTTCTCGTGAAGTCTGTTCTCTCTATTGCTCCAACCAATTTCTCACACCAGGGGTTATTCTGTATATCTACAACTCTGGTATCAGACTATCTATGTTGTACTGTTGTCATATTAAAGCTGGTGAATCGCTTACCCATTTGAGGGTCATTGATAATGTGTGGAACTCTCTTCCTGCTGACTGTTTCCCTCTTTTTCAAGACTAAAGCCAATAGCCATATCCTGTCTTTACGATCATCATATTGCGTTTTTGTTAGCTTCTTATATCAAGTGGTTTCATTCCTTGTCTGGAGCAAGTTTTATATTTTATAATACCATGTATACTGCACGTCGCAATGATGTTACGTAGTCCCAGAAACCAAACAATATTACATTTTCCTTAAACCAAAACGCAACACACGTATAACATCGCAGTCGTGTTATGTCTTATCCCAAACCAAACACCTATATATTTGACATTTTGAAAGAACATTATATATTATTTCAAATTTAAATACAATATATGTCATACGTTAAAAGATAATTATACTTTCTCCCAAACCAAAGTTAAACCTAAAGTTAACATAACAAAAGTGCTACATATGCACCTAAACCAGAATATGATGTTACTTTAACGTTGAAACAATGTTAATGTTATTTTTACTGTAAGACGCTTCTGTGGTTTGCAAGTTTCAGGATATATTTTAACATTTTCACTGCAGAAAATATACAAACACGTCCGGTTTTGCTTCAAAATTTTCGTTGTAGATAAAGTTTCTTTGCTACCGAAGAATTAGGAGGATATTTGTGTTTAGATTGAGTCAGGATTTTCCCATACATCAATGATAAGAAACATAGGAGGCGAGAAAGCCAGAAACAAATAAAACCTAACACTTTAGAAGAATTGAGTGTTTTTTTCCTCAAAGAATAAATCCGTTAGATTAAACAAAAAGCAATATATTTCTTCCCTAAACCGCGTCTCGAATAAACGTCATGAATAAACAAGATTGAATCTTCTAAAGATACACCCATTTAATATGCGCGTCCAGGAGTTTTCATACAAGTGATTACCAATGATAACAACTATTTTGTCTGGAATCAGCCAACGCTGGTGCCACCGTATGTGTGCATGTTTCTTTTTTTTCCAAGATGAGATTTCAGCTTATGACATTTCTGATAGTTTCGGTTCTTTAGGACTAGTGTATTTTTCTTTTTTTCTATTTCTATTTACATGTGGCTGTTAAACGTTTCTAGGTTATTATAGTTGGTTTCCGCATTCGATGAGTTTTCATAATATTTAATTTGTTTTAAACATCGACATGCATTGTATCGCCGATATTATCTCTTTAATTCAAATTCTGACTATCGTTTAAGCTTGTTCAAAACTATTACGAGTTCCCCTACAATTATTACAATTATAGTGGTGTTCTTCATATTCCACTTTCAGATGTATTTCAAACATAGGCATGGCATATAGACAGATATATGTGGACACATCTAAAACTGTTGATTACAAGTTTAGTGTTACAGAATATATTGCTATTATTAAGTTAAGCATGTCATATAGGAAAGCGGTCACTATCTCACATAGAAATATTATTTTAATCATAGTCATAATAATAATACTTTTTTATTTATTTTTTCCAATTGTTAACGGGAGCGGGAACCTATCTGTAAGACACTTTTCTGCCCAAATCTCTAATTTATTTATTCTTGATGATAATAAGTATGAAAAATATACAAAATAGAAAAGAACATACCATAACAACTGATTAGTAATCAATATAAAACAACATGCAGAAAGTGTGCACCCCTCCTACAAATACAAAATCACACAAAACAGACACATGCATATATTTTCTCCGTCTATCAATGTACGTACATACATATATACATATATCGATATGCATATACACATGTGTCAACTCATATCCAATTTGCAAAAGAAATAACTCTTCGAGAAACACTTAAACAGAAAAGACTGATGCAAATCCTATTTTGAACATTAGCATGATAGACCGAGTAAAAAGCTATTAAAGACTATACGAAGAGTTATCTAATAATGTTATTTCACACTTAAGCGTGACAGATCAACCGACTGACAAACTATATCTTCCTTAATATGTTCCTACTTATCCAGGTCTAAAGCCATTCAGGGATAAGGGTTAATGAGATTGAAAACAACCACGTTGTAGTTAACCGAGAAGCAGTCCCGTATTATTGTATTCTACGTATGCGATTTTTTTTATATGAACTTTATTAATGGAAATTCAGTTTAGTTTTAGGTAAACAGAGAAAGTAAGAGGAATGATGTACAGTGGTTGCAGGTAGACGGGCGCTGCTGTAAGCCTATTGAATTATTAGGGCGGGTCTTTAAATTAAAAATACTAGAAAGTAACTTACCATTAACTAACGAATCTCACGTGTTTTCTAAATAAAACGTAATAAAAAATCTCTAAAACAGCTATCTAATCTGATCTATGATGTAATCCACTGTGCATGGTTATCCGCCATTTGTTATAAGAAATGACGACATTTTTTTAGTAACATTATTATTTAAGAAATAATCCATCACAACGTAATCGCTTATACACGGAGAAAACAAACGAACAAACAAACAATATGCTAAAAGAGTAATTATTTTTTTATTTTTTTAAAAAACATATTTCACCCCAAACTGTAGACGTAAAGGGTTACTGAGTGTATGGGTGTGGTGGGTGGTGGGTGTCATCCCAAGTTGGGTGCAGTGTAGCAAGATGTATGTTTACATTAGTTTGGAATCTCTGCATGTCGGTACTTTCGGGGAAACAGGGAGCAGGGAGGGAGTTCCAGATGCCAGCAGCACGAGGAAAGAAGCTTTGGAGTAGAAGGCTCTCCGGCATCTTAAGACCTCCACAGTTAATGGATGGGATTTAGCTGATTGTCGAGTTGGTCTAATGTATTTCCGTCAAGGGGGCACCAGAGTAGCCAGTTCATCAGAGCATAATTCATTGAAGTATTTGTAAAACAAGCACAAGGATGAAAAATTGCGGCGATGGGACAAGGGCTGAAGCCTGGTTGACAGTGAGTGGCCAATTAGGATTGCGACTATTTTTTTGACATTGTCTATGAGGAGGAGACTAGTGGGTGATGCATCAGCGCAGATGTAGCAACAATACTCCATGCATGGGCGGATGGTGCGTTTGTAGATATACCGGATAATGTCAGGTGTGCGGAGTTTACTAACATGATAGGATGAGCCCACCTTCTTTGCTGCAGCCTTGGCAATGTCTTCAATGTATTTGTTCCAATTCATGTTATATGTGAAGGTTAGGCCGAGGAGGTGTAATTATGAACTCTCAGGTAGGGTGTTATTAGCCATGACAATCGGTGGCTTGAGAGTGTTCTTGTAGTTATTGAAGGAAAGGAGCTTGGTATTTGCGGCATTAACAGTTATCAACCATTTATGACCCAAATCCACTACAGACTGGAGGTCATTTCCTAAGGATTCAGCCATTGCCTCGGATATGATTGCGCTCGTTTTACCCACATGTTGAGAGTAAAGCGTGGTGTCGTCAGCCAATAAACCAATCTCAGACACAATGTCATCAGGGAGATCGTTTATGAAGATCAGGAACAATAAATGTCTAAAGATATATCCCTGTGGTACACCAGCATGTATGTCATGTTGCTTAGATGAACCGCCATAGAGGACAAGCTGGATCTTTCGTTTGGTTGGGAAGGATCTTATAATATTAAGTAATTTCCTAGTAATACTGTATGATGGTATTTTCAGGAGTGCCCTTTATGCCATACCTTGTCAAAAGCCCTGGATATATACAGACGCTACAGTCCGAGCTTCACCTGCTTATCGAATGTATGATACATGCGTTAAGAGATGACTGTTAGGATATCTGCAGTAGATCGTGCTTGTCTAAATCCATACTGGCGGTCAGAAAGGAGTTTAGCATCAACTAAGTCCCAGACTATCGCTAGATTGATTAAGGATTAAAAGATTTTGGCAAAGATCGGGAGTAGACAGATTTGGCTGTAGTTCGTAAGATCTGTTCTGTCCCCAGAATTCTAGTACACTAGGACAACACAGACAATTTTCCAGCTATTAGGGAGCAAGACTCAGCTAAGCATTTGCTGTAGAGTTTGGAGAAACAGGTGTCAGTTCACCAGAGCATTTCTTTATTACTAGTAAAGGTATAAGATCCAGGTGGTTTATGATGCCTCTGACCTGGGATGGGGTAATTACCAAGTTGTTAAGGGTGGCTTCGGTCCGCAATGTGAATCCAAAGAGGGGGTGGTTTTCTGAGTCTGAAGTGGAGTTTGAGGGGAAACGCTGGACAAGTAGTTCAGCTTTATCAGTTTCTGTGCAAACGACATCATTGGGGTATGATAGTGGGAGGGGGGCTCGTTAATTGGCCAGTGTTCCCCAGACTATTGTATATTTTCCAGAAGTCGCAAGTAGTTCAGCCTTAGCATTTGCCGTGCAAAAAACATCACTGTGCTGTGATAGTGGTGGAATCGTTGATTGACCATTGTTCACTACACTATTGTAGATTTTCAAGAAATCGTGAGTACTTAGTTTCTCTGACTGAATGAGTTATTTGTTGACTCAGTATACCTACCCTTTGCTTCACCTATCACGGCCTTACAATCATTTCTTGACTCTATAAATGTATGTCTATTAGTAGCTTACTTATGGCGGTCGAACTAAGGGAATGATTGTTTCCTCTCAGCAATGGAACCTGTACATTCCGAGTTGAACAATTGGGGAGAGTGGGGCATGCTAAAGAATTTTCGCATGAGGGCATAGGCTTCAATGCCTGCTTTTACCCATTCAATAAACTCATTTGCACACTGGTCAGCAGGGAGTGAGAAGGTTTCCTTCCATGGGGCGTTAGTCTTTTATTGACTCAACATCAGCCTACTCGTAGTATCTCGTTATTTTAAGCAACATCTCAGCTTTTGGACGACGTTTTAGGGTGATATAGAATCATAAGCACGATGTGATCAGCATTCCCAAGTGGGCTATGAGGTTTCGTCACAAAGGCTATGGACATTGACGTCAAGAATAGGTCTAGACGTGAGGCTTGCTGGTCTGCTCAATTGAGAATGCGGGTCGGAATTCGACAGTCTGAGAGAGGGTGTGAGCGGCTGCGTCAGTAAGGCAGGAGAATCCAAAACAGTCACGGTGATGTGCATTAAAATCCCAAGATGCATGTATCTGGGATTCGAGTCAAGTGAGAGTGCTCTATCTATGCTTACAGAGACAGAGTTTAGCAGGGTACAGTCCTGGGTCTAAGTGGAATGATATAAGAAATAAAAATAACTAACGCTGTGATGTAAAGTCAATCTAAAGCACATGTGGTCTTGGTCATCCGATTCAAACCTATGTTTCCTAGTCAGGGAGATGATGTTCCGAACATAAACTCCTAGCACGATCATATGTTTGTCAGAGTCTTTACGGTAGAGTGGGAGGTAGTCAGTCATGTCTTAGTGGTGTGAAGAAATTTAGGATTGAAGGTATGTTTCACTTAGTGCAAGGATATCCGGGGTGTTTGTCAGAAGAAAGGATTCTATGTCGTATATTTTGGTTCTAAGTTCGCTAGATACTTCTAAAGCGAAAGTGTGTATTGTTGGGTGTCTAGTTTAGGTTTGATTATATATTTTTGTAATGACATTTGTTTTGATATGGAGTGGGTGGACAAGGTGGGTGCTTGTTAGGTGCCAATAAGCTCACATAACTAGTCCATTAGGCGCGACCTGATTCATGGGGGTTGTGGCCTCGAGAAAGCCCACTGAATATAACTGCAGGGTCACATACAACTACCCACGGTATTATGCAACTGATGATGAAGCAGCCATTCTTAGCGGTACCTAAGCGTTTGGGCTCATGTACTGTCAGTCGGAAACATCAGCCAGACAAACTGTCTTACCGGTACTTTCAACCTGTCGGAACAAGAGCGTCCCACACTGATCATGTAAGTCTTAGAGACGAAAAAACTTTCCCCAAGTTGCCCAAATATAGAGAAAAAGAAACGGCGTCGATTGTTCTAGTAAGAAAACAAAGGCAGGCACTGGGTCTTCTGAGGCGTCCTAGCGCTGGCACCTTGACGCCTGGCTAATAGACAAAGAAGGAGTGCTAAGACCGGTGATAAGCAGAATCTATCTACTCCTTAAGCAATTGTAAGTTTGCAAACCGGATATTTTGTTCGAGATTCCAACTCAAGGAAGGTTTTCGATCAGGTCTAAGGAGTTCCCTCCCCAACGGTTTGCTGCCACGATGTAAGTAGTTGGTAGAAAGGTTTTATTATCAGAGATGTCCTTCTCTTAGAGAATAGCCTGACAAGGTCTTACAGGTCCAATACACCGAGAGGGAAAAATAGCCTGAGGCCGTGTACTAGTCGGGTATTTTCGACCCCTGCAGAGAACTTCCATATATATATATATATATATATATATATATATATATATATATATATATATATATATATATATATATATGTATATATATATATATAGAGAGAGAGAGAGAGAGAGAGAGAATAAGTTCACTTAACACTGCAGAGGGAACGGAAAGTTTAAGATAGGTTTCCCTCTCGAACGTAAGTACAAATAAGAAAGACAGCGATAACTTCAGGAAATTACTTCAGTGGCAAATCAAAAGACAGGCAATAAGACAGTATATATACATATATATCAAGAATGAAAAACATTTAAGTCAAACACAGAATTAAGAACATTCCATAACTACACATTAGAATTTAGAGAGGTTAATATGTGAGTGGCCAAAACTACAGTAGAGAAGAGAAAAAAAAACAAATAAATAAAAAAGTGCTTATCTTCGCGTCGGAGGCATGGAGAAATGTCGGGTCATGCTTAGTGCGGCTAGCCTACGAATTAATTTAGTAGGATGGGTGTCACCTATTTGAGAAAGGAATTTGACCGAGGGGTATTTTTGAAACGCGGTTCGAAGACTTTTTTTATTTGCATATCGTTGGCCGAGTATCAAGAGTGTTAAAGATATATCGTTTTTGAAAATAGAAACAGAAAAAATGTGCCTGTCTCGTCTATTCGTATGTATTTTTATGTGAAATATATGTACGGATACAAGCTAAACCCAGCGAACTTTTGTAGTATATAAGTAAATATTGAGGAAAGGTGTCACATGTCAAAATATTGATAAATGGAACGGAAAACAAGATTTATGAAAAATCAACGTTAATGTTTTATTGAACAAAGGGTTACTATTTTTAATTATTATTACATCATCTAAATTGCTAATTCTATCCGCTATACTCTGTTGGAGAGATTTCCCGAACATTAGCATCACTAGAAGAATCATTACATCAACATTTTGAAGGAACAATACACACATGCATGCTATATTCTCAGTCGCCTTCGTTTGTATTCTGAGCAATCATAAAGTTGTATCGATGGAAATCCAGATCATTATGAAGAATTATTCTGATTGTTCGATCAAACAATCTCAAAGCAGAAGCATGTTTTCGAGCTGAACGTATAATGTAATAGAAAGCGTCACAGTCTTCAGGGTAATATTTTTAAGTGGTAACCTTGTTGCCTTGAAATTTGCAACACATAGGAATAGTGATGTTCTACCAGAAACAAAAGCATACGAACCTCACAGTAATGGGAAGTCATTAGCTAAATAAAAACACCATTAGCACTTGAAAAGTTCTTTAGCAACACGTAGGTGATAGTTTTAAATTTGGGAAATAATTCAATGATAATATTTGTTTACTCTTCTTTATATATATTAATATAATTAGCGAAAATTGAATCTGAACAAGCATCTCGCTCGTCAAACCCAAGTTTTAATCTGGCCTCTAATTCACAGTAGTCCATTACTTCTCAGTAGAAGTGTGCCTTTTTGGTGTGAACTGAAGAAAACAAAAACACAGAAAAATAAAACTCGAAACTGATACATTCATCTCATCCTGTTCTTGATATAAATGTGTTGTCAGTGACAGACCGGGGAGGGCGGGTGACAGGCCGTGGGCCGCCAATGATAGAGGCGACGAAAAGCCGTTTGATCGCTGGTTTGGTGAGAAAAATATTATCTAGTTGTATTTGGAATATATCTTTAAAAATAATTATATGCGATTTCTAGAATAAGTCTGTTTAGCTTCGATAAATTTAGATAATTATCCTTGATACCTTTGAAGGATTTTCCAAATATCCCCGGTTAATAGAAACATTTGTATATATATATATATATATATATATATATATATATATATATATATATATATGAGTTAAAGTAAATATGCCACCTGTAAAATGGCACCAGTATATGAATACAATAAATGGCGGAAGTAAAAAATATAGATAAACATCTTACAATGACTTTATTAAAATATTATGTACAATACATAAATAGAAGCCATAAGTTTTTCAAATTAAATAGAAAATTATATCTACATTTACAAGTAGATGAGGACCCTCAGCTTTATTCTCCAAAAAAAGGTGGGGGCATTTCATGAATAAAACTAGTGGACGATGTTTATGCCTCGGTACGCTTCACAGTGTTGCACTTATTTTTTTGCTTGTAGACGAACTTCTCGAGTATTGAATATATACCCTTGACACCATATAAATTCATCAATTACATTATCCAGGATAATTTATGAAGATATTCTATTTTGATAAAAGGAGGTGCAATACTATCGTAGTGTCTGCGTAAACGCCGTGCATAGAGTAGAGGAAAATACGACATGTTGCATTTTGCAGTGATAGGCTCGCATAATAATATATACTCTGAAACTACTTTACTGAAAGTACTTGAATGGGTATATTTTATTTTGAACAAAGAGAGCACAACAATTTAATTGCTTTATTGAGTATTCATACAGCTTTTCAACCAGATAAAACCGATTTTTTCTGGCCTTTTTCCGACTGTTTACGGAAACAGCTGGAAGATAAAAAAACGCTTATCCAATCAGAAGGCGAGAAACGCAGACGACAAATTAAAGTGTAATTTGATTAAAAAGGGCTGAAAGAACAAATTGCCAAAAAATAACTGTTACCAAAGGACAAAATTAGGTTAGGGTTAGTTTCGAGTTAAATTAATGTTGGGTTTAAAGTAAGGTTAAAGTTGATTTTTGTTTGGTTTAAAAGCTAAACCAGTACCGATAAAATGTTTTAATTTAACTTTTTCATGAAAACAAATTCAAAAAGTTGTTTCAATAATGTTTTTTGTACACAAAATAAAGTAGTTTTAATAAAATTAAACATACATGGGTGTTTTTTTTGCTTGAAATGTGTCTATATTATTTTATGTCTGTTGGAACGCCGTCCCGTTTGTATTTTGACGCCGGTTAGTTTTTATTCGGCTTTTTCCAGCTGTTTACGTAATTATAAGTTAGTAAAAGTCGGTGTATCGGTGTACCGGTATATTTTATTGAATTGTAACTTGAAAATGGGCCTAGCCCTCTATGATTTTTTAAATATATTCCTAAACTATGTACCCCAGTTTATTTGGTTAATAATATTTGTTTTTTATCAACGAGTAAATGTGTCTAAATGTGTGTAAATAAATCAGAAACAATGTGTGTAAAATTGACGGCGTCATCGTAAAAATTCTGACTTCAGCCGATATTTTTAAAGTTTTATTTTGTTTTATAACAACAGTACGTTTGTTTTAGAATTTTTTAGATACTGAATAATAATTTGTAGCATTTGGATCATTCGGACTACTGTTTTCATAATAGATGTAAATCTCAAAACGTTTCAATCGATGTAATCTCTGATCCTTTTCAGTTGCGTCTTGTCGAACCACACCTGAATAAGGTTGGAAGTTACCTTGATCGAAATGTTGTAAAAAATAACCTCCAAGATGAGAACAATCGTCCGAATGATCCAAATAATGCAAATGCAATCCGTATAAGCTGAAAATGTTTCATGGCAAAAGCTTTAACTATTAAAAAAAATTCTACATTTTAAGACCCTTTCAGAACAAATGATGTCGTCATCATAAATTACTGACTTCAGCAACATTTATTTTTATGCATAATTGTTTTCAATGAATGATTTATGTGTGTAGCAATTGTCGTCACAATAGTGATTCTGGTTATGAGCAATGAATAGTGCTAAAAGCCATCCTATCGACTTATGGAGCAACTAATAAGTTAAGTTTTAATAAGGTTTAGTTGCGGTCATTTAACCTGCACACTTTTCTTTTTCAATGTTTAACGTAACCAATCGTTGACAATGCCATTTGAAAATTAAGCTTTTAAAGTCAAATATAATCAGATTTTAATGTGTTGTAGTAGAACTCTACCCCCATAAAACCGACAAAACTCTGATCGTAATGAAAACGCTTCAATACTTACTAAATATGGCACCACCTATTGATGTCATTGAGTATTTGCATAGAAATATCGTTGCTCTTATAGTTCTACCTCAACATTAATATAAAAATAGTTGTCCACCATTTTAAAATATTTTTTAATTAGTGCGAGGTCTCTTCTACAAAATATATTTTTTCTTGATAGCTTTAAACATTGAAACTATTAAAATGATTATTTTAGGCATATTAATAGTTAAATATAGTTAGAATCGACGTACATATTGGAATATTGCCTGACTGTTTAGATTTTGTAATATTAATATTTATTGTAAAAAAAATTGAGTGTGACAAATCGAGCGACAAAAGTTGTCTTTCGCTGATCTGCGAGAAAAGAAGAATTAGAAACCAACTACTCCTTCCCCCATTAGCATGTGTGTAAGTTTCTTTTAACTTTGGCTTCTAGATCAAAATGGCTAGAAAGAAACGGAAATTAGGCTAATTTCATTAATATCAGTCAAAACCGAAGCGATAAGCATCAACCGATGTGTTCACACCAAACCAAACGACAGTGAATCTGAATAACCCATTTAGTTACTTGTTTACATTCGTGTAAAGACGAAACTCTACCGATATACGAAGGAACGCCTGCCAACTACTCTTAGTTTGAATCTATTTACCTTTTAAGTTTTCTTCGATAAATGTTATTAACACCTGCTTCCGCCCTCACACAGGCACACATACGAAAGACGCTTCGCGTTCTTAGGAAAATCACGACACACAACTGCAAAGAGCATGTGTAGTGTTTTTTTCAATTAAGTTTGTTTTCCTATTTGATAGTAAGATTAAAGAGAAAGCTTCGTTTACAGATACATTTCTCAGATCGGACATAATAATGACGTATTTTTTTAACGTCTATTTTATGTGTGTGGTTAAGAAGAACAGTGAAGGACATTGTATGATGTAATAATGCTGATTCATAATCCTCCTTAATATATATTTATCTATTTTAATACTTAAACTGAGATAATCAACGTGTGTTTCCCTATGGCGTTCTTCCTATATATTGTAATAACACAACACTCATACCAAATAAAACATTGGTTTTCCGGGTGAGTTATGTTTAAATAGACTTCTATTGTAATTGTTCTAATTTTGATGAAATTTATCAATTAACCCACATCTCACTAACTTTCTATAACGTTCACCCTCTCTCACTATATATTGATTGACAATACCGTTCTTATTCTTCCCGCCGTCTACGACTCTCGCCTCTGTATTTCTCTCTCAAAAGTCAAAGGATTAATATTAAAAGACTAGTCTATTATTATAGACAAAAGGGGATATCACAGGAATTCATGAGGAATGGTCAATAACGTGTTGTCTGCTTTTGAAAATAAAAATGTATCTACTTGTCTTAAAGTCAAGCTCTTTTAATGGTTTGTTAATAGTTGAAAACAGAATAATTTTTTCGTGAGTCTTTAAAATCTTAAAGGTATTGAGAAGCATTCTTCTTCTGTGTGTGTCTTTGAAGCATGTGGTCATACGACAGTGTTCCACTTTTTATGTAGTCTTTTGCATTATTGTTGTACTCTGCAAGTTCTTTCAAGATGCACCGGTTGGGCAGTAGGGGGTAGAAAAAGCAGTATTGCATCGTCTACATTCACAGATGCTTGTGTCAGTTTTGTAGCTCGATCTACTCATAGTAACTTGTGATCGTCCCATTCCTGTGCTCAAGCAGTTGAGTGTTTTCCACGGAAACCGGAACCGGAAACGGAATGGAGAGCATATGAAAAAAACATTTCCATGTCAGTAGAACGAGGCATTCTTTAACCATCTGGTCTACAGCTGTATTCTGGTCTCTACTTAGGATGTTGTTAAACTGCCAGATACTATATAATGTATGGCTTTCAGATTCTTATGAAACTCCAATGGATTAAAAGATATGCTCTTTTGGAAGCTATCCAATAATTTCATTGATATTAAAATAGCATTGCCTTAAGAATTAGTTATAGCTTCATATAAGTTAGTGTTAATAATAAGTAGATGACAAAACGATACCGTAATAATTATATTTAACTTTGTAAAGTATAAAATAGTAAACAGACGAGAATTAGTATACAAAATATGAAAACAATAAATAATTGATAGCAAATGCAATAGAATCAAATTCTCTATCGGTCCGTATACTTTTAACATGTGTAAACTGTTTGTCAGATTTCTTATTTCAGATTTGTTTTCGACGTTCGTGTGTTTGATTGCTGCATAAAATAACATGGCAGCCGTTATCATCGCTTTACTTGGCTAAACTTAGTCGACTAAGTGTAGTTTTATTAGTTTTGGGGCGAAGGAGGCTTAACAGTCGGATTTTGTGGTGAGTGGTAGAGCAATCATTTTTTATTATCTTTTAAGTATGGAAATAACCGATTTTAAACCATCACCTTTAGCCATTGTTTTTTTCGCGTGTCAAAACGAGAATTCTTAAAATATTCGAAAAATATTGCTAACAATTTCCACACTTTAAAAGTATACAGGTGTGTAGAGAATTTAATTCAATTACGTTTGCTATGAATTATTAGTTGGTTTTATTTTTTTGTTTACAAGTTCTCGATTGCTGACTATTCTGGATTTTTGCTGAATGTAAAAAGATTCCGGGGCAATTCAGGGTTGATATAGTTAGTTTTATGTGCACTTTAACTTTAACGTGTAGCTACTGGGAAATAATATGCCTTCAAGCAAATCTTTCATTAAACATTGCCATATATTTTGTAATATCCGCAATACAGGGATACCAAAATATAGCGACCCTCCTCGGAGTTATTTACTTTTACAATTTTACGGATATTAAAAGGAATTGAATAAACAACCCTTGAGTGGTTCCAGCCTTGGCAAGCGTATTTCGTCCAGCTTCCTTTCCAAAGAAGCGTTCGGTTAACAAGTGTTCATTTTGATATTACTAAAGTTGAGAAACGTTGGTTCCGGTTAGAATTATAAGTTCGCTAAATCAATCCAATTAACTTGTAATTAATGTCCGTTTGTTTGTTTTTTGGTTTGTCTCATTAACTTTATTTTAAGTTGGCACACGCGTTCCCGTCAGATCAACGAAGTTAGCGAAGTTGAGCCGCCAGCACTAAAATAGGTAACCATTTGGGAATATCAGTCCTGGAATTGTTTCCCGTCTTTTTTTTTATTTCCCCTTGCGACTCAAATGTGGGAGTGGTGATTGCGCAACGTTTGCTTCCAAACTGGCTCCATGCATCGACACACTTGCAGCAAGGTATCCATTGTTCGTTGTATGAAACCACATATACAAGGTTATGTCGATAAGTTTGCTTCATTTTAATCAAAGGCGGAAACATACTCGTGAGGTTTCTGTTCGCTCCGGAAATCCAGAAAACGAAAAAATATGTTTACATTGTTTTATTTTATTTATTACTATAAAAGTATTAAAATTGAAAAATTAGAATATTTATGTGTTTTTATAAGGTCTTTAGGTTAGCACTATCGCGCACAGGTGTGCTAATTCATTTCCATGTCTCTCTTAACGGGGCGGGGATTAAGTGTAGAAATTTACCGACAACTACTTCAATGATAGCCGCTGTACTTACCCTACTCTCAATTAATCACTGCTGAGCCTCACTCCAAAAAGTAAATTTGTAAAATACGATAATACAGTGTCATAACTGGGGGAGAGTGGCTATAGCGTCACTGATCCGATCCCGGGCAATACCATGTCTTCCTGCTAGTATACAATAAAAAACAACATCAATAAAAAAAAATTCGTAATTTATCAAAGAAAAATCGAATAATCTTCAAATTGTAAATCGATGTTTATTGCACTTGACAAAATCTTAGGTAAATTGATGTGTCGAAACGTTTTAAGCATTTCCAACCTGTCCTTGAGTAAGTTAATATATTAATACACAACTATAAGTAATTATTCATTAGTCATTTACTAAAATATTGATCAGTTTTCTGATTGAGTTATGTTGGAAAACGCTTAGATTTTATTATTTTAATTAGTCACAATCTGACATTTAACTCACACATTAAGTCACTTTTTCTATCGGCTTGTCCAACCACTTCGTAGTGTATATTCTTCGAATACCGATCTGATGTTATAGGGTATATATCACGCTCGTTTAGCACTCTGTCTGTCTCTCTGTCTCTCTCGCTCTCTCTCTCTCTCTCTCTGTATATATATATATATATATATATATATATATATATATATATATATATATATATATATATATACATATCAGTTTATTAAAACTCGTAAATAATAAAAAACGGAAGGAATGAATAGATTAGAGGATCGTAAAGAAAGAAATATCGCAAAATGCAGTAACCCGTCGGTGTACAGGGGGGAGAGTGAAGAAGATAGAGAGGAGAACCATACTAATTTAGGTGTTATCTTTTTAGTTATTTGATACTACCAGGAAGACCTGACGTTGCTCGGGATTTTATGAGGAAAATGATATCATGTTTTACTATGCTCATGACACCATATTACTTTCTTATCATCCCTCCCCCGTTTCGCATGCTAATACTATGGGAAGTAACCGCATTTTTATAAAATGCTCTGAATCAGTGTCTTATACATATGTGTTTTGTTTCATTACAAGATGGTGCTTCACCGATGATATGGCGCTACAAGGGTTTTCTTGCATATTTACAAAAGTACCGTGTCTTGTATCATCTATCGTCAACATCTGCTTGTCAAACATTTAAGTGTACATCTACATAATTCATTACAAAATTAAAGCTATCTACATAATTAGGAGTAAATCGTTTAATGACAGATTATTTAACAGTGCTGTATTGTAAACGGTGAGGAATTTAATCATTTGCCTATTTAGATAGATTTTATAAGTTGTTTAACTCGGGGTTAGAGTTCGGGAAAGATAACAATTATCTTTTTTCCGATCCAAGTTAATGTAATCCAAAAGAGACATTGCTTACCTGACCGACTTGTTTAAAAAAATTAATGAAAGTAATCTCTAGCTTCAAGGTGATAAACTGAATTTAATAAAAACAAAATGTGTTATTTCTGCATTCATAACAAAGCTTCTTCTGTACAAACAAAATCTTAAACGAAAGGAATTCATGTAAAATAAAGACATACTTTTGTTGTTGTGTGCACTTAGGTGCACTCCATTCAGATTTTAATAAACAATTTGATGATATTTTGAGAATAAACGTACTAGATTCGATGTTGGGTCCTTTTTCAAGTGCAAACATAGAATAATCTTCACAATTACAAGAAGAACTGATGGAAGTAACTACAAATTATGAATTGAAATTTAAATTCAAAAGCGACTACCAACAATTCTGGCTGCAAACAAATCGCTACGGCTTATTCTGAAATATGGTCTGTAATTCAAAAGTTCTTAATTGCATTTCCTTTATCTTATTTTGGGGAACGTGGATTCAGTAAGGTAACCAATCTATTAACAAAATAAAAATGAATTGTTTACAAATAGTCCATAGCGGTGATTTAAGATAACTACTGACAAAAAATAGAGCCGATGATTATGAAATTTGTACTGCCACACCAGACTCATCCTTCATATTAAAATAATTTCGATTGTTTTTCATTTTTAAATTATTATTCTATTTTAAGTTCAATAACACGTTTTATAATTTAAAAAATTCAATGTTTCCAATTTACAACCTTCTTGACAATATGTTATAAATGCATATATCTTTATGTTTAATTTCTATTGAAATAAAATAAAAATAATTTCCAGCCTTTAATATTGTTTCCGGAAATAGTGGCGGCAAGCAAAAGAAGTTTAGGAAACCCTGATCTAAATTAATAAAACGGGTTATGCTAATTTAATTGGTTGTAGTTATTTTCATTCGTCACCATACATCCCTTTGTGCATTACCTCCTCTTTTGAAGAGGAAGCAGTGTGGTATAAGTTCGTTCCTCACGATACAGTCCTCCCAAGATTAAGTTGTCCTTATTTATGTGGAGGTAGAGTATTATCTATTCTATTTCCATGATATCAGGCTTCCAGGCCTTAACTTATACTTGTGTGTGGGGGAGGGGTTGTTTGCCATGATATCATCTCCTTAACTATTACCTCCTCTTTCAAGGGCAGTGGTAAGTTATTCTATCATGATATCATCATCTCAGCTAAGTAAAAATATGCGACCAGGAGGAGCATCTATTTGCTAGTATGTTTTATATATATATATATATATATATATATATATATATATATATATATATATATATATATATATATATATAAATTGATCAAGTTCAAATATGGTAATAAAATGAACGTAAAATAAATATTTTTAAAAGGGCTCAACAACAAGTAGAGCATAAGAAATATGGCAGCTCTAAAACATATTGTTTCAATAGCTTAAATGCTAAATCAAATGTTGAACTTATTAAGGGGTTTGAGAGTGACATGTTCAACATTATAAGTAAATTAGAGTTCCACAGTAACCCTACTGAGTTCGAAAAGCAACTTAAGGACATTGTTAAATAAAGTAGACGTTCGGGCAAGATGTTTATAAAATCGGATAAGATGAGTAAAACAGATTACAAAAGATTAGAAAATCTTACAAAGAACTACAGTTAAAAAAATATTGTAAATTAAATTAAATTGGGCGGCAAAATTATTACACATAAGGTATACATTAGTGACAGAGTTTATGAACTGAGACGAACACATGTCCATATTTTGTTGAAACATCACAAGTCGGACTTCTTAAATTAAGCGGCGACCAGATTGATAAACCCAACCAGACCTGAAATTGGAAAGATGAGCAAGATCATTCTTTAAAATACAAATAAGATCATCAAGAAAAAATGGATGAACACTACAAGTACCATTGATTGGTTCAAGGAAATAGAAAGACAAGAACCATTATACGTTAATCCAGTTAGAGATAATAGCTTACTACCCTTCGATAACAAATGATTTATTTTACAACGCATTAAACTTCACAAAACAACACACGGATATTACCAATTATGAAATAGACATTATAGATAAATGTCGGAAGACTACTGATGCATGATAAAGAACAATGGATGAAAACTGAATCTACAGAGTCCATTGATATACCGATGAGAGCACTAGACTCCACGTGTCTGACCTAGTTGTTTTTGTGTATAGTATATAAGCTCATAGATACGGGTATAATACAAGTTTACGATATAGGGCTGTATAGAGACAACAGTTTAACTACACTGAAGTGCCAATAGTCCCAAAGCTGAAAGAATTTGAAAATATATAGACGAAGCTATGAAAGATTGAGTAGAAACAACAGGGGGAATCACGATGCTACATGTAACCTTAACGAGGGTAATTATGAACTTTATATGAAAGATAAATACGACCCAGTGTATGTAAACCCCAAATCGAATAATCCACCTAGTATAATAAAACATATCCCAATATCAATTAGGCACAGAATTAGTAATAATTCATAGGATGAGGAAATGTATTTAAGTAAAAGCTATATTTATAACAACGTTTAAAGAAATAGTGGCTATGCAAAGACCAACATTGAATACCAAGATATAGAGAATAAGAGCACAAGAAAAAGAAATGTAAATCGAAAAATAATCCGTTATACGTCCCTATTTTATTTACTAGTAAAATCTAAAATTAGCCAATTGTTTCTTAATTTATGAAATTGGAATTTCCCAATAAATAGCTCAACACGATTAAACTTAGTTATAGTTGCACAAAAAATTTCGAAAATATAATTAAGAGTTATATAAGACATATATTAAATAGCGATGATAACAACTTACAAAATAATAATAACAACAATAAATGTAGTTGTAAAGAAAAGAGTAAATGCCCATTGCAAGGAAAGTGTTATACAAAAGATATAGTGTATTTATTAATTGTATTCCCAGAAAACGATCCTTATCTAAAATAAATTACATAAGAGGTACAAGTACTGACTTTAAGGTCAGATATTCTAAACATAAATTTGCATTTAATAACCCACATAATTAGAAATAATACAAATCGGATTATGTATAAGCCCTCCAATTTTTTGTACGGAGCAACCTTTAAGAGAAAAAGATTATGATATTACAGGTATAAATCAAGGCCTAGAGTGATCGCTCTTATTGTTGCTGCAATAATAGTAGTAATAGTAGTAGTACTAATTGTAGATGGACTAATAATAGAAGAAGCAGGGGTAATACAAATTTTAAAAACATGAAAATAGTAATAATGATAATAATAATAATAGTATTTAAAATAATAATAGTAGTGATAATTATTACAATAATAGTAATAATAATATTACCAGTGATAGTTTAAATAATAGTAATAATAATAGTGATAATAATAGTAATAATAATACTTATATTTCTTCACTTGACCAACGTGGTTTTACTTTGTCTAATGCCAACCATCATAAAAAAACTTCGGTTTCTTATTCTGAAGAGATTTGGTCGTTCTGCGACTAACTTAAAACATATCCTTAATCTTTCAACATACAAATTGACGAACACTGAGCAATTTATATTGTCTCATTGCTTGGAATTCTGTATTCCACCCGTATCCATCAAACGTGAGGACATCTTTTCGGAATTTGAAGCTTTGATTTCACAAATTTCGAAACTGTCCTCGTCTTCATTCGACCAGCCCTTAGCGTTGAAGGCAAGGCTTAATGATATTGCCTACGCTTATGACATCACTCCCATTGACCGCTCTAATTTCAATTGGCAAACTGAGCATTTTCTTGCCATCAAATCTCTGCAGTCAAATCAGTCACGTTTTATTATTTAACCAGATAAGGGTTCGGGAGTAGTGATTCTAGATTATGCCGATTATGTGGCAAAAATGATGGTTATCTTAAATGACGTCGATAAATTTAAAACGCTCGGACCTGTTGATACGCACGACAATACATTTTCCATTGAAAGTAATTTTCAAAAGAGCTTACTTAAATTGGTTAAGAAAGGTGTTCTTCCTGGGAAAATATACGACATAATCCGACCAATAGGGTCTATAAGACCACGTCTTTACGGCCAACCAAAAACACATAAGGAAAATATACCCGTAAGAGCGATGCCCTCTATGGTCGGGCCGGTTCAGCACAAGTTAGCTAAATGGTTGGCTGAATTGCTTCAACCTGTGCTTGAAGAATATTCGGCCAACTGTATTAAAGATTCATTCACTTTTGCAAAATATATACGCAATTGGCCTTTTTCTGCTGAGAATAAGTTTATGTGTTCTTTCGACATCAGTAGTTCATTCACATGCGTTCCCTTACAAGAAACGATCGATATTTGTGCTGATGTACTATATCGTGGTTTATCAGTCATTCCTACAATCTCTGAGAAGGTCGTCGTAAAACTGATGCGGTTTGCTACCATGTCTGTCGAAATGTCGGTGCGATGTGTATACGTGGGAAGGACAGTGCAAATGTTTGAATCTAGAATAAAACAACACATCCCCCTGCCATACGCCGGGGCCGACTAAATAATTTAAATAATTTAGGCAACACATTCGGGTCAGCTATGTGCGTCGACTTACATTAGTGACTGGTTTTCTGTCATAAGTAGATCACATTCATTATTCCACCTCAAAGTCCTGGAAGCTATATATATATTAAGTCAGTCAATCCATCCCTTTGTAAACAAAAGGAGTGGTTTTTAGGACTCAATGTGATCAACTTGTGACCCTTCCCCCTATTTTTTCTCCTAAACTTGTCATTGGTTTTCATTATACTATTTTAAGTTTTTAGTCGTATTGAATACTTCCACGTAGATCCTCTGCTGAGTGTAGACGACAGCCGAGTCAGTATATTCATCATTTTTTTAAATTATTTCCTACCGTTTTTATAGTTTTTCAATTTCATTCCACCCCAAAAATGTCTCAAACGTATGTATTCCTTGCCGTAAGTCATACTTATAATAATAAGTAAATAATAGTGATAATAATAATATTAATAGCAGTAATAATTATAATTGTATATAATAATAGAAAGAATAGTAATAATAATAGTTATAGTAGGTGTAAGAATCATAATGATATTAATAGCAATAAGTAAGATAATACGAATGGCCATTGTAGTAATAATCACAATAATAAATATAATAATAGTAATAATAATAATAATTGTTATACTAATAATTATTATTATAATAATAGTAATAATGTTAGTAGTAGTTGTAAAAATAATGGCAATAGTAATATAAATATAAGTAATAATAATAATTAGTATTATATAAATACTACTACTACTACTACTAATAATAATAATAATAGTAATACTAATAATAGGTTAGACAGCAATAGTAATAAAAACAATGATAATAAAGTATACAGTTGTTTACTTGTGAAGCTTACAATTATTCAACATATTATAATTCTACCCATATAATTAGTGGCTCGCCACGTGCAAGTATCTAGCGTGCACTGATAGCAATACATTAACTCAAATTCGTATGATTTATATATCTATAAGTATTACTTAATATACAGTTAATTCTTATGAACAAAATTATTTCATGATGATATTAAACATAATTGGCTGTATTTTATTTAAGGATGTGGATTAAATGTACTGTATAGCTCTAAAGGCAATTTAATACCATGTCTCGTTTAGCGTTTTCTCTAATAAGTATATATATATATATATATATATATATATATATATATATATATATATATATATATATATATAATTTGACTTATCTGTTGATTTATTTATTTTCTTCCCTATGCTGGCTTTGTCTTGCGTATGCCAAAAGTATAGTCGCTCGAGGGGGAGGCGCTTATTAGGATATAGGAGGGAACTCGATATTCATTACTGCAAGCTTGGAGGGTCAGCGAACTGTGACCTATATTTGGCCGACACGTATTTTCATAGGATTTGAATCTTGTCCTTTTTTTCTCTTTTTCTGGACACCCGGCTTCTGCTGGTAACATTTTCAATGCAGGATTCTCACTTTTTATTTTTATCTAGTCTTTGGAGAGACGCGATAGCATCGAAACGTTGGTTGATTGACGTAATACTGTAATATTGTTTATGTAATTCTATATACATATATATATATATATATTTACTGACTTTGCAAACTAACCTTTTCTATGATTCAACCAATTAAACCTCAGTTCAATGGTGATAAACTGGTCACATCTTTTCTAAAAAATACAATAATACAATCTAAATTAAATAATAACGTATTTTCCCAGTTGCGTTGTTGGTCGCAGAAGATTTTGAGAAACATTGGCGAGTACTTCTACTAGTAGTCTGATAAAATAGAACACGAAATATTTGCGTTCACAATTTTTCGTTTTAAAAGTGTTGAGCGTGTGTATTACAAAAATGGCCACTTTAACGACTATAAAAAGCGATAACATAAAGCTAACAGAACGGCTACATTGACAATCCATTTTTTCTAGTGAGGTTGTAGTAGTGCGCAGTAAAAACTTTTTGATTGCTAAGTGAACGACTATGTCACTCTTCATAAAATAAATCAATTGTGAAAGACGACTTTTATTGGAAGACATTCCACCTTCATTAAATAATCGGTTAGTTACAATAATCTAATAAATGAAAGTGGCTAACATTACAAATATTCAGGTAGGACGCCATCAACAATCGACTAATGGCGATTGCTTCATTTGGTTTGACGATAAAAGAATTCCTTCTCATTTGCTTGATTTAATAAAAGAAGAAATGTTTCCCCACTTGAAAATTGGCTATTCTAAATGAGCTAAAATTCACTTTGTCCGAGTGTTCATATTGATAACTGACCACACATCACTAGTAAAAATATAAACAAATACAGGCCGACTACATGGGCAGCTAATGAAGATGGTTATGTTTTCTATAATAACAAGATTACCTTGATTCTGTAATACAATACAATGGATACAAAATAACAGTGAACCGACATATGTTTTCATTTAATGAAGGGTTGCGCGATCACTAACCGCACATTTTCTAATGCAACATTTCTTCAATACACATATATCATGAATTGGAATAAATACATTAAAGACATTGCCAGGGCAGCTGCAAAGAAAGTGGGCTCCCTCTATTCTCACACCTGACATTATCTTATAGCTCTACAAAGCCACCATCCGCCTATGCATGGACTATTGTTGCCACATCTGGGCTAGGGCATCACCCACTAGTCTCTCTTTCTTAGACAAGGTCAAAAAAAGTCGCCAACTTAATAGGTCCCTCACTATCCACCAAGCTCCAGCCTCTGTCCCATCAGCGCACTGTTGCTTCCTTGTGCCTGTTTTATAAGTACTTCAATAGATTGTGCTCTGATCAACTTACTGCTCTGGTGCCCCCACGACGTAAATTCAATAGACCAATCCGAGAATCTGCCAAATCCCATCCATTCACTGTGGATGGCCCCAGCTTCTGAAGAGCTAACTTCAAAAGCGGCCTTCCTCGTGCTGCTGGACTCTGGAACTCTCTCTCTGCTCCCTGTATTCCTGACGGTATAGACATGCAGATATTTTAAACTAATGTAAACAGACATCTCGCTGCGCAGCTCTCAATTTAGGTTAACACCCCCAAAAAAGCTGTCACCCTTTTTTCCCAGTAGCCCCTTACGTCTACAGTGGCGGCCTGCCTTGTTTAGGGTGAACTATGTTAAAAAGAGTTACAATTGGCCGAGAAATATAAATTTAGATACGTCCAAATTACTCAATTGTAGGCTACCTACTGTTAAATATTGAGAGAATTAAGCTAATAACCCTGGGCGGGGTGTCACAAAAAAGACGGAAAATATACAGCAACGTAAGTAGAAGATTTAATATGTGTTTCTAATGATAGTGACAACTTCATTTTCTGCATGTATAGAAAAAAGTTGAAATGCGAAACTACATCCACTAGTCGATCAATCCTAATGTTGATATAGCATATGTAGATGCCCCGCTTTTAAAATAGTCTAACGAAACGGGAATATACTTAAGTTATATGCTTAAACATAAGCAACGTTCTATCTTTCTTTTTAACTCACCTTGAATGTTCAGCTAAGAGACGATCATCTGTTTGAATTATTTGTTTATTTATTTAAGAAAAGGTTCGAAATAATATAATAATAATAATAAACCTTTTCATGCTTGATTCTTACAGACAGTCTACGTACTTAATCTAACTCGTTCTTTGAACCATATGTTTTCATATTGAACTGATTTCCGAAAAGGCTAGTAACCATATATCTTACTCTTACAAAAATAAATATAATTTTTCAAATATAATTGTTCAAATAAAAATATATAATAATTCATGATAAATTTTCTATTGGTTGTTGTGAAACAGCAGTATGCACGACAGGGTTAATGTACGAATTTTTAGCATGACACTTTACCACACATGCACGCGACGACAACGTTACCCAGTCGCCAAGATCAGACCATATCCACGACGACGCATGATGCCCGTTGACAAGTAATGAAGGTATGCTTTAATGTGAGAATTTCTCCTCACCTAGATGATGGCTAAAAATCACGAATCGCAACGCTAGCATTCACACTTACCTCGATTCCAGGAATACATAAAACTGTAAGTGGCTTTTCTTGGTTGCAGAAACGTTGCGATCTGCGTGATCCGCCTTTTAGTAGATCATTTATTAGTGAATAAAAATATGTTGACACGACGTTACATTATTGCTCGGCCGTTAGAGTTCTTTTACTCTGTTAGAGTTGGCGCGTGGGCGATTCCTCGCAAAACACAACACTAGAGAAATTGTAAAATGCTCCATGGAGTCGGCACGGGTTCATTGTAGCCTCGCTTAAACTCAACTGCACAAGCACTTCCAAAAAGACCCCTCGTCGCAGAAAAGGCGCCCCCAAAAAAACCTTGCCAAGGTTCACTCTCCAGTTAGAGGCTCCAATATGTCTACGGTCAAATGGCAAGGGCACTTTCCCCCTTCAATAGGAGGGAGTCAGCGAGTGTGAACTGCCAGCACTGCGATTTCTAACACACTCCCCAGAGAGGAGCAAAACAGTAATGGACAATCATTACTTTTTTCAAGTAGTTATGTAATATGTTATTCTGTCTGGTATAGCATAATTGTAATTACAATATATTTTCATTTTTTAATCTATCCTAAAACTCGGCATATAACAATCTCATACACACGGGTAATAATCAATTAATTGTTCCAACAATAATATTTTTCAGACCATAATCGTATTTGTCAAAGAATAATATAATAGTTGTTATCCAAGAACAAGCTAAAGACATTTTTGGGGGATTTCACTGTTATAGCTAGCCTCTCTATCATAGAAGAGGTAAAGAGAGATCCTTCGCTCTGAATTAATCATGCTCAGGAAGTTGATCAACATGAGATGTTGTTTGTTCTCTGAAATCCGGACAATCCCAATCTCTATCAGTTACTTCCACAGAGACACCCACACAGTCAAAATGGTACCATCTGTTGCATTTATCGCAACATACCATTGGTGAAGAGCCGTCATTCCTAATGGAACATGTAGGACAGAATATAAGGTCCTCCTCCAAATCAGAAACTGCATGAGTTGCAGAAGAAACCTCTCTGATTTCCAAGGTATACAAATGATTTACGGAATGGGTCTGTTCGCATTCATCTCTCAATATGCATGAAGAACAAACTCGTCCATCTTTTCCTCGAATGAGACGTAGAACCTCAAAAGGGTCCCGATCGGTTTGGCGTTTTCACCAAAAAAATTTCCCCAACGGAAATCCTTTCTGGGCAATGACTTTACAATCGTTATGCCACAATTTACGGAATTTCTCAACAAAGCTTTCTCTTAGTTGAAGAGATTCAAACAAATCAATCCTACTTGGGGGTCATGACAGAGGTAATCGACCTCATAGATGTCCTAGCAATAAACGTGGATTATAACCGGCTTGCAGGAAATGGTTCGGGGGTAGAATATCTAGTCCCATATCCGAAGAAGTAATATAAGTGAGAGGCCTGTCATTAACAGCTCTTTCTACATCCGTAAGTATTGTTTAACTTTTTGGATCATACGTTCCCACGCACCCCCATGCCAGGCAGAATAAACAGGTATGGTAACGTGAGTTATAGACGTAGATCTAAAATGGTGTTTAAATAAATCTGAGCCAAATACCTAAGACAACACTATCCCAGAGGCCAAGAAAGCTTTAGCATTATCCGAGTAAACATGAGTAGGTACACCAAACAAATTTGTGAATCTGAAAAATGCCAGCAAAAATGAACGAGTACTCATATCGGGTAGCCATTCTAAATGAACTGCTCGTAAACTCATACAAGTGAATAACAAAATATACATTTTGACATCCTCTCCATTGGTCTTCACCCAAAATTGTCCAGTGAAATCCACACCCACTTGTTGGAAGGCGTGCATAAAATTAGCCCTATGCACAGGCAATTGAGAGCTTATTGGATCCTCGAATGGCAGTGAATTTATCTTTTTACATACGAAACAGTGCTGGATTACTCTTTTAACAGACTGTCTTCCCTGGAGTACCCAGAACCCCTTAACCTTAACTTGGTCAAAGTGGAATTTGAGTCGTGATGGCAACAATTCAGATGTGTCTCCTTAGTTACTAGCTCAGTAAGGTGATGACGCTTCCCCAAAAGAATAGGGTGCTTTACCTGATATGGATGAATGTTGGAGCTCTGAATACGACTAGAAGCTCGAATTAAACAATCGTTGTTCATAAACAACCCAAGTCCAGCAACTCTTGGCGGAATATTTCTTCCAGATGGTCATTTCAGATATTGAAGTTCCTCTAGAAACTCCCCCCTCTGCATCGCCGCGAAACGCAGCCGTTTAGCTTCACTAGCAGAATCAGTCTACCGACGTTTTAGTTTGTCGACGAACAATAAAACCTTCTGCAAAACATTGATCACTCTCGTCAGCGATTAGAAGTTGGATACCTCTATGGCCAAGGCGTTCCTCTCGGGCGAAGAATCATACCATAGATGCAGGAAACAATCCTTTTATTAGCGTTGTCCAGACAGGGGAGAGGAGGAATCGTCCAACCAATGTTGGCCTGATGTATCCATTCAGGACCGTAAACCCATAAATCATAATTATGCTTGAATTTTGATGTTGAAACACCTCTAGTAATAAATCCGTTGGATTCTCATTAGTCGGAACATACTTGAATTGGACGGAGATTCCAAGTTCACTATGTATCTCCTCCACCATCCTTTTAACGTCCTTAATACGGTTCCCAACAAATACATTCTCTTTGGCTGCTTTCCCGTTGAGGACCCAAAACAAATCCACTTGAGCATCCGAAACGAGCTATAGGGGCCGGATAACTACCGGACTCAATTCCTTCAAAATTTTGGGAATAACTCTAACGGCAAGATATATAGCCATACGTTCTAGAGTTGGTAGGGATTTTCTTTTTCAGCGGGGCAAATATCAATATCAATGTACTCTGTTAGAGTTACCGCAAAATACAACACTAGAGAAATTGTAAAAAATTGTAAAATAGTCCATGGAGTCGGCACGGGGTTCATTGTAGCCTCGCTAAAACTCAACTGCACAAGCACTTCCAAAAAGACCCCTCGTCGCAAAAAAAGTGCCCCCCCCCCAAAAAAAAAACCCTTGCCAAGGTTCACTCCCCGCTTAGAGGCTCCAATATATCTACGGATAAATGCCAAGGTCACTTTCCCCCTCCCGTAGCAGGGGGTCAGCGAGTGTGAACTGTCAGCACTGCGATTTCTAACAGCAAAGTTGTTTTAAGTGATTAAATCACTAAATAATTAGATAAGTTCAGATTGATGACGCTCGTGCGCCTATATACCATCTAAAATACTCTGCCTGTTCGATGGTCTACCAATCTTAAGTGTTAAAAAGTATTTATATCGCTAAGCGCCAAGTTGTAATAGACGAATCTTAAGAAAACCCCATGTTCTTTCAATAATAAAGATATTTGCGTCCTTCTCTATCGAGAAATAATGGATACGTGTTGTGTTCTTAAGTTTCGGGCAGTAGGTAGCAACCCGAAATAAAAATAAATTCCTCTTTCTCTCCTTCTTCTTCTCTTTCGTTCTCTCTCTCTTCTTCCTTCTATAACTTTAGAAGACGGCACTACGTGTTTCCAAGGCAACTGCCCCGCCGCTCTTAATCAAACATTGATTGCTCTTATAGTGCAGCCTCCTTCCCACAATCCGTCTCCGCCGGAAGCACTTCCGTTTCCGACGGAAGTACTTTCGTTTCCGCCGGGAGTACTTCCTTCCCATGAAAACGTATTGCTCCTTCTCTTTCTTTTCTTTCGTTGTGCCCGGCTCCCCACACGAGGTAAATTGTACGTTTGTCGTCGTCTCATTCAAATATACAACATGTTGCACTTTCACTTTAAGACGGGTGGATACACCATTATACACCTGTGTCGTCGTTGTGAACGCATGGTGTTGATTGTCTGTGGAATACAATCACTTCGACACGGATGTTTATAAAAAAGGTCTATTTAAAAGGGCAGTCTCAGAAAATATCAGAGACACCTTGTATACACGTGAGAGAGAGAAAAAGACAGACAGATAGATAAACGAATATCCGAACTGTACGCGCGGACCCCATTGCAAAAAAAGTATCATTAACTCTTTTTTTAATTTTCAGAACTCTTTAATAAAAAATATGAATAAATAAAAGCTCAGTTGTCTGTTCACTTGTCTACTTACAAAGACAGTTGATCATAAAGATTTTCTTGATAAAAGAAATGGAAAATATAGTAAAGCTAGTATGTGACCATTAATGGTCTGTGGGTTTAATCGTCTCCATAAGTCTACTGTCTGCTAAGAGGAAGAAATAGAACCTAATTGCCCTATAATCAGTGTTTTGTACTCGTATGTCATCGCTCGATTGTTTACCTTTTGAACTTCCGGTAATTATCTGCCCTTAGACTGTCCCCACTTCTTGTCCCGACGTGTAATAGCCTTTTATGTAAATAAAGTTCGTTTTCATTTACTCCCCGTCTCTGTTTATAATCTTAGCCATCTTCGACCGGCGACAACACAACATGGTGTCAGAAGTGGGATCAAAGGATACAACAAATGTTTCTTCGTGAAAAATAAGTATTCATCGAAGGAACAGATAGTTCCTAATGCCTGTAAGAGCAAAGTTGACTTAAAGTCTATATAACAACAGGCACAACCACCCATTAACAGTTGATACTAATGAACCATTCATTACTGACTGGGTGTTTGTATACCCAATAAACCGTAGTGTGATCTCTCTATCCAGCAAGAATAGTACAAGCAGCCCATCAGCACCTACATACCCTACACCAGTACACAATGCACAAGCTCTGACCAAAACTGAAAGGCTATATCCAAATTAAATTGCCGAGCCTTATTTGGAGACACGCCGCTCTGTACGTCCCCAAAAGATACCACAAATGCTGAGCTTGCAATGCTTAAAGAAGAAAAGAAATACCCTCCTTGTTTAACTTAAAGAAGATAGATGTCGTATCAGTATGTTATAGCTCGATGATTTACCTATTGAACTTCCGATAACCATCTGCTCTTTATCTGTCCCCACTTTCTGTCCCCACTTGTAATGGTTTCCATGGAGATAAAGTTTGTGTTCATTTACTTTCCCTCTTTTTTTGTTTTTAATCCTAGCCATCCTCGACCGGCGACGACACATAAGCCGTGATCATAGAGCAATAGCGTGCGGAGTGTAGGTTGACTGTTAACTGGGTTCGCGCCTTCCGACCTTCTTAAATTGTAACTGCTACACTAATGAGAGCAATAAGCTTGAAACGCTAACGTCTATAGGTCATAATAATTTAATATGTATTTATAAATATATATATATATATATATATATATATATATATATATATATATCTTTGTTATATTTTGAACAAAAATCCTTAGAATTTTTGTCACTGAGTTTAATGGGATTGTTTAGAATTGTCTCAAATTTCTTACCCATTTTTGTTATTCTACCGCAAAACCACATTGGATTTATTCCACCTAGAGTACTAATAGTTTTACTATCTGTGGTGCAGTTTCCACGGATTTTTAACGGTGACTTGTTGCCTATCCATTCTTAACCTTTTCTCATTGAACATTTTGCCACTGAACTTTTTCCTATCTGGATATATTTTACATTTATACAACTTTCTAACACTTACATTTTCCATTATATTCTCAAAGATTTCAAATTTTGAATGTTGGATACTTTCGTGCCAACTTATCGATCTATGCAATTCCTCTGATAATAATAGTCCAATCTTTGAAAAGCCCGGCTTAAGGAAAAAAACATAAACATATTTTTATTGAATACACGTCGCATTAAACAACTAAAGATGAAATAGATTCTTCATGTTTACATTCTTTATTTCTCAATTCTCTCTCTCTTGTTCTCTTTCTTTCTTTCTATATATATATATATATATATAGTAAGCTATGAAAATATATTTATAGAAATAAAGCTACACAGAGGTTCCTCTTCATGGGTAGCTGGATTTTCCCCACATTAAAAACTGACCTTGTTTCTAACTTTGCCCTCGTGAAAAGGCTATTTAATAAGAAAGACAGACCTAGATTTATTTGTGTTTCTGTTGCAAGTAATGTATAGAATCGGTGCTCTCCTCGGCCAAAGGAAAGCGCGTTCTAGACTGAGACAATTTCTATTTTTGTTCCAATTGAGAGTGCCACGTTGATTTTGTCCATATAAACACAGACCTTGTGTTTAACTCTACCCTCGTTTATAGGAAATTAAATAGAAACAAGAGCTGCAGATTATAATTATAAACAATTGTTAGCCCGTAGGTTCAATAGTATTTCTGCAGGAGTAAGAATTAACGTTTACATAACCTGGGGAAATGACAATAGGCAATCTCTCACAACTTGATTATTGTATTTGTCAAAAATACAAAATAACTTACTCGGTTCAAAGGGTAAACATTTTATTTGTTTAATATTCGGCAGTTACTTAATGACATTTAGCAAGCATTCGTAGCCGACTTTTGTAAGACTGGTTTGTATTAATCAATTTATAAATGATGATTGTTTCGGCGAATCAAGCACACTTTCGCCTTTTCTCTACTAATCATAGCTTATCTAGGCTCAGAATAACCATTGAGGATAAGGGTTTATGCTATTGTCAGTTGGCGAGGAACAACACCTTGAGAGGATAAGAAACGTTGCGTTAAATAGTCAGAATTTGATTAATTAATTGGTAGGTTCGACAAAACATTCGACTTTAAAACGACCATGGTGTATTCAACTGGGAAGACGCCCATGGTAGTGTATTCCCCATATAGCATGTTCTTGGAAAGAAAAGTTGTT
>OY744515.1:134636023-134638523 GCA_963556195.1 Sepiola atlantica
TATTTTCTTGATCTTTATGGGAGGAAAGCCGTAAATTAAAAAAGCGGTGTTTCGTTGATATGTCCCGTTTATAACCAGTAGTGTTGAAAACAAAAATTGGTTATAAACGAAATGATAGATGCTATCTCTTATTTCCATTAGAGGGGTATAAGTTTAGTCTCGGGGGGGGGGGTTGTTAACTTCTATTTTATTGACGGTGTGTTAATAATATCAATATTTAGTGTATTTCAGAAAATTTATCAAATTCTTTATCTTATTTTATTTTATTCCACTCGTACGCGTACTTCCCTCCATGCGCACCAGCAAATACACTTATATACACATACGTGCATGGAACTACAAGCATGTCTATATACAACATATGCACGCATATGCGTATGCACGCACGTACACACATCTACATTCACATGTACGGGGGTTATTAATTTTATATTATTTATTTTTTATTTTTTATCATTTATTTTTTGTGTTTTTGTTATGTTATTAATTTAATCTTTTATTTATTTTATTACTATTAGTTTATATTTTCTATTTATTAATAATATGCTCCTATATATACACACGCGCACATGCACACACGTGCTTGTACATACACACGGACGTATACACACGCATGTACGCTCATCTTCATTTATACAGGGGTGGGCGGGTGATTTGAGAATCTATTATATGGACTGTATGAAGCGAGGGGGTATTCTTAGGGTTAAAAAATTATTTCGTTCTGTGGTGTATCTATATTCCTGAGAGTTTAAAGGGGTTTCATATATTTACCGTGATAGGAGGGGCACGTGGAGATCGGGTATCTGCTAATAAATGTATAAACCGCGATGGATGGGTTAAGTTTTAGTATGGATGGTGTGATCTGTGGTGAAAGGGTGGGGTGTTTATTGATGAATGTTTTATCTGTGGTTAGGACTAGGTTGTATCAGGGTAGGCGGTGTTTATGTATGTGACTCGATGTGGCGAGTGTTAAATGCAATAGATTGTGGCAATTTAGGGCATTTTTTACCCTCATTTGACCCCCTGGGGGCACGAACCAGAATTTTTCTGAGGTCAAGGATGCTCATTCTATATCCTGAACAATTGCCTCTACATTTTGGCCAAGTTTCAGAAAAATTGAATTGATGGATAAAACGTTATGGGAGAACAGGGTCATGTTTTGCCATTTTAGGGGGCTTTTGACCCCCTGGGGGCACGAACCAGATTTTTTCCAAGGTCAGCGATACTTATTTTCTATTACGAACAATTGACTCCACATTTCGGCCAAGTTTCAGAGAAATTGAATGGATGGATGAAAAGTTATGGAGCAAACAAAATGTCATTTTTTGCCATTTTGAGGCCTCTTGAGCCCCTGGGGGTATAACTTGATTTTTTTTCAAAAATCGGAGAATGTCACTTTCTAACCTGACCAAAGTTCCAACTTCTTGCAAAATTTGGAGTGTCGAAATAGTGGCAGAAAATGATTTGTAATTGTTGGAATTGATTTTCGTGTGAAAAAACTGTCCAACTTTGACGCCGCAGAGTCGCAGAGGAGGGGAACCAGAACTCTTCTAGGGTTGGAGATATTATCAATTTTATAGTGTGGACTATTGTATTCGAGACGCAAAAATACTTCCATTATGTTCACATGCAAATTATGCATGTGAATATAATTAAAATTAGCCTTCTTGGTATGTGTTCGTATTTAGGGATAGACATGCAACGACAGAGCGGTGGTCTTCTTGATTATATATATATATATATATATATATATATATATTTCATTTGGATCACAGGGAAAACAGTTTCCAGTGTAGATGTTGTGCCGCGTGGAACCATCGTAATGTTATATAAATGTGATCACATTTTGGGGATAAACATCATTTTTAGTAATTTACCCGTGATTTAAATTTCATTTAAATCAAAGGATGAACAGTTTTCTAGTGGGGATATGCGGGGTCCAGCTTAATATTATCAGAATCTGCTGAAATTTGGGGAATATACGTCATTTTTTATAATTTACCTATAGTTTGAATTTTATTTGAATCTAAGAAAAAACAGTTTTGAGTGGAGGTGGAGGGCGGGAAACCGAGTGATATATAGCCTATGACCTGCACTGATAAGTCACTAGTCCACATGATAATTTTCAAGCAATTCTGCCCAGCGGTTTGGATGAACATGAGACACAAAATCAGGCGGAAACACACACACACACACATATAAGGTGTCCTATGATTGAATGTGAAGCAAAATGCTTGTCATTCAACTACTTTATAGGATTAAGATTTTTTTATAGGAGTCATTCTTATTTTAGTGTACGTGGATGGCATCGTCATTATGTTCAATAGTGGTGCTTGAGGTGATAGTCATAGATGTTGCATACATTGTATCTAACGCCGAGACAATAGACATAATGATAATACAAACCATCATCAAATTAAACTTTGAAATGCTTTGCGAATTCATGATAGAATTGTTATCGTATAAATTTTAAATGAATTTCCTAGAAAAGTCAATTATA
>OY744515.1:134641023-134656023 GCA_963556195.1 Sepiola atlantica
AGGTTCAGTTTTTGTTCGGTCAGGATAATTTTGTTTATTAAGGGGGATAGATTATAGAAGCCATTTCGTTGCCTGATGGTGTTGGAGGCTGTTATTAGTGCAGTTTCCAGTAGTCTTCCTTTCTCTCATGTATTAGTGCCCGATCATGCTTTCAAACTTGAAGAGGCCAAACTCTCCAAATACATTCATAACAAATCTCGGTGTTTTGGATTATGCATAAAATTCGCTTAGAGACATTTTTGTTGGTCGGTTGGACTGTCAGGATTAAGATTTTGCTAAATAGACTTCAATATTTAAAAAAGCACGGAGTAAAGCCTTCTGAACAGTTCCACAATTGTATCATACGTAGGAATTTTTCGACCAATTAATAATTTGTTTTCGACACTTTTACAATTATTAAGACATCAGAAATAGAACTGCTTTATATAATTGATTTTATCTTTACAAATAATCAAATAAAACGTATTTTTATATCTGTAAAGGTTTTTTGTTTTAAAATAGTTGTTGTACTTCTACATAATTTGAACTGAAATGTTTCTATTTAACTCTAACTATAACTCTAAACTAACCTCAATCTAATTTGTAGGTTTATTTCGACATAAGTGGGTTAGGTTCGGTTCAAACTCTTTGAAGCACATAAGAATTTTAAAAGTTGATTTTGAAAATAGTTTTTTTAAATAGTGTATTTACTATTATTTAGGGCAAACTATCTCAACGAAAGCTGGGAATGATTAAATAAAAAATATCTAAGTCGTCGAAAATGAAAGGAGACTGTTTTCTTTTAAACTGCTTGTCAATTTCCGATGTTAACACCGGAAACCGTCGCCAAGTAGATATGTTCCATTTAAAACTCAAAATGTATGACAAAACGTTTGGTTAGATTGAGTCATTCGGTTTTAAACTATTTAAAAATATTATTTTCTCTGTTGTGCAAAGCTTAAATTAAAAAAAAAACATTTCCTTTGTAATGTTAAAATGTCAAATATTATTTACGCTGTAATTTGAAATAGCATTTTCCTTCTGTCTGTCAAGCTTATATTTGAAATAATATGTTTGTCAACCTGTTAAGCATTAACTTGAAATAGCATTTTCTGTATCCTATGAAGCTAAAATTTCAAGTAGCATTTGCGCCGACCAGTCAAGCTTAAACTTAAAATAGCATTTTGTCGACCTAACAAATTAAGATTTGAAATCGCATTTTCTTCTGTTTGTTAAGTTTAAACATAAACATAGTTGGTGAGTAAAGATACAATTCTAAACATAATTGTATTTGATTTGTTGAGTTCAAATTTGAAGTAGCATGTCCATTGTTCTGTCAATCTCAACTTGTAACTAGCATTGTCATCACCAAACGCGTATGTTTTAAGGGCGTATATCAAGTTCATGTTTATTTTATTACAACATATCGTTAAGGAATTTATGAGAATAATATATTTCTTAGGTTAGCTAATGCAAGTACTTTCATGAGATAGTTGTATAATTTCTTTGCATTGAATGCAAATGTCTATTTATGTTTTATGTTTATTTCATGACGTATTACTATAGGCTAATGTAACTGTATATGTGGACTAGTCTGAAAATGTTTCTTTTTTATACGAGTGGGGTAGTTTTAACTAAATAATTGAAACCAGTATATATTACTAATAGAACGATTCCAATATCTTCCCGATTCCGATACAATTACGAATTATTTAAAAAATTCCTAATTCCGATACAGTTACCGAGTCCGATTCTTTTAAAGTCTCTATATCTTAAGAGAAAAGGTTATTATTTCTTATTTACGGATTACTGTAAAATTGCATTCAATATATGCATATATTTACGCAAAAATACACTTTTGGGGGAGATCAATAGATGTTAGTTTTACTGGTAGTTTCAAATCAATAAATTATTATAATTTTATTATAAGCAACATCAATGGTACATTAATTTTTAACCAAAATAAAAACAAAAAAAAACAACTAAAAGAATCGTTTTTGCATCGGAAAACAGACACACATTCTTCCGATACTCACTAAAGTTCCGATTTTTTTCTGTTTTAATTAATCGTCCCAACACGAGTATATATACAATAAACTAGACACACTAAACTCCCACAGTATATGACATTACATCTTAAAAGTCATCTTCGTGAGACATAACTAGAACGAGCTACGTTGTGCATAATCCATTTAGATATTCGGTTGGCCAAAACGTTTGTTCGTTTTTCGAACGTCATCATTCCGGCCTACTGAATATCGTTTCATATACATATTTTTTTAAATTTAGCGAATATATTGATGGCACTGTGTAATAAGCCACCCAACCGAAGAGTTCTTACATTTCGTTTTGTATTTCAGACCTGAAATAGAAGATACAGCAGATCACTACTGACATATGACGCTTTTTTTGCTAGAGAGAAAAGAGAGAAAAGCTACAGAATCCAGCATAAATATATGTCATGTGTATGTGGAAAGTGCTGTCAGAGAACAGGTGTGCCACAAATGGTTTGTTCAGTTCTGAAAATGATTTGTTTCAGTGAGAGATACTCTTCGATCTGGCCAGCCAAAGATGATGAATAGTGACAAATTGAAAGTTGTGGTTAAACAAGATTGCCATTTGACAACCAGACAACTCGCATACATTCTCAATATTTTCAAATCGAACGCGGAAAACGAATTGCATAATCTCGGTTATATTTCTAAATTTAATGTTTGTGTTACTCCTTCAAAAATAAAAACGAACGAACTTTTTGGGCAACCCAATACATTAATGATTTCTATTCAGAGAACCCTTTGTTCACGATACCTTGCAATAGAATTGATGTTTCAGTATTATGTGACGGGAAAAGGTTTTGTGCCGACAAAAAAACTAAAATCAATTGTAAATGACGAAAGGCTTAAAAGCATTTATGTTTTTAATAGACGTTGCGTTTCAGCATTACACGAGTAAAAATACTTGATATACCGTAAAACAAATAACAAAAAGTAAACTCCATAGTAGATGATAACAAGTCTAGGAAATTCTCTTCGTGTAATATAGACATTAATTGTGTGTTTTAATAATCAGTTTATTTAAGTAACCATGCCTATTTCCTGACGACTAATAGACTATTATCCCACTTCTCAACTTGTTTCTGTTATTGGCGTAGTCATCTAAATATCTACGGCGTATATTACTCAATTCCCAATATATGTCCATTGCATCTTTAAATATTAGTTTAGCGATACCCTGTATCCTCCATGTTTTACCCACTTGCGAATGTTGTAGTAGTTTTTGTACTCTCTCTCACTTTAACGGTTTAACGTTGTGAGACCCAATAAACATATGTGAGGTGTCAGTCTTTTATTGTTTTAATCGGTTTCCTAATATGAAAGTCTGTAACGTAAGTCAACGATTATATGTGATATTGCTTATTAGGACTATGTGTCACGTCGCAATTATTTTCGTCAGTTTTGCTTTTAACTCATCAAGATGCCATGTATCAGGAGGTAACTGAACATCTGTACTTACTTGGTATCCTCTCGGAGCTGACGTCGAGTTATTTCTTTTTGCGTGTTAGAAAATATTGACAATTCGGATGTAAAAGAATGTATATAACTATGTACTCTATACTACTTATCTGAGAGAAAAAGAAGGGCAAAGCACCGGAAGAGACAAGTGCAGGACATCCTCGTTTCTAGAATCAAGTTTACTCGATGTCGTTTCCTAATAACTTCACTACATCAAAACCTTTTTTCGTTTACACCGTTTTTAATCAACAAAACACAAATATTCATTTTAAATAATTACATACTGGTAATACGAAGTCTTGCCTATTTTTCAAAAGCCTATATATCTCACGTTCAATTTTCACGTTCGATTTTGTCACACATGTGACTCATCCAACTGTAATGATTTGTCTTTGTTAGACATCGATGATAGGTCTACACGCCCTTATATGTTTTGTTTGACAACTTTGTCTAGTAATATCTTTCAGATTACGTAATAAACTTTTCCTGCATTTAACGCACCATGAAGTCAAATCAGTGGTATCCATACTTCAAACGCCACACTGATTCTCAGAAAGTACAAAAGGAAAGATGTGATCATTTACACGATTCAACAAGATTATTGTAAATACTTGTCCTGTCCCATTTAAAACAGAGATGCCTCGATAGTAGCCGAACTGGTATTTCCCGTATATGCCCCTGTACAGAGAGACCATGATGGAGTCACATCAATTTTGGTAAAATCTAAACGTTGTCACCTAACCCCTTAATTTACACTGCCATTGGTCTTCCACCACAGCGAAAGGGCAATGCATGTATACCATCTCCGCCATATTCGCCACAGTCCAACTATCATAAAACTTTTTTTACTTTTTAGAGAGATGGGCCAGAATCTAGTTCGGCAATGATAGCCCTCTTGGGCAATATACCTATCATATACGTACTGACTATCAAGTAGCTTGCTTGAATCCCTAATCGACTCTGTGCGATCCTTGGATTTTTATGGGGTTCTACTAGAATGGCTAGGACCATAGACAGTCTTCATCATATCATACATGGCTTTACATCAGCGACATTCTGAATCTTGCCATCCTCCCGTCGTCACCATTAATCCTTCATCCGTCTGTTCTCTCTGCAACTTGGATGCAATCGCCTAATATGACGGTTCCGCAGACTTAATATTTGTAGGTGACAAGCCGCTATCAATTCGCCTTGATGAGTTCATGCTTTTCATTTAGCAGTTGTGTGGTGTTAGCATTATTGTCATCAACCAAATCTTGATGATTTCTCTTTATTAGCACTATAACATCTACTATCGTTTAATAAACACAATTATTAAAATATTCTACGATAGTGCTAAACATTATTTTATAGACCTAGAGCAGTTTTATCATACTTCAGTTTTCCAACATTTATTCTACAAGGACACTTGCCGTTATTAAATCGCCTCTTCGGCCTAATTTCGAACCTTATTTAAGCACACCCAAGACGATAATCTGTAAAGCACTCGGCATTCTTATGAATCAGACATTAAAGATCGCTTGCAAGTCGCGGCTACAGGTTATGACGTAATCGACCAAATACCATTGGTTTGATGTTTTCTCATATTTTGGTTTCATGTGGAAACCCGTTTTAGTTAGTACTAAATCAACCTCCGAACACGTTTGCAGTAAATACAACACACTCTTATTCATACTATCGACTACATAAGGTCCGAAAGGACGTCATGTGTGATAGTCTCTCGCATTGAAATCTCCTAACAAAACAATGTTATTATCTCAAGGAGCAGTCATGATAACTCTTTTAAGATATTCATAAATGTATCCTATGTTCGATTGATTCATTACATCTACTTCAGGCGGGGGATTAGTCTGATTTCTTCATATCTGCTGAGTAGGTCGAACCGGGACGAAATGTATGATTTTAAAATGTACAAATTGGTAGTGAGACCCCGTATGCGGGACGTGATTACGTACAAAGCATGTGACTTATAAAACCTTTCAGAAATTAGGAAGATTAAAAGTATTTTTGTCAGCTAAGAATTTGTTGAAGTCGATTACTAAGCTAGGCACTTTCAAATATTGTTGCTCGACTCCTAATTGATATTGTTGATTGTAGGGGGGTTAGTTTTTATATACAGCCCTTCAAGAATTGTTGGTATTTCACACTGGGGTAGTTATGTATAATTTTTGTGTTGCTGAGGTGTCTGAATTGTGAAGGGGGCATTTATTATCATTCGAGCGTTGGTAGGTTGAACTAGAGTCATAGAGATGTAATGTGAGCAATCAAGAAAGTGTAGTGGTGGTGTAGCCAATGTAACAATTCATGTTAGTATTGTTGGAGATGGATTTTTTAGGGCATTGGAACTGATATATTACGTGGGGTCGTTCTACTAACTTTTTGGCCTGAAACATGTTACTGATAATTATGTGGTTAGAGGTTTTTAATTTTTTATAATAAATGATAAATCTGATTGTTTTATTACTATTGACGATATATATATATATATATATATATATATATATATATATATATATATATATATATATATATATATAAGTATTATGTTTTTGATAACCTTTTCGTCTAATTTAGAGTTAGGGTAGAATATATTTTTGTAGTCGGAATTGTTTAGCTGGTTATTATTGGTGTTATCTTGGTTTCTAATTGTTATTTTTTTTCTGTTTACTAAGGGATTTAGTAATTAGTTGTTAATTAAGACTTGTTTGATGGGTTTTACTTCATTGAGGAATATCTTTCTGCTTGAGGAGATTAATTTTGCACCGAGTTACGAATGTTACCGAAAAAAACCGCTACAGTCGAAGTGAAGAGCGATATTTTACTGATTTTTACAGTGATAAATATCCGTAGAAAACGATAAGTCTCTTCGGTGTTGTACCAGTTAATGTATGATAATAAAATAAAGACGATATGGAGATTGTTTAGGTTCTCACTAATAGAATGTTAAAATAAACATCCGTTGGAAACGCTAGGTTTCTTCAGTGTTGAACCGGTGAATGAATGAGGAAAACACAAAGCCGACGTTGAAGAGACGAACGTCACATATAGTGTTTACTGATGTGTTCAGTGAACAAAAGTTTAAAATAAATATCCGTTGACAATGCTAAGTCTGTTCGGTGTTTAACTAGTGTGTGGCAAATGTGTGGCCTTTTGGAGAGCTAAGTGCTCCCCGTTATATGCCAGATTATTTTTTTTTAAATCAGTAATTCCTTGCGTTTTAAGATCACTGAGTGCACCTATGCCTTAATCACATGTTTGAGTACTGAAGGTCGGTGTCAAATAAATTCAATGATAGGGGCATATGATGGGTTCAGAGATCAGACCAGTCGTCGTTCGAGAAAATCAGTTATCAAACTCAAAACAAAACATTTGGCAAGGCATAAAACGATGACGGCTTTATTCCCTCTCTCCCTCTCTTTCTATCTTCCTGTAAAACGGTATCCCACACGTTCCTGCGTCACGGAGTCCGATATAACACACGCCCCACACGTCTCTCTGACCCCGTGGGTATCTTGTCGGTCACTCACGCACAGGTGTTTGATATCCTGGTCACGGTGCCACGTATAACAGATATCCCACTCTGTTCCGGTGTCACAGAACCACTTATAACATGGTATTCCACTCATGTCTCTATCTCTCTGCTCACGCCTCTGGTTCTCATGACAGCGAACTTGCCAGACTGTGAACACTCTTTGGCCGATCATCGTAGTGGAGAAAAAAATATGTCGCTCGAAATTCCTCCAGGTCGGGATGATGATGATGATGATGATGATGATGATGATGATGATGATGATGATGATGATGATGATGATGATGATGATAGCTCTGTTCATTCTGTGAAGGCGAAGGTTATTCAAGCAGAACAATTCAGTAATAGAATGATGTAACAACTTGGTGAGGTTTTTTTGTATGAAATAATTATAAACAAAGATAAAAGAATTGTTTTTAAACGTTGAATTAAAGTCTATCTGTTGATAAATGTATTTGGCGCTAATCTATTCCGTGATCTCCCTGTGTGTGTGCGTATTAATTTACAACGATTATTTTCACAAGTTAGACTAATTAAGTCATTAATCTATGTTTAAAGAAAAACGATGGGTCTTACCACGCACGCCTGAGAATCGGCGCGCGTGCTCCAGCCAAGACTGGACTGTTCTGAGTCCGGGCTCTGACTTGCTTCCTCGATTGTCTTTGGGGATCTGTCTCTGGGCGTTTTCACGCTCGACACTTATTGAAAATCTACATTGCTTCACGCTTTTGGTCTCCCCTTCCTTTTTTTCTGTGTCTTTCTTCCTCTCTCGGAGTTGGGTGGGGCGCGCATCTCTAAGCGATACAGATAATTTTGATTCCTCTTTTAGTTTTTATCGCCATTATAAAAAAAGCAATTACTCTCTCTCGCTGTGGAGCAGACCTCTGCCCTGATTAATGACGACAGCTTAGATGGCTATCTCCGACAATCAACTTAGTCCGCTCGGTTAGTCGTAGCACTTTTGTTATTAAGAGATCTTGCCCAAATTCTTGGCAACATATTTTCACCGTCGGCTTTTGTGTGTGGTTAATTGCAATAGACAATTTTACATGACTTTTCTTAGACAATCCAGACATATTGTCGCCGGCTCTGGCCGATGTTTGGATAGTTGATTTGTGTTGAATATATTCACTCGTCTTATATCTCCACTTCGTTTCTACGTAGGGCTTAGCATCATCACTAAGATGCATACTAGCGCGCCACTAGGGTACCCGATCCCCGTCGGTCTTGATTACCCTGCCACACCCTTTGTCTCTCTTTTTCTCTTTTCCTATCCCGTCTCTATTATTTTTTTTACTCCATCGCTTGTCCACGACAAGCGAAAAGGTTCGACTTTTGAAATCCGAACGCGGAAGACGGGTTTGTCGTGCTCTGACATCTTTGAGTTGTTTATCATGTTTCTTTTTGACATATAATACATTATATTTTCATATTACAAGTAAAATTGTTTGTTCAATTATTACATAATGTTTGATTTCCAGCATATGGTCCCGAGCAAACAGCCAGCTAGCCAGCCAGTTCCAGAAGCAGACGACTGATTGCTCACTGGCGATAACAAGACGATACATACGTGAACATGTTGTAACACATCGTCCCGTCGTCACATGTCGTCTCAAGATCTACATCGTCAAACAGTCGGAACACATTGCTTGGATCACATTGGTTCCGTGAAGTCCATTGGATCACAGTGAATTGATGACGAAAAACACAAAGACGATAGAGGCGAAATGTGCATCAAATATGAAGTGTTCTCATTTTTCTCTGTGGCCGTCAATTCATAATAAGTATCAGTTAAACACACTATATCTCTTTGGTGTTTAACCTGTGAGTAAATATGGGAAAACAGAAAATAGCATAAAAAATAAGAACAATAATCCAAATTATAAAAATTATGAATTCTAATCTGAGAAATTCTCTGTAGACGTTGCATTTTACACACTTACACCATAGTATCCCCTAAAGTTTCGTCATTAAAACATCAAAAGGGTTAATATATTGCGAATAAAAACGACCGAACGAAACTGAAATGTAATGGAGAAAAAGTCTACAGAATCTTCCTTTACGCAGCTAAATGAGATAATCTAGAAAAATAAAAACAAAACAAGATCGCTTTCATGACGTTATTTATTGACCTTCCAAGTGTAGACTCGTCTTACAAAAATAAAGCATTGCTCAAGAACAATGAAAAAAGAAGACAGCTAGAAATGACAATATACTGTTTGTTAAATAGACAATCAAATATCTGTCTACAATAATTTGTGCTTGGAAAATTCTTGCCGTCAGTCGTCAACGGTTGACTGAATTTGTCTGTGTAAATTGGAACGAAGCCCGGGGGAGAAAGGAACTGCTCTCTCGTTTAAACAATATGTTACCATCATACGGACATCATTAAACGATTCTCTTAGACAACCACTGATCCGAAGAGAAATTGACCTTTCGCCATAATCATCGCTGTAACCAGCACAGAAGACTTTAAAACCACATCATTACGATTGTCTAAAATGTCACCAGTAATTCTTGCTTCAATTCTTATCATTATACTTGTCTCGCGATTAGTGGTCAGTGATAAGTCATTTCTTATGATATAAATCAAAGCAACGTGTATTTTGAATATATATACTAGCTGAATCATTTATGTCGCTGAGTAATAAAGTGTAAGTAAAAAGAAACCAATAATATTTTAACATTTCCCAAGTTTCTTGTTTCGCTGATTATAGTAAAACTGAGTTAATCAACATTTGTTTCCTTATATATTGTAATCATACAAAATACATGCTTGTTATGGATGTAGTGATATTTGAAAAAAAATATGTTAATGTTTTAATCAGCCTCAATTGTGAATTAACTCATCGATGGACCAATCTACCACTAAGTTTCTCTATTTGTTTATCTCATTGTATGTTATTTGACCCCACTCCGCTCTGATATTATGCGATTTCTATCATTCTCAATGTTCTCTCTTTCTCTCTCTCTCTCTGTCTCACTCTCTCTCTCTCCCTCTCTTTATATATATCTCGTTCTTTCTCATTCTTTTTCTCTGGTTATCAACAGTAGAAAGTAATTAAAAGATAAAGAATAAAAATATTGAAATAGTCCATTATAAACAAATGGAAATAACCCTGAGTTAACCTATTTAACTCGTAGCTGATGAGGAAATAATGAAAAGAATAAGAATAAAGAAAAGATAGAGAGGGGGACACATATTCGAATAGATAATAAAATTAATGGTCCTTTATATAACTAAAATTAAAATTGCAACATACATGTTAGGGTTAGGGTTAGGGTTAGGGTTGATGTAGAAAGCACCGTGGAATTTACAATGGGATCAGCTAATATAATATTGATTCAGCACCTTTTGAAGACTTTTCTTCTCTATTGTCAACCCCTCTACAATAATATTTAAAAAATCTGAGACAAACGTGTTGTATATCCGAATGTGGTACTCTTATAAAGAACGTGACTTCGCGTCACCAACGTTCGGGCAATTCTGGGAAGCGCCCAAGAGTTGACGAAACTTTAACCAATCAGGTTGCATCAAATATTATCCAATCAGATTCCAAGCAAGCAGACGATAACTTTTGGAAGAAATTAATTTGTACGGTGTGCAGCGCGTTAAAAAAATGAATTTCTACGACCTGTGTATGCGCGTTGAATCTCCCGAAGGAATCATAGAGTTATGTCAGCAACGGTCATTTCTAGCGAAAGACTAACACTAAACCCAAACCCTAACCCAGACAATGTTAAAAATAAAAAACCTTGAAAGAAAATTTTTAAAAAACGAACAAGAAATTGGTTAAAAACAGTAATTTCCTTGTTTGTTATATGAATTTTTTTTTAACTTTTCGGTGGAGAACAAAAAACATTTTATTAAAAAATATTTGATTAACAATGGTTTATTTGACAACAAAAATAAACATCTTATGGATAACAGTTGTTTAGATATGGTTTGCTCGTTCTTTATGTTTATATATGCATTTTATTTTGATTTTCGTCGTCTGAATTTATCATCTGCCAATCTTCAATGTATTGTGTTACAGTTTTCGCCTCGTCAACTCCCGAGACCTGTCCGAAAGTGAACGACGCAAAGTCACGGTAACGCGGGGTGTTTTCCATAGGAGTACCCCGTATGTTATGGTTTAATCGAACATGGATCAAATCAATTAGTATTATTCTGTTTGAACAGTTATCGATTATGAATCAAATTAGTAGGTAGAGGAGAAACTTCATGCGTTACTATATTTTGATGAGGAATTATAGAATCACTAACAATGAGTCCTTATTGAAAGAATCTATCTTCTATAAATGTGAGACGTGTTACGCTTGTGTAGAAAGAGTGTGTAATGTGGATTGCAGTACCTAGTGTCCCTTTTCATCGATATGTATCTCATAACGTCAAGGAACGTTGCCGGTGAGTTGTGGGGATACTCTACCTGCCCTAACTTGTCAGTGGGCAGGATAGAATCTAGTATAGTTCATGTCTCTTCCAGGCCACATAAAGCACCAGGTATTCCCAAATAGTCACCCATTTTGTACTGGCCAGGCTATACTTCGATTAACTCCGGTGATCTAACGGGAACCGATGTGTCACGTGATCATGTCCTTGTATATCTATTAAATAAGTAAAAAGTTAATTTAAGAAGATTGTGTTATTAATAGAAGCATTGTGCTTGGTGTATTGATAGGTTCGAAGTTTAGAATGCTCTGATTTACATTTTTCATTTGAACAGCTTACTATGATTTCTCTAGTGTATCTGTGACAGTAAAAAAAAGAACGTGCACAAGCTACTAATGTTCTATTGTTAAATAGCGAAGGGGGTGTTTTGATGGAAGAGCGTGTGTGTCATACTTAACATAAGAGGTAGCCTAGAAGCGGAAGTCGTTGAAATCATGTTCTTCCGGCCAGGAAGGAGTCTCAGTCTTTTTCTGTCTCAAACTAGAGCAAGCAGACGCGTACGTCGCCGTTTTCCGAGTCCCAGCGAGGTCGGGAGCGATCGCGTAACTAACAAGACAGGAAATTTATATGTCTATCTATCTTTATATCAGTATCTCTTTTCTCATTACGCTTTAGAAGTCAATCTGTTTACTTTTTCTGTTTTAAATATAAGCCTATTAATAAAGCTGAATAATGGCATCCACATGGTGTTTATAAACAGCCGGAAAGCAACATTAGTTTCACAACACCGACAACGGAAAAGTAAGCCTGCGTGCGTTTTTATTAACAACTTTGGTTCACACGAGCATGCTTGTGTATAACTGTATATATACTCACTGTGATGCGTAATATAACAGTACACTATGGCTGTCTTCGGTAACATATCATTTGAAATAATGTGATAATCAAGAATTAGAATTTCTATCAAACGTTACTAAAACTAAAGTATGTAACTAGGTACGAATATAAAACTGCTGATGCTAATCTAAAATAAATAAGATCTGGAAGAGTAAGACATTAAACTCGTGAGATGAAACCCACAAAATGGCGTGTACATGGAAAGATGACAACTAAGCCAATAAAAAGTGAATGAGTGGAAATAACAGCTAAAAACATACGCAATGAAATCGGGTTTACATACAGAAAGGCAGAATGCAAACGAGACATAGCAGCTAAACAGGAGAAAGCAAGACAGTACGGACAGGCTACAGAGAACAAAGCATGGATTATTTGTGATTGGATATATTTAATTTTTAGTTCTGAATCACGAGTTGACATTTGCCAAGATGCATTTTTGTATTTACCCAATTTGTATGAACCAACAGGGTACAACTTCTTTGACCGGATCTCTTCTCTTGTTGACTTTAGTTTCAACCATTCTTTCTATAATCAGACATTTACAAGGATTGATACGTGACAGCTACGAACATTCACGGTGCAATTGTTTCTACCGAAACGACTTAGAACACTGAACTAATCAGTTTACGTCAATATCGACTTCACCACCGTGACCATCCAGCCAAACTGGAACTTTCCTCAGCTGCCATTAAAACGAAATACACAACGATGATTACCTCATAGAAAGGATTAGCATTTCTCCAGTACCTTACGATATGTCACCGGAAATTATGACAATCATCACTTCAACAATTGATTAAAAAGATAAATACTCCGATTTACAAGAATTCTCTAATTCCATCCATATAAAATATATTGTATTGGTAAGTGACTGTTTTTTAGAATAACAGTTCATATTAGCACATGAGGTCGAAGCTTTCCTTGCTTCGAGAATTGTATTTAAACTCAATGAAATAGCTAATAAACGATCTGATTTTTAATCTGATCATTGATAGAACTCCCACTTGCAAAACTAATCTAAGACGATTGTAAGGTATTGACAACATAAACGATGACGATTTAGTGTAAATTTATTATATGAAGATGTAATAAATATAAGTATATCTTTTTTATGGAGGATCAAATAGAACGATTATTTCGATGATTAGAAAAGTTATTCCAAAAGAGCGAAACGTGGTGTTAAAGATATAAACACCTGTAATAAAACCGCATATCGAATATCGTATTCAAGTTCCAGCTTCACGCTTTAGACATGAAGATTCTCAAGTAATATTCAAATTGGCAAGTCGTACAGACGAGTGACAACACTAAGAACATAACTAAGATAATATCATTAATGGGTGAGATTGAAAGATTTAGGATAAACTACTTTATTAGACAAAAATAAATAAACGATTAACTTAAATAAACCTTTAAAAGTATTTAATTAAATTAAAACTCATAAGATAATTAGTAGAATATCAAACTCTCGTTAACATAGTTCTTCTTCTCGATCTAGACAGTTCGTTACAAATCAGATTTAAATAAAACTATATTCATTGATCACTTAAATGTGTTTGCTAATTTTATTTTCTAAATGTGTAGTGTTTACCTTCTATTTCTAACTATCATACTAACATTTGAAACAGTAATCGTCATTTTTCTTGTTTTTACTTACAATGTTACGAATTAATACATTATTGGAAGACGATGCCATATAAGACAACGAACACTAACGGCATATATGATTTTAAGGTGATGAATTCATGATTAAAGGTTTTAAAAAGGAATTATGATAGCACGTTTGAGAAATAGGCAATGAAATATTCAACAATGTTTTATATGGATAGGGGTAATGTATTAATGCATTTAATGTTCAATGTAATGTTTATTGATTTCTTTTTAAGTTAAGAACATAGTTCAAAGATGGATAACACGAATCTTATGTGACTAAATTGTTTTTAAGAAATTAAAATGTAAAATTTGCGTAAAAATCGATACATAATTTGTTAAATCGATAGCTGTCCGTGTGTGAAAATTCAGTGTTAATCGTGACCAACTACGTGTATTCTTAAAGCCTTTCTATTTACCTAATTCGAAACGTATGTTTAGATGTCCAATCTACAAATAAGGTACGAGTTCAACTTCGTTACATTTCCTCAGATAGTTAAAACATTTTCTCGCTATATTATGTGTCAAACACATTCCTTAAAACCTATTGTAGTTCAGGAGAAACATGATTCCACTCAATTATTTCGATAGAAATATGCAAAAATATTTAAATGAGAACAATACAAGTATTTGAATGTAGCATACAAATATGCTTTTTGTCGACCAAATCTGAGAGCATCTTACGCTCTCTTTCTTTCTCGACCCCTTTCTGTCTGTCTGTCTATCTGTGTGTGTGTCTCTCTCTCTTTCTATATAAATATATATTTAAATTCCCTAAACAGTTTTTCATGGTAAACAACTGATGATCCCTTAAATAATGTTAGAAGCAAACTAATATAATAACTGTAAAAATTAAATTGACTTACATGAGTGATTTTCCACTGAACGACTTCGGACTCTTTTTCCTTATATAGCTTTACTAGTTGAGATACTTCCGAGACTATATATATATATATATATATATATATATATATATATATATATATATATATATATATAGTCTTGGAAGTATCTCAACGATGAAAACTATATAAGGAAAA
>OY744515.1:134661023-134706023 GCA_963556195.1 Sepiola atlantica
GCAGTTGTGTTTTGTCCTGGTACCAACAGCTTGTGTTTTTTATTGTTTTTTGGTTCAGCGGAAATCATTTTCTTAGAGATGGGGTGGTGGGGTAGCTTATCTTAATTGTATTCCTGTTGAAGTGTGTATGTAAGTTGTGTGTTAGAGGGAAGTGCTAGTCAAGTAAGCTGATAAATAAATTGCCTACTCTCGTCTTGGTGTTAAGATAGAGAGAGAGGGGGAAACAAAATTATCGATTACTTATTGCAGCTGTCATGTGTCTGGTTTCGAGTTGGTATGTATGAGCTCTCTTCTCTAAACCCGCTCTCGTGTAGCGCTTTATTCTAATAAGGTGATGCTTGTATCAATATTTGAGGGTTGGATTAGAGGTTTAATGTTATTAACCAAGTTGTTAAAAACGATGGGGGGACAGGATCATTTGTTGATGTATTATAGGGTTTCGTTAGATTTGTTGACAGGTGTGTGCGTGTTGTTTGCAAGGTTCAGTTTTGTATCTATGCAATCTACTTCGTCTAATTTTGTCTTGTATAGTAATTAAAAATACGAGTATTTGAAAAGTATTTGTTAAGTCTTTTTTTTTTCGAATCTATCTAGGGGGTTCACGTTGTCATTACGTGACAAGCAAAATCCGCTATCTCTGGGAATTTATTTTGTGGCGTCTCTAATACGAACAGCCGACTAAGTCGCAGATATCTGCACTCTCATAGGGCTCTATTGCTACATCAAATGGGTCCTCTGTCTTCGATCTTTTTACCCAGGCCATTCCCTCGAAGAAAAGCAGGGTTTGTTTTGCTTGTATAATTGTTTCTTTTTTCTAGTTCGCCAATGTCTGTGTTTGAAAGATCATGGGTTAAGGCCTTATCTAATGTGCATTTGGTTATGGATTGGTAGAAGTCAACTATGTCTAATTGTGAGAACCTGCAACTATGTGTTCATGTATTTTGTGAAACCAATTTAGGACTAAGCTTATGTTACCCAACAGGCTGAGATTCGATTTAACTTTAATTTTATTCACTATATTTTTAGCTATTGACTTACTTGTCAATCCTATTTCATTTTGGGGTGGGTTCATTAGTCTGTAATAGGGTATATCTCTGATATATATGTATATATATATACATATATATATATATATATATATATATATATATTTCATATGTAAATGTTTAATTCAATTAAAGATAATTGAATTATCGTTTAATAATAATCTATCGTGATAATATGAAGCTCAATATACTGAATAAAGCAATTAATTCTAGAGATGAAAAATGAGAATAAAAAATTGTAAATATACAATATTTATTAGAACATTAAACGTTCAGAGAAAGGAGCTTCAAATCCTTAATCCATGGAGTTTCAAAAGTTTAACTGGATTAAGGATATGAAGCTCCTTGCTCTTAACTTTTGATGTTCTAATAAATATTGTATCTTTACAATTTTGTGTTAACATCTTTCATCTCTAGAATATATATATATATATATATATATATATATATATATATATATCATGTTGTATGTTTAAAATAAAGCTTCTTTAGCACTTTACTTTTTCATGAATTTTGTAGATTAGTTAACCTATCACTCTCCGTATGTTTGTCGGTCATGCTGAAATATATTCGTCGGTGTTCACATTTAAGTAACATAACATTCTTTTAGTCGAAAATATTTGTATTTTATCAATGCACAAGTTAAAAACTTGATGTTGTCGTCCTATTCTAAATAATTTGTCAAAACTGCAAATTAAAAAAGCCTTTTTAGATCTATCCAAAACATCAGGAAGTTTGCCTCGGATGCGTTTCTAGCTTAGCAGTTACGGAACACTATGAGTAGATGCTTTTAGAACCAAGTCAATTCACAATTGTCTCATGGTAGCGCGACATTGATAGACCAAGGTGGTTTAAAAGTTCAGCGTGGAGGTGTCAATAGCTCTGCTCATCTCTATGGAGATCAGTTCAATAGACGTCACATATTTAAAATACTTACACGTATCTATAGATGACACTACACACATCGATTATTCGGTCCCACTAAATTTTGAAAAACATTTTGGTCGGCCTATCACATGGAAGGATTACATCAGATCGCTGGGATAATGGTTGAATCATTATACCGCTTCAGAAAAGTAGTTCACTCCCCAAACTCTCTACCTTTATAAAAGCCAAATACATCTGGTGATGGAGTACTGCTGTCATATCAGGTGCAATTTAAAGCACTCCTTCTTTCCCTACAAAACCGACTTCACAATCTAGTGCAGAATAATCTTTTCTGTATCTTACATACAGAACAGATGTTTCTAGTCTCTCACTCACTACTGCATTGTTATGTTAATCGTAGGTGCTCGACTGAGCTTCAATCTATGATACACCATGTATAACATTCACACAAAAACTCGCCTAGCAAAAAAAACAGCAAAGAACTTGTCCCTTCGCCCCCTTTCTCTATTTCTCTATCTCTCTCTTCATCTCTCTCTTTACCTCAAAACAAAACGGAACTTCCAGGAACCGATTTTTTAACATCTAATCTGTATAACACAATACTAGGATTATGCTGCCTAATTGACTACAAAATAGTTGTATTCAAATCTAATGTAAACAAATACTTTTTAAACCGTCTTCCTGACTGATCAATTCCTCTTAATAATCTCCTGCTCATTCCACCAATTATTTCCAATCATCAAGTAGTGGCGATCATCGTTCAACTGAAAATCCCTTTAACCTTTATCCTCGAGTGACCCCCAGGTCCGTGATAAGCGTTAACCAATTAGTAGAAAAAACCCGTCCATGCATTTCTGTAAGAGGATCTGTCCGTCTGTTCTTCACGCTTCATTTTGAAATAGTAATTCAACCGCTAAACGCGCAGATTGAATAGGCGCATCTTACTACAACCCGTTCTTGTTTATTCCGATAATTGCCATTTAAACGAAGCGCTCTCTTTTATTCCTGTTTGCTGTCCTTCCGTGAGTCCTCCGCTGCGCGCCAGATTTGGAGACATTTTAAACACCACCACCCCGATCTAATTTTCCTCTCCACTGGATCAGGCTCTGGCGTAAATATTGGCGTACACTTCCTGTCCGATCCGTTTGAGAAGGTTAGCCGCTTGCCAGGTGTCAAGCCGACAGCGTTTCCCGACAGGCAAGGCTAGAGACTTTCAAGCCACTTGGAATGAAGGAAATCGCCTGAGCATGAAATTGTAACTCTGTTGTGAGACATAAAACGGAGAATAAGTGGGCATCATTTGTAATGGACGTCATTTCATCCGATTCATTTGCTATCTGAATAAATGACACCACAATGCAAAGTACTGACAGCTATTGTGTACGTCTTATTAAAGAACACATACGTAAAACAACAGTATGTTTGCGCATTTTAAAATAAGACGATTCCATCATTTTAAAGTATGAATTATTTCCTACATGCATGAACTAAGTTTCTAGTTTATTCTATGCTGTATATATATATATATATATATATATATATATATATATATATATATATATATATAAACTTACAGCAAAAAAAACACTTATGACATACTGTGATTAATTAACTGTCCCTAGGCAAAGAAAAGCAAACACGTGTTACTAGACAGAATCAAAAGCATACTGTAACAAATTCACTCAGTAAAAAGAAAAGCCGTCGTCAGAAAAGTTTTGTCAAATAAAATCCGTACGCAATCAAAGCGAAACTACAGGCAAAATGTCCTGAAACGTCAATGAAAAACAATAATAAGGAACATAGCGAAATGAAGATTGACACATTTACAAAACAATTTCAAATCACTCAGTTCAAAAATAATGTGCTCATCGATAAAGCTGCATTGGAATGGACTCTTAAAAGTCAATAAACGATTCTATTTGAATAATTGAAGAATACATAAAAAAAACGATACATTTTTCCATTTCGTAGAGTTTTCCAATCAGATTGTTTTAAAGGGCAGATAATTCAATAATTAAACTATTGACGATAGAAGGGAGGCAATCAAAATCAATCTTGTTAAATAGTTTTTTTTTAAATGAAGAACTACAGAAAGTAGTGTTATTTTAAAGAAAATGAAATAATAAATCAATTACATAACATAAAATATATAAACTAATAAAAAGATAAATAATAAAATAAAAAATCTCTAAAATAATATGTTTAAATTGAAAAAGAAGAGTAACAATTGAAATTGAAAACAAATCGAGAATAAAAATCAATAAACTGAATAAAGGCTATTGGTTCTTACTTTGCCAACGTGAGAAGATAACTTGTTAATATATATTACATTTGCATCATTTGGATTATTCAGACTATTGTTCTTATCTTGGATGTTAGTCTCACAACGATTCGACCCATGTAACACCCGACCTCTTCCAGGTGCCACGCGTTGAACTCATAAATCTTTCTGTCGAACTCGGGAATCTGTACAGATCCTTTTATTTAATCTACGAGGGCCACTTGCTCTCGTTCTGTCAACCTTGACAGGGTCGAAGTCTTAAGTAATTCGTAATTCTATTTTAGTATTACCCGCACCCACGATTGAATCTTCAACCTTTTGAAGACTGTCACTTAGAACTGAGTATTACTTAGCACATACACCTCATCTAAACAATTCTGAAACATAAATTACATTCATAAGTCTGTAGTCGCCATTTGCTTCTTTATATGAACACGCTATTTTTCTACAAGTAAAATAAAAATGCCCCTATATATCTTTTCATCATTTTTATCTATTTTTCGACAGTCTTGTATGTGTATAATGATCTCCCTTACGCTTCAAGTCATATGGTCTTTTCTGAGAATGACAAATTCACAATTATCTTTCTGTTGAACCTTTTGTTAGCCATTTTTTTTTATTTTATCTTCGCTGAAATGTATCCTAGATATCTCGTGGCACATATGGCTTGATAGAAAAGTACTGACGGTGCTTGAATTAACCTTTTATTGTACCAGCATCGATCGCTCGGACCGAATTTGCTGTAAAAAATAGTCACGTCCGAGAAATTTAAGATCGATAGAAATCACATAAGCTTAAACGGGCAGAATAGAAATAGCAAAAGCAGACTTTTCTTTATTTTCATTTATTATTTCGTTATTTTATTATTTCATTATTGTTTCATTATTTTAGTTTATGAAATAGCAAAAGCAGACTTTACTTTATTTTCATTTATTATTTCATTATTTTATTATTTCATTATTATTTCATTATTTTATTTTATGAAATAGTAAAAGCAGACTTTTTTTTTCATTTATTATTTCATTATTTTATTATTTTATTATTATTACATTATTTTAGTTTATGAAATAGCAAAAGCAGACTTTACTTTATTTTCCTTTATTATTTTATTATTTCATTATTTCATTATTATTTACTTATTTTATTTTATGAAATAGCAAAAGCAGACTTTTCTTTATTTTCATTAATTATTTCATTATTTTATTATTTCATTATTATTAACTTATTTTATTTTATGAAATAGCAAAAGCAGACTATTCTTTATTTTCATTTATTATTTCATTATTTTATTATTTCATTATTATTACTTATTTTATTTCATGAAATAGCAAAAGCAGACTTTTCTTTATTTTCATTTATTAATTCATTATTTTATTATTTAATTATTATTTCATTATTTTATTTTATAAAATAGCAAAAACAGACTTTACTTTATTTTCATTTATTATTTCATTATTTTATTATTTAATTATTATTTCATTATTTTATTTCATGAAGTAGCAAAATCAGACTTTACTTTATTTTCATTTATTATTTCATTATTTTACTCATAGTTTGCTGAGGTGGTTGTATATTTATACGGCATATCGACAATTATGTGGTGATTTAATGACGCAATTACCCATTTTAGTAAACGATTGAATATTTCCAGTGTTATTATATTCAAATACTGATCTACATACTCCGTCAACTATGAAAGAAAAATATGTGTCGCCAGTGGTCGCAGTCGCTATTTATCAAAATATATTACAAATTATTCATATAAAATCATAGAATTAAGTAATTTAATTTTTCATATATAAATCATTATTATTATACTTTCTGATGAACTAAAGTATGAAATTATTTAAAACATAAAACAATAGAAGGAAGGGGGCGTGTTTTGTCCGTGTTGCTACTCCGTGGAACCACGTACCAGACGAAATTGTGACGATGACTACAAGATTCAGGTTGAAAGCAGCTTCGGACACATATTCAGACTATATGTGGATGCAAATAACTTCTACGACTTATTTACATGTATTGTTGCACTTTGCTATGTTTTGCTAAATAAATTTAATTTGTTTTGCTATAATTTTTTATTAGGGAAATCAATGAAAAAGGTTTAAAACATGAATTTTAACAGTGCCTGAAATAAAAACATTTTTCATTAAAACTTCTCAGCTTTACTATTTTATTTACTCACCAATAAATTGTATGAGTTTCTTATGCATATGCTGGCATCTTCCTATCTTCCTTGTCAACCACATTTATTACTCAACACTTAAAGAAGAATTACATATAACACTATTCTAGACTAGTTTTCGTTGAACCCCATTATTATCTACATGTGTTTTTGTTTTTCATTTTCGTAGCTTTTTCTGTCGCAACTCTATGCACAGCTACTATTTTTCCACATTTTGACCATTCCCAACTTTTGATGTAAAAGATCACTCCTTACCTTCAACACAATAATTTGTATCACTTAAAACTGGTAAGGATCTTAGAAAAGTGTTAGTTGAGTTTTTTTCACATTTTGTCTTCATGACATTGTAAGACTTATATGTGTATATATTAAACACTTTAGATAATCTACTTTCTGTGCCCACTGTTTAAGCATAACTAGAACTTAACTCACTTCCTTTCTGTGGTAATTTATTGTGGCTATTTGGTTAGAGCTCTTGCTTGTGGAGTCGAGGGTGCTTCCGTAAGTGGGTTCGAATCTTGCGACAGTTTGAAATTATAATCTTCTACATGATGAATACGTTAGATTTAAACGCCGGCGAATGTAGGTAAGCATAATTTTATATTTACTTAAATAAATAGTGTTATACGCCTTTAAAGGTGAGCCAGGAAGTTAAAATAGACTGTCACGTAACTATATGGCATGCTCCGAAAACGTTCGTTAAACACGTTTCATAGTCAACTCTCTCTGCCCACTTTGATATAGCATTAAATGAACTTAATACATGTTCTTTACGTGGTTATTTCTCGTAGACGTTTGGTTTAATGGCTTGCTTGCAGAGTCTAAGGTTATTCTGTGACTGGGTTGAATCTTGCGACCGTCTGAAATTATCATAAACTACACTGATGTTAGCGTCTGTAGGTAAAAATTATGTTATATTTACTTAAATTATATTTACTTGAATTATATATATATATATATATATTTATATATATTATTTCATGTATACACATATAATATTATAACGTAATATAATATGTTGTGCATACATTTTGAGTATTTACTTTAATAGTGTTCAAGAAGAAGTAGAGCTCAATTTAAGTATTAATGTTAATTTATACAAATACTTTACGCTACATATGTGCATATATGTTTCAGCTGTTATTTCATTCCCTATTAAATTTATTTGGACTATGTAAATATAGTGAAAAGACGAAGTGATTCCATGCTATTAGTGCAATGTAATAAAAACGTTTCACTAGCATGTAATTCATTCGTCTTGTCAGCATATTCCCGTTGGCCTTACGAATCTGAACTTGGAACAAAATCGCCGCTGAAACATGAAATCACATATGTAACCAAAGTATTTGTAAAAGTAAAAGTTCATTATTATATCTATATTTCTATCTCACTGTCTCTCTCTCTCTCTCTCTCTATATATATATATATATATATATACACACACACACACATATATATATATATATATATATATATATATATATATATAAGGAGAGATATATGGCGTTGCACGGGAGTGGGAGAAGAGGTAAAATAGTATGTGTAGTATATTTTTTTAAAACCTATCCTTGTCTTTGACAATTTGTCCAATACAACAAGAGGGAAGACAAAAAGAAGAATATAGTAAAGTAAACTTCTATTACCTGTCTAAACTCTTTTCGTTTATAAAAAATGTGTACAAGTACGTTAGATTGTTGACGAGTAATAGCATGAAAACAATAATTTTTATTTTATTTTAATGCAGAAAAAGGACAATGTACATTCTGTAATAAGATATGTCAATTATACAGGTAATAAAGTAAGTGCATATTTTACCAAAAATATATTTTTGTAATTGTGATTTGAGTATCGTGTTCTAAACGATGTAATCGACAATAATATGCATTTGTTTTAAAATAATTATTTTAGAAAGGTTTATGTTGGTGCTTTTTTTTCGGTATCCAGAGATTTGCAGTCGTGACATAGTCGTAACGTAAGCAGTTTCGATTACGAACGGATAAATCTGAATTAAGATCCGAATTAATTTTATGACTATTTTCCAATAAATTAGAAATATCAAGTTCCGACTTTTACGCAATTTATTTGAAACCTTATTAAATTTGTAACATTTCATGTTGATTTTTTTTATACTTTTTTATTTAGCTTTACTAAAACGGTTTGGTTAAGATTAGTTTAGGGTTAGGATTTTAAAAAAACAATTCAGTTCGTATCTTGTAGAAGTACAGAAAAAAGATTACAGACTGTATAAATAAATAAACAGTTTCTGTCGTTAAATAACGTCTTGGCAAAAAGCCTATAGTATATTCACTTCATTTGGTGATGTACGTTAACCGTAGTCGGTCTCGAAAGTCTCTTGTGAAACTCTGATATGATGACATTAGTAGTAGATATCTATATTTTCTTGGATACCTATTCCTAAATAGTACTATCAACTTATAGGTTTTTCTTATCTAGCCTTGTTCACTTCTTGCTTGTAAATATTATGACTATATTTTGCGGCGGCGTTCTCATTTCGACATTTCACATGTAATATGCAATTTCCTATAACTTTGTGTTTTTAACGTTATTTTGGAGTGTCTATGGTGGAAACCCATGTTTCAAAATGGAATTCACAGAACAAGCCGTAAATAACAACGACGTAGCTGAACAATCAATTTGTATGGACATTAAATGAACCAAATTTACATTTTCACTGACTTAACGTTAGAATCAATTACGTTAAGAATGGATTTAAGAATTGTCTACCAATCTTCTAATGAAAGTTTTTTCTTTTATTTATTTTAGGAAAGTTTTTAGACTTTATTTTCCTTAATCAGAATAATAAATTTCTGTTTATCTGTGTTTAAATTTTGCGTTTCATTTAACATCAGTTTCTTCCGTTAATCGAATCTTGAAACACTCGGGTTGATATGAATCCCCTCTTATTTATGGATCGTTATATTTTAATAAATCATGGTTAAGTAAAAGTAAACTGTTTGGGAGAAAGACCGCAAAACGATTTCACTCTGAATAATTTGAGGGGTTGAAATATTAATGTAAAGGAAAAAAAACTCATTTTTGAAAGTGACCCTGTTGTATTAAAGTATAGAACTGATATTCAATTTAATTACTTAAAATAAACAATAGACAAAAATAATAAGAATAATTTAGATATCTTTTACTTTGAGAAAATTTACAAGGAAAAAATATGGTGTAAAGTGCATGGCGTGATCTTTTCATAAGAGTAAAGATAATAAATATAACCTTTCGACTTACTCCCACTTTGTCATCACTCTTTAATAAATAGTTGACAATAGATTAAGTGCATGTTTGATAGCAATTGCAGAAGCATCAGAAAAACAGAGAAATATCAAAACGAAGGAAGACCCCATTGTGTTAATGGCCGCTATGTTTGGAATGCCAGAAGTAAAGTTGCCACAAAAGTTGAATAAATCGTTAAACGAAACTAATTTGATTTTATTTCTTTTTACAGATTTTTGGGAGATTGGTTTGATTTTACAAAATAAAAATAAAATTAGGCATTGTTAATCTCTATTTGTATATTAATAAAATTGTTTAACCACTTATTGGGTGTCTGTGCCTGTGTATGTGTGTGCATTTTTTACTCATCAGTTGAAGAGCGAGTGCGCATGCGCTCTATTTTCATTGAGAGCGTAGAGTTTTCCGTATCACTGATTTCACTTATAACAATTTAGTAGAGACAATTAATTACTTATAACGTGTTCACAACTGCAAATGGCATTAAAAGTTGGCTCACGATTTTATTAATATAGAGGATTTAACTTACAATTCATATTTCAAGCAAGATTGACACATGAATTAATACCTGTACTACAAGATTATGTATGTTACTAAAAAGTCAACCAATCGTTAATGAGTTGTGGTAGTATTTTAAATTTTTACGGGGTAAAACCGTATCGCTCTTCTCAGAATTAAGTGTCTATGTAGCAATGGTTAGATGGGTGTGATAAAATAGTGCTAGAATAATAAATTTCCCCGTAAGAATAAAATTTAAGTAAAGTGGAATTTGTCAATTAGAAGTTGTTTCCAAGCAGTTACGTCAAAGACAGGACACCGCGACCTTACGTGACGAATGGACAGAGAGGAACTTGCTCTTTTAACTGGCGTAGCCGAAGAAACAGTTAGTTTTTTTTTATAGCGTATCTCATTCTCTAGGTTTATTAAATGTATACTCTCAGATAAAAAAGAAGAAGACCACTTCGTCTGCGAAATAATCACTGTGACTTCAAGAACAAGCGGGTTCCGTCGACGTAGTGGGTGAACTCAAGGACACGTTACAGATTTCTGTTTCGCGCCGTCAAACCGACCAGTCTATGCAGCGCGTGTATTTTGATGCGAGCCTTGGTTTGCAACACAGATATCGCAACCACTAGAATTGGAACTTGGAGACTAAATACAGGTCTTAGTCAGAACAAGAAAGGACAAAGAATCAGCTATTGTAAGTAGTAACTTTAATTCTTGTAAACCCATCCACAATTTAAAAACAGAAAAGACTTCAGGATATTCCGTTATTTGTCCTTTAGTCCTCACATTAATGAGCGATGTTTCTGACGAAAAGGAGGATATTGCTGTTTCTGGGTCGAAATCTATTTATTGTTTGCTGGTTTTAACCTTGAAGTAGTATTTTTAGCTCCTTACATCAAGTAGCTTCATATCTTACCTGGAGCGAGTTCTAAATAAAAAGCACTGTGCGTGTTAGATCTTTCAAACAAGGCTTGATACGTATTTATTTAATTTCAATGGGCTATAACAAGGAAACCAAGCGTTTCCGAAACAATATAAACATAACCCAGACGTTATGATATCTACTTTCGTAATAATCTGCGCATACTTTATATCCCGTGACATCTGGTGCCGTAACAACTATTTTTATTTATTTCACTTTGCTAATATTCGTCATATATAGTTGGCTTTTTTTGTTTCTGTCCTCGTTATTTCATATGGTGTGTTCCTTTTAAATTGGTACGTCTGGTGTTTCGTATGATGGTTGAGTGTAGTGTTACTTCAAAGTGAAATGATAAAAGAATTGTTGCAAACCTTTAGTAATGGGATAACTGGTGTTTTAATTAATATGGCTGACGAACCATGAATTTAATAACTGTTCTGTTTGTTTAAATCTCCGAAAGAGTTACATAGCAAAAAGATGATGATCACCTTTTCTATTTAATATTAAGCGTAAGGTCCCCTGCTTATGTTTCACAACTGATATAGATGGGTTCCATTTTAGTATTTTGTGAATTTAACTACGGTGAAATCGGCTTATACAAGTTTTAATCTGTGATAATCGGATTTAGTTATTATCCCAAACCCCTTAGAGGCTATATTTGGGTCAGTATATAACCGCTGTAACTAGCTATACTGAAAAAGGGAACACTTCTGTGTTGTTTGCAGTTGAAGCCGTTTCTGCGTATGGCTTTCCTTGCAGATGGCCTATATAAATTCGGGTGTGGTAGCTAACATAATATTAGTAATGTTTAATGCCTACGTATATATTGTGTTCTGTTCATGTATAAATGACTAAAACTATGTTCAAATATGTACATTTATATATGGATATTCCTGGCAGATTCCTAATCAAAACAAAGATTTTAATTCGGCAAATGGAAAAGATGTATACACGGATATCCAAACTTAATTCGTCTGTCATATTTAACAACAGTAGTATATATATATATATATATATATATATATATATATATATATATATATATATATATATATATACAGAGAGAGAGAGAAAGAGAGAGAGAGCAAGAGAAGTATTTAATTTACCTTTTCTCCAAGAGGTTAGACACAAGGTTAGGTGTGGATTTTGATGAAAGTGTTCTGTGGAATAAACTGGATTCGATTCCGGCACATCCAGGTTATCAGTCCGCGTTGTTATATATTATAGTTTTCATATGTGTATATATATATACTTTATGTGAAGAGGTGCCACACTTTTCCGTATCTGCGTATTCAGGTTTTTAAGTGACGAGCTTAAGATTGTTTTTCTATATTACATCTGTTGATATCTGTTTATCAATAGGTTTTTATTCATCAAAACATTACACACACACACACACACACACACACATATATATATATATATATATATATATATATATATATATATATATATATATATGCTTGTATATATATACACATGCATAAAGTCTTGTTGTCAATGTTTGCAGTGTGGGCTAGGGGGTGTATGATGTATGCATGTGTATATTTATGGGGATGGATGGTTTCGTGTTTGCCTGTGTAAGCCGTTTTTGTGAAAACAAGATTTAATTTGCAGCTTCCAATTTCCTATTGGATCAACAAGGCAGGAAATGAGAAAACATATTACAATGGAACACTCGACATGCAAGTTGACATTCCTTCACAAAAACCATTCACTTCGTTAACACTGAAAGCTTCAGAAAAATAAGAAAAATAATAGTAATTCTACTCCAAATAATATGAGAAATAATAATAATTATTATAATAATAATAGTTATTATAATAATAATAGTTATTATAATCATAATAATAATGATAATAATAATAATAATAATGATAATAATGATAATAATAATAATAGTTATTATAATAATAATAGTTATTATAATAATAATAGTTATTATAATAATAATAATAATAATAATAATAATAATACCCTTGTACTTTCTGTTATACGCTCATTATAAACTTTCACACCCATTTAAAAAAATGAGATCGTCCGACATCAAAATATGAAATGCAAGAAATTCATTAAGAAATATCCGTTGTCGCTATCTGCTACTAATTAAGTAATCAGTAAACCATTTGGAAAATAATTGTTCAAAAATGGAATAAAAAGTCATAAACAGAATCTTAAATGTGACCTTCGTTTTATTCATATCAAGAATATTTACATAAAAATAACATCAGTAAGAATGAGACCGTTTTAAATGATTTAAATTGTTACAATAAATAAATGTGTAAATGTTCGTTGAATTTATTCACAAAAATAACGTGTGATTCATCAAAAAAGAATAACGAAGGAAGAAGTTTCGATGGTTGTTTACCCAGATGTTACTGTTTGCGTTTTGTTGAAAAAATATGGCTGTCTGGATTTCAATCATTAATTACTAACTTAATGTACCTATTTGACTTTTACTTTCAATTATTTCCCTTTCCTTTTCGAAGCGCCCCCTATCTAACTATCAGTTTGTATTCTGTTCTCTTTATTAATTTTACGTGAGAAAATATTTCCAATTTTGGAAAGACAAATCACTTAAGAACTAAGGGCTATGAATAAATCGGTTTTAATATAAAATTGAATGTGATTCTTAATTCCATAATACTTCCCGCTTGTATTAATTGTGTTTAAGGTTAAAAAAACGAAACAAAATAAAAGTAAATAAATACCAGGTAACGCCAGATTGATACAGCTAGTCGATAAAATAATACCAGAACCATGTGTCTGTCACTCTATCGTGTGTTGTGTATTCGTTTAGGCTGTTAAACATAGGAACGTGAGATCTGTTACAAATCATATCATACATATACAAAGTATCGTAATGGTCTGTTTCGGAAATGTTTAGATATAGATGGATAAATGTTTAGATTTAGATGGATAAATTGTATTATTTGTATTATTTAGACTATTGTTCTCACGACCGGGTATAAGTATTAAGTAAGTGATGTTATTCTTAGTCTGTTTGTACTGAGTAGTGAACATTAGAACTGACTATACTTAACCCATAATCTGTTGCGATACCAAAACATTTGCTAAGTAATGTTCAATTCTAAGTAACTGTCTTCTCGAGGCTTTAGGGTATCTTCTATACGGACGATACTACTTATATTATTACAAATTACTTTAGACTTCCACCCTGTAAGCTGATGGAACGAGAGCAAGCTTCCCTCGTGTATTAAATAACGGGGCCCGTTCGAAATATCTGTACAGATTCCTGAGTTCGACAAAAAGCACCTCGAGAAGGTCGGACGTTACATCGGCCGAAACGTTGTGTGAATAACACTCAAGATGAGAACAGTAGCCCGAATAATCCAATTAATACAAATCGTAAAAGTGGTGCTTTCTTCATACATTTCTTATAAAATAGTAGTAGTAGTAGTAGTAGTAGTAATAGTAGAAGTAGCGGCAGCAACAATAAAACGTTAATTCTATAATTCATGAATTAAAATGTGTGCTATCCATAAGAAACAACATTTATATGAAGTAGAAAGTTGTCAATATGTTTTGAAAATAATAATAGATCTTTTTTTTTTCTCTGATCTCAATTTTCACGGATATTTCCGGAATTCTGCACGAATGGAATTATAAGAATAATACCTGTACAGAATTGGGGAATCCATCACGAAGAGTCGAGCAAGGAAAACGAATGACATGCAATTGTATCATGGAATAGCGAAAAAATAGATACACGTTTCTTACTTTCTTTGTAAATGTTTCTAGGTGTTTCTGCCGGAGATTCTGTCCACAAGTCGCCTTGTCACGCGTGCATTTTTAAGGGACACATCTTTAAAATGTTCGTTTTTTTTTTGCTACGTGAGTTGTAGAATCTCTATCATTCATTTTCTCTATTAAGATAATTTAGTTGTATAATTAAACCCCCTTTAATACTACATGAATTGGGATGTCTGTAGAACATATAGGTGCAGCAGAGGTTGACACCAGTTAAATCAATAGATCGTCTAGTGTTTGCTGATAAGTGGTGTGCGTCTTACTACATACAGCGGCAACTGTATTAGAACCACGTGTATCAGTGCTTGCCTATCACAGACTATTCGAGTGACGTAGAGAAAAAGGGTCTTCTGCATCAAAAATATATTGCCTTACATACTTACATACACATGATGTGTGTGTGTCGGCGAGGCCTTGTGTGTTGGGGTATATATAAGGCTAGTAGAAAGTGAATATTGGGTTTACTTTCGGCAGCCTCGTAACTCTCCCTAATTATGCAATTTACTTCTCACATTCCATGAGTGATGTTTCTGACAATCGAGGATGAATTCTTGTTTCTGGGCAGAATCTATCCGTATAAAACATATGGTTTTCTAGTTTGAGAACATAAAGTAGTATTTTGAGCTTCTCACTCTAAGTAGCGGCATGCCTTGTCTGGAGCAATTTCCATAATATACACACACACACACACACACACACACACACATATATATATATATATATATATATATATATATATATATATATATATATATAAATATATATATATATAAATATATATATATATATATATATATATATATATATATATATATATATATATATATATAAGTGCAGATTAGTCGTCCGAGGCTGTAGCAATGCGATGTAGTGGCCGTAAGATGGAAAAAGTGAAAAGAAATAAACGAAGAGAGAAAGTTAAGCTCAAAACGATTTATTAATAATTTCACAAAAAACTGATTAAATACCAGAATAGTAAATACTGTCTGGTAAATAAAAGTTCGGCAAAGGGTAATCTTAAATTTTCGAAAGAAAAACTTTCATTTTCAAAAGACAACAATAAAAAACCGAGAGGGTCGAAAAAACGGGGAAAACCGGTGTAAAACCAATGTAATACCGCAGCAGACAATTGGAAGAAGGAACGCAGAAAATGTCAACATTTAATTAAACAATTATTCCACTAAAGTTAAAATATTATAAACATTTATTTATTTATATACTAATTATTATAATTTTTTTATATTTTATTTTATATGATTTATTAATTAATTTTTTCCCCTTTTTCTTTATTCAATTCTAAATTTAAATTTACGTGTGGGCCGTTATTATTATAATATGTGCCATCAAAGGGGGATAACATAAGGAAAAATACATTTAGAAATGAGATTTGAGATTTGAAAAGGGAATTTAAATGGTGGAATGGACCAATAAATCAATATAAGTATATATATATAAATATATATATATATATATATATATATATATATATATATAAATATTATACCTATCTCGTGTGCATTCACGATCTCATATTTGAAAGTGGAAAACAACAACATCCACTAAGCCCGTTTACACCAACAGAAGCCGGGTAAAATCCAAATCCAATAAGATCAGGATATATAGACACACTGAAGAGGCCAAGTTTTCAATTGGCGAAATTAGCTGTATCACTATAAACTAAAAAAAATCGAAGGTTATAAAAAGAAAAAAAAATCAGTTTCGATTTATTTTTCTTTTAAAATCGATATCGCATCTTTAAATGCTTCTAAGGTATTTATTTTACCTTATTCTTTATTAAAGTTCAATTAGATGCTTAAAAAAATGAACCCTAAATGTTATACCTATCTCGCGTGCGTTCACGTTCTCATATTTGAAAATGGAAAACAACAACATCCACTAAGCCCGTTTACACCAACAGAAGCCGGGTAAAATCCAAATTTAATAAGATCAGGATATATAGACACACTGAAGAGGCCAAGTTTTCAATTGGCGAAATTATTTGTATCACTATAAACTAAAAAAAAATGGAAGTTTATCAAAAGAAAAAAAAATCGGTTTTGATAATTACATTATAAAAATTAAATTAATTTATTTAATACTGATGTGCTTTGGTATTTTTTTTAATTATATGATGGCATTTACTTCGATTAAATGTTCTCCAGTCAGCTATTGTCCACCACCCCTAGTATTGAAAATTCTCACCAAACTTGGGCAAAGAGTGTAAAAACAAATTAAACATATTAAACATGTTGTTTGGTCTAATTATGTATGAATAAATTAAAGACTTTAAAGACATTCACGCTCTGTCCGAGAACACAGTATTGCGTCAGTTCTTCTTTAATTTTGATTTCCCATAGAAATAAAATGGTTGTAAGAAAATATGAAATGATATAAAAAGTAAATTGCCTGGTGATTGGATGCAATAAAAGCAAAGACTTATAAAAATGTTTCTTGGTTATAATTGAAACCGTCTCGCAGTTCAGTAGTTAAATTTGCCTTCCACTGACAACAGATAAGTACACTGACCACCTTGAAATACAGTCAAAATTTGGCATGTAGCGTAGATATTTTTGTTAACAATTTTAAAGAAATTTTAAATGGGTTTTCAGAATGAAAAATAAATTGCTAACATGTTTAGATTCATTTTTGTTTCATATTTAAAATTATATGGAATTTGAAAGTTTGGATTGTTTACTTCAGAGAAGTTAAGTAGATTCTTTTATTCTCTTAGAAATTCTAAGTATTATTATTAGTATTATTATTCTTTATTATTATTATTATTATTATTATTATTATTATTAATATAAACAATAATAATAATAATAATAATAATAATAATAATAATAATAATAATAATAATAATAATAATAATAATAATAGTATTGTTGATGTATTATGGTAGATTATCAGCCTCAGCTAAATCACCCAACCCTCAAAACTGAGATTCTACTTTGTTTTGTTAAAAGCCTTAAAAACAGCAAGTGTGGTGTCAGCTGTCCGGATGATCATTAAGAATCATTTAATATTTCCCTTCGTCAAAAATGGACACAAAAGAAAATTCCGTCTGTGTGGAATTTGTCAAAATATTATAACAATTCCCAGCAATGACTCAAGCAAACTACCATTCTCTGTTATATATTTACATATATGTATATATTTAAAGGGCATAAATTATGTTCAAATCATCTTCCAAACAAAGAATATACGCAAGGAATTAAAGTAATATACAGTTGATATGTATCTATATACCTATATGAATATATATATATATATATATATATATATATATATATATGGGTGTGTGTATTTGTGAGTGTGTGTGTGTATATATATAAGAAAATTAAAGGTAAAGTACTATTAGAGAAATTAATAATAGACATTCACCTGAAGCCTCTGTGTGTGAGTTCTATCGAATGTCCTGATTTTATACTCACTGCTTTCAGTGTAAATATAACTTATTTTCTCCGTCGTTACGTTAAAATCTCTCGTGGCTTAAGGGACAAACTACACGTTTAGGGATTCAAGGTGTCTCTGTGAACCGGGTTCGCGTCCTGTGACCGCTTGTGATTGTTATTTAATTGAAACGACGTCGTACGTAGGTAAAATATTAAAATATAATTTAATATTATTAAAATCCTCTTAAAGTAAAATTAAAAGTAAAGCACCATTTGAGAGACTAAAAATAGCCATTCACCTACAGCCTCAGTCCAATGTTCCGACTATGTCGTCGAGTTCTATCGGAGGTCTTGATGTTTATACTCGCAGATTTCAGTGTAAATATAACTATATTTCTCTGTGATCACGTGACAATCTCCCGTGGTCCAAGCGACTGAATGAACGCTTACAGATTCAAAGTGTCTCTGTGAACTGGGTTCGCTTCACGCCCTGTGCCTGTTTGAGATTGTCAATTCCTTGAGCTGGTGAGAGCTGAAAATACGAAACGACGTCGTACGTAGGTAAAATATTAAAATATTATATATATATATATATATATATATATATATATATATATACAATTATTTATTTAAAAAATATACGTTACATATTCCAGAGACGTACCATGGTGTCATTGACATGGATAGACCAGTACGGCTTAGAAAAGACTTTTACAACCCATCTCAAATCTTCGCCGAGTCACGAAATATATACTAGCAGGTATATCTGGCGTCGCCTTGAGTTCGAATTTCCATATATTAAGTAAGTAAAAAAAAGGAAAATAAACAATCCACTTAATATAGTCATATTGTAATTAGAAATGGTTAAGTTCAGTAAAACCAGTATAAAACGTAACCAGGGCTCGTCAGAGATTCAAAACTCACAACCTCTGTCTCTAGGTGGTACGTGCTAAACTACGGCGGCTAGTTTAAAGTGTGACTCCGTTTAAATATATAAACTGTTCATGTGTTTCTTTCATCTTTCATTCTTTCTTTTGAGTCGAAAATAGGTCGGTGGAGAGGGAGAAACGTTCGGGGATGCAACGTTGGTCTATTTGTATGTGCCAGAATAAATTGTGTATAACACTTTGTTATTGTTTTAACACACACAGAAATGACAGCTTCATAAATTCTGGTTTGTATTCGTTGAGAGTCAGGTGTTAAACACAATCGTTTCTGTGTAGCTTACTCCCCATAACAATAAAAAGCTGAAGTGAATACTGAAGAAAAATATAGGTGTCATAAGAACAGCTTCTACTCTGTGATCTTAGCCCGAAAGCTGGATGATGTGTGTGTCTTATAGTTCTCTAAAGAAATGTTTTAAGCTCCCATTCTCGCTCTTCCTCTTTATTTCCTCTCTCCAAATCACATCCGCGATTTACTCATAAACTCATTCTCTAATAGTTCTTAGATGCACATTTGTTATATCTGCCTCGTTTAGGCAGTGTTAACTTCATTCTTCTATTTTTCTGGATGTTTGTCTATCTCTCCATTTCTTGATGTATCTCTCAATCTATCTATCTATCTATCTATATATCTATCTATATATATATATATATATATATATATATATATATATATTTATTTATAAATATTATATATATATATATATATATATATATATATATATATATATATATAATATTTATAAATAAATATTAATTATTTAATACCTACAGACATCGATGTTTCATGCTGACGCAATCTCTAGTGCAGGAAGCTAATTCTCAACGGTCGGCGGGCGCGAACCCCGATCATAAATCGCCACTGATTTGCAGTCAAAAGTATTAACCCCTCGGCCATAGTTAATATTTCGAGATGGAATTTAACTTTGTAAATACGAATCGGCGGCTATATATATATATATATATATATATATATATATATATATATATATATATATATATATATATATATATATATATATATATATATATATACAGGGCTTTTTGCTGGAGCGAAGGAGAGGGGGGATCATTTTATATTCAGCGGGAGTTGAGCGGGAGCAACTCCATTTGGGACTAAAGAGTGGTGGTTTTATCGCTCCGCGCTCCTCGTTCCTCGCTCCTCGCTCCAAAATTATTTGATTTTTTTTTAACATTAGTTCTTTATTCAGCAATATAAAGGAAAAGTAAAGAAAGTCTCAGAGTTTACTCTGAATTATTTTTTAAAATTATATCTCTGGTAGAGAGAGGGCGGGGGCTCAGGCGGAAGACGATTTAATTGTAATGTTTTAATAATCTTTTTTATTATTGTTTTATTCGTCCCCCCCCCCAACCCCGTCGACTTGCTATCAAGCGATGAGACAGATCAAAGGCGTCATGAAAGTTTTTATTGCCGTTAGTGACTTGAGCGTTCTATTTCTTTGGAAAGACTAAAGAAAGTTGAAATACATTTGAGTTAGGGGTACGAACGATTTTGACACCATCTGAGTGCAGGTCGGGAGGGGGGGAGAATTCAAAATGTTAACTAGCTGACCTTAGATAATTACTAAGGCCCTTTAAAAAAGTATACTGCTATCTTTCTGTTGAATAAAAACTCCGAAAATTAGCACTCTAGATAGGGGAAGTAAGTTGCCCAATCAAGGGTTCAGAGTACAGTCTACCCTACTATTTAATTCATATAACTTTGGGGAGGATATATGTGGATTCATACCGTTCCTAAGTGTATTAGTGAAAGTTATATTGTTTTTCTTCTCTTAGACTAGATAGTCTGCTTGACTGGATAGAAGTATGTATGTATAATACACAATTTTGGAAAACTCGACAACGGAAAATTCGTCAATGGAAAATTCGGCCAAGGAAAACTTTTCTGGCCAAGTAGGAAAATTCGGCAATTATCGAATAACTATCGATTGAAAATAGATTTTAGAACCGTTTTTACAAGAGATATACTTGTAAATACGGGGCTACCCCCTCCCCAGTGAAGCATATTTTTTTATATTATTTGTTGGTACTTGTGCAGTTAACAAGCCGGGCTATTTTTTAGATAAGATTTTCGAGTTAAATTAAATTTTTACGATATCTTTTGTTTATTAAATTGTTAGGTGAAAGTACAGAATAGTTAACAAAGCCCCACCCCGCATTCTGCCCATGTAAACAATCGTTGTCTAAATAATGTTATTATTTAAAGCCGGTTCGTAATCAAGTTACGAGATTAAATCCATCATAATTCATTTAGATTTCTTCGTAAAAAGTTAGCCATTTTAATTGACAAAACATCAATTACTTCGTGTGTGTGCAAAACTTGAAAGGAATTTATAAACTATCGAGTAGAAAGTAATTTAAACTGGCTTTAAATTCTTAGAAAATGTCCATGTATTCAAAAAAGCTAAATTGTTTTCTTGTTCTCAGGAAACGAAAATTTACGTATAATCCTATACTTCGTTTTACATGTTCTCCTATAACTCTCAAAATATTAGCGAGATTTTGTCAAATAATATCTTACGGTCTTACACTTAAAGTGACATCTCAACCCATATTGACGAGATCCTTTGACGCCCACCCCTATCCTTCGACCACTCATTGGCAAAACAGAACGTTTATGAAAGAAGGTATATTTTAATTATGGAGCGCTGAAAAAGAGCCGCTCCTTTTTTTTATAGGAGTTGGAGCAGGGGCGGCTCCTTTTTGAAAATGGGGAGCGTGAGAGGAGCCAGCTCCAATTTTGGGCGTTGGAACAGGAGCGGGAGCAGCTCCAAAAGTAGTGGAGCGCTAAAGCCCTGTAAGTATATATATATATATATATATATATATATATATATATATATATATATATATATATATATATATATATATATATATATTCATTTATATATATTCTGCTTATCGTAACATTTGAATTAGTTCTTGTCTTAATGATTCGTGTAATCTAGAAGCTTCTTCCTTTCTATCTCTTTCTTCATCTCTCTCTTACTCATTCTATTACTCATTCTATTACTAATTCTCTTACTCACTCACCTTCATATTTTGTAATTATTTTATGTCTTTCAAACTATTATTTCTCGTTGTTAATTCTATAATTTGTGATTTAGAATTTAGTTTTTACATATGTCGATTTTATCACTTCTTGATTTGTTTCCGAATCAGCTTTTTTTCCTTATATATATATATATATATATATATATATATATATATATATATATATATATATATATATATATATATATATATGGGGGGGAGTGGTGGGGATAAGATACACGATATATCATAAAATAAAATGCTGTGGACGAAGCATTTGATTTAATTTGAATTCCGTTTTCAATCCGGCTCCCTCAGCTTCTGTTGTCATCTGTTTTGAAAATGTGACGTCACGTGTCACTCTCGTTTGTACGCGTTTTTTGCTTAAAAGTGTTATGTATGTTTGTTTAAGTTTAGTGTAAAGAAGGTTTAATAAGGTTTGAGAAAGGGGGAGAGTAACAGTTGAGATTAAAAACCGCAGTCTCTTAAGAGGGCTAATAACAATATCAATTTTAAGTAAATATTCATTTATGTTTACCTATATACGCCGGCGTTTCAAGCTTTCGCTGTTATAAGATAATCTACGACGGTCGCGAGATTCAAATATATATATATATATATATATATATATATATATATATATATATATATATACAGAGAGAGAGAGAGAGATAGAGAGAGAAGGAGAAAAAGAGGTGGAGAGAGAGAGAAAGAGATATAGAGATTTTGAACAACATCGGTAACTTCGCTTTAAAATCAAAACAAAGGGGCCTTATAGTTGATCTATGCGGACTCTCTTCAGCATCTGCGTATGTATGTCTCCTCGATTATATATATATATATATATATATATATATATATATATATACATATATATGTACATATATATATACATACATATATACATATATATATATGTAAGTAAATTACGTGTACAACAGAATGGTAGGATTAATTTTAGAGGAAGCATTATTAAAATCAATGAAAAAGACGAGTGGGAAAGAAAAAAAAAAAAAAAAAAAAAAAGGAAAATTGTTAAAATTACCTTAAGGCCTTGTCGTCTGACCCTCTGAGAGGAAACGTCAGAATGGTAAATTAAAAACTAAAAGTCGAATGAGAAATGAAGTGGGGAGAAAAAAAAAAAAAAATAAATAAAACTTATTTCAGTTGGAGGAAACGAATGAGAAGAGGAAAAAAAAAAAAAAAAAATTAAATCTCTCAACGTTATGGTGGCTTTGAATCATTAAAGATCTCCAACTGATGTTTCAAAATCTTTTGTCTACACAGGCTAGGAACTTCCAGGCACAGGAATCAGCCATCGGTAATCACCTCGTTAGTACAAATAGTTGTTCTGACAGGTATTCCGATGGGTGGTTTTCTGTTTTACACAGTGCCAGGTCGAACTACCATCTCAATATTCTTGAGGCGTTAGTCATTAACAACTATCGACCTAGCCTGTGTAGACAAAAGATTTTGAAACATCAGTTGGAGATCTTTAATGATTCAAAGCCACCATAACGTTGAGAGATTTAATTTTTTTTTTTTTTTTTTCCTCTTCTCATTCGTTTCCTCCAACTGAAATAAGTTTTATTTATTTTATTTTATTTTTTTCTCCCAACTTCATTTCTCATTCGACTTTTAGTTTTTAATTTACCATTCTGACGTTTCCTCTCAGAGGGTCAGACGACAAGGCCTTAAGGTAATTTTAACAATTTTCCTTTTTTTTTTTTTTCTTTCCCACTCGTCTTTTTCATTGATATATATATATATATATATATATATATATATATATACAGGATGGGCCAAAATAAGGGTCCTATCTTTAAATTTTAATAACTTGAATTTGAATAACTTCCACAAAATAAAAGTTAAACTCACCAAACTTTATGTGTGTGTAGACTGACCCTTCCGAGATTTTTTGAAATAAACAAAACAAATTTTAGCCGAAAAACACTTCTTAAAACTTACAAAAACTAAAGTATTGTTTTTTACACTGTTTTCAGTTTTTTAAGCAAAAATAATGTTTTCTAAATGAGGGTACGTTCCTTAGGGCTAATACGGCTCATGCTTGCTTCGTAAGCGGTTCTTTACTTATTCTAAAAAAAAAAAAAAAAATCAATAAATAAAAAAGTTATGAATTTTTAAAAATAAGACCCTTAGTTTTGCCCACCCTGTATATATCCGTAATTGTTTATTATTTACGCTTTCTGAAACATTTTTAATCATTTGCATCCAGCCAATTTAATTATTTACTTTTCTGTCCCTACTTCACCCCCCCCCTCTCTCTCTCTCTTTCTCTCTTCGTCTTTTATGCGATTTAGAACTTTTTCAATGTCTCCCTATTCGTTTATTATTAATGTTTCGTTTCCCTACAACAGTTAAGTATGCTCAAGTTCTATGTTTTGCTATTAACATCTATCATCACTCAACAGGTGACAAGTTTATGTATAGCCGTTCTAAAAATACCAAACTAATTATTTAGACATCGACAACTTTTATGACAGTTACAAAAAGTGTAATCTGAATATTAATATTACACCCTTTTTGTACTAATGAATCACCACTTATCAAAGCCCAAAGGCCACTCGAGGATAAATGATAATGAGTTTGGCAAGTGGATAATAAGGCAACACCGTGATAATTAGTAACGGGAAGAATTTGACTATGAAAGAAGACGGCTTAACAAGAATTGGTTTACATTGAACTTGATTCCGATTACTTTGTAATCAGCTGGAAAGCAGCCTAAGTGTATTATGTTTAATAGACGGACAGCCTTGGGCAACAAACATTGCTCATGGACGCTCCGTTTTGTTTTAAGTACACAGTGGGGGAAATGAAAATATTTACAGTTTCTTTATGGGATACATAGATATTCAAATATTCCATTAATGTTATTTAGCAGTAATACGTTGAGTTAGAACAGAAATAAAGAACATTAATCTTCTACTCCTCAATTCACCAGTTATCTATATTATAGTATATATTTCTGGTAGTCTTTTGTCTTACCGGATTCCAGGACAAGGATTCATCTAATCTTTTCGACTATCCAGCTAAGTTCTATTACTAGGGGTAACATTACTTGGTAAAAGGCGCAGTATTTCTCGTATAACCCAGCGTATGGTAGCCGTACCGAGGGGATCTTATTTGTGCTGCGAATACAATGTAATTTTGAATATTTAGTCAGTGTTTTCTTGTAGAGGGAAGTATCCCCATGATAGATTATCCTGAAAAAACCCTGTACGGAGGTACCTTAGACATTCAAGAAAAGTGTCTAGTAGGCATTCAAGAATTCTCATGTAGTCATTCAAGTTTTACCTATGTGTGTGTAGAGTGAGAGAAAAAGAACGATAATGGGGTTCTCCCCATTATCGTTCTTTTTCGGAAAGCCGTATAATAAAAAGTCGACCATTCACCCGGCAATGTTTACACTATTTTGATCTATCATTTTGTTTTAATGGTTTCCATCCGATTTTAATTGCATTCTTTTGAATGTCACCGACGTTTGCATACATCTAATTTCGTCATTCAATTAATTGCCAATTTTATTCCTCTCTCTCTCTCTCTCTCTCTCTCTCTCTCTCTCTCTCTCTCTCTCTCTCTACACATACATCGACGACATTCGCCATCTTGTAGAATGTGTTATTTTCTTTCTATATAATTACTTCGTATCGCTCTGATCTACTTCGCGTCTGCTATTAATAGAGATTCCGCGGTATTTCATAGATTTTTTTTATGTGATTCCGCGGTTTTGTTATGTGTATTTTATTCAGAAAAAAGCCACCGTGTTTAGTTTGAAATTAAGTTTTATTATTTTACGTGTTCCCAGCGTGTATAAAGAAAGACAGGTACAAGGTTTTTTAATGTGGGGAACTGAGGATGCCCCTAAAAGGCGCCTATCGTTCTACCACACATTGTGTTCTAATATACTGGGGAAAACTATTCGACGATCAATGGCAGAAAGATACCAAGTAAGTCCAAATCTTTAAATTTGTCAATACGTGATAATGGCTACATAAAACATACAAATAAAAGACAACGTCAAGCATAACTCTAGTAAATACAGGCATTGTTATTTGGAACTTCCTTAAATATTAAATAAGAAGACGGCGTTACATGTACTGCCCCAACGCTACATACATCATCTTCTAAGTATCTCCCTTGCTGACCAACTCTCTATAAATGACATAATTATAGGCATGACTTGCCTAAAATCCGGGTTTGTCGCCATATGTGTTTTCCATTAAATATTCAATCGACAAAATATGAATAATTTTGTTGTAAAACCTTTCTCCATTGTTCCTTTAACTTTAAAATTCAATTTTCCCAGAATTGCTGTTGTTTCATATGAAATAACTCACCAAGATATGTTTATGTCATCCAAAATAGAAGTTTATAACATTATGATTATTCTGAAAATATCTGAATAAATTATAATCTGAAAGAGCAATATCTGGTGAATAAAGAGGGTCGGTAGACCGAGCCCAGACGAGCTGCAACAATATGCGTCTTGTCGACAAAGAACACGTAGTCTGCTATTATCTTGATGGAATACAATACCATTTTTGTTGGCCAATCGTGTGCGCTTGTTTATTGCTGTTTTCAATTCATCAAGTTGTGAACAGTATTTGTCAGAATTAATTGTTGTGAACAGTTTTTGTCAGAATTAATTGTTTTTAACAGTTTTTGTAAGAATTAATTTTTGGTTACATGGCACAAACTCATAGAATAGAATTCATTTCCAATCCCACTAAAACAAAGCATAACTTTCTGAGACTGAAGGTCTGCTTTTGGGTGGCTTATCTTTCTTACCTCAGTTACCTGTCTTACGATGTAAGAGTAAATCATTTATTTTTCATCGCATGTAACAATTTGCTTTAAAAAGGATGCATTTCCATTATGTTTATTAAGAAAATCACAGATTGAAATGCGATCCAAAAGTGCTTTTTACTCAAATCATGTGGCACTCAAACATCGTATCGATATGTGTTCCGAAGCTTTTCTGCTAGTTCTCGTGTTGTGTAATGTGGATTATTCTCAATTAATGTGTTCATTTAGTCGTCATCGGTAGAGGTGTGTCTACCTGAGATATCTTCATCATTGAGGCTAAAATATCTAGCTTTAAACTTTGTCAACCACTTCCGTACAGTTCCGTCAGCTAAAGCATCTTCACCGTACACTGCACAATTTTTTTGTTATTTGCGAAACATGTTTTCTGTTATGAAAATAGTAAATCATCTAATATACAAAATGTGTTCTGCAAACTTCTATTTTCAAAAGACACTAAAATAGCTACAAATTAAATAATGTGTAACTTTATAATCATTAAGTATATCTTCAAATGTAAGTATAATTTATCCGTCAATGATTAACCATGTACTAACGTGTTGAATAACGAAATACTAAACATTGGCACGAAGTTTTCAGACATGATTTGATAGAACTATATTATGAAAAGGAAATAACGAACATTTAACTCAAAATAAAACGGTAAACCATCTTAGACAATAATTAAAGTGTATCGCTTTAGAAATTTAATTTATATCACAAGATTTTATTGTTGTTCTGAATATTAAGTCTGTTCGGTATCATTTGCATGGAATATGTAGTTTATGTGGTGTTGCATCTCGAAATGACTTAGTATAATGGTTGCAAACATTAACTGTGGCCGTTCACCAATACTTTAAAAAACATGATTGTATATATCCCCTTCGCTGTGGAGTAGATAGTCAAGTAGATAAGACTTCCAAGCCTTGGTTATACAACTAATCTAATTGAAATAAAAACTCCGAAATAACACCAATTGTTCTTTGCTTATCTCGGTATTGTTTCTAATTGTGCTGCATTTCCCCTTGTCACTGGACGCAGTCAATGTCTGTTTAGAAATGGGTTGTTTAATATCATGCAATCTTTGCTTTACTATAGCCTCAACGCTCAGAATCCATTACGGGGGTATTCATTAGCCCTGGAAGCTGTAAGAAAACCTATAAAATCTACATTAATATTTCTTTAAACACCCTGATTTCTGAGTATTTTATTATCACCATCATCAAGTAAAAATTATAAATATATTTCCAGTGATTCTTAGAGGAGGTATTTTTGTCTTGAATATAATCAGTGATTAAGTGGAAATGTGCACTTGGACGTTACTATAGTCCCTAATAAACATGATGCTATATAATTAATAGGGCTCGGAATTGAAAAGTCGAATCGTTATTTCCAGTCGTTATCCACCCCATAACCGCTATTAGCTGATTTCTAAAACTGAACATGTGAAATATAAGAGTTAACCTGAATGCAATCATTCGATTTTTACAACAAGAACTAAACACCGCGGAGATAAATATCTCTCTCTACTTTTTGAATAATGTTTCATTGTAGTACAAAGTTCATAGAATGTAATAAAAGAAATAAAAGGTAAGTGTGTTGTGTACGAAACATAAAATGAAATATATGCTCTATGAAATGAAGACGAAGTTCAGGTAATAGAATAAAATCAAAAAGACGCAAAGCTGAGCCGTTTAAAGCATGAAATGAAAAATCAGCCCATAGAAACGAAAGTAAAGTAGAATAGAAAAGAAAGATAAAAATATGATATTTATAAAAATAATTTTGTGAAAAAAAAATCACTCACATGAATAATTACAAGTGAACAGCAGAATGACAGTTAACGAAATAATTGAATTGTCAAAGAATCATAAATTACAACAACATTAATTAATTTATTTTTATCTCTTGATATTTATTTATGAATTTATTTTCGCCTTTCTAATTTTCATTTCATCAATAATGCTTTTATGTCAGATCGATCGTGACATGAATATATTTTTTCATTCAAACTATGTATGCATGCTATCTTGGATATTTAATATTACTTGCATTATTCGGACTAGCGTTCTGATCTTAGAAGTTTATTATCACACCGTTTCGGTCGATGTAACCTCCGACCCTCTTCGGGTGCGTTTTGGCGAACTGAGAAATATTTATGTCGAACTCGGGAATCTGTACGGAATTTCGAATGGAACTCTTTATTTACTCAACGACGGCATCTAGCATTGGGTTGTTCTCCAAATTAATTTCAGGCGTGCCTATTGTGTATCTAATTACGTGACTCTCCACGAGGGAAGAGTTAGACATCAGGTCGATTTTTAATGTGGGAGAAAATCAAGCTCCCCAAAAAGAATAGAAGAAAAGTTAAGAAAAAAATCCTCCATCTACAATAGTGTCTCCTTCACTTACCGAGGACAGGAAAAAATGAAATGTAGTATCAGAACAGATACTACCCTTTGCTCCTATGCAAAAGATGTTATCATGACATGTTAAATAAGTACAGTAAAAATAAATTGTTGTGTATTTATTACGACATTTTTGGGTATCAGGTCATACTCTTGTCATTGGTATCCTTCAGTGTCGAAACACTTTGGGGTGCAAAACTGGACTTGATAAGCTAGAGGGCACAATGTTACTATTGAAGCAGACCTCCCTCTCTATTTTGAAAGGTACATTGTAAAGTCGAGCTTCGATACACATCGTTTCAATGCCGCTGTAGGGTGTCAGAACGTTACCAGATACAGCCTAAAACTGTATTGGGGATATCGGCTAAAGATGTTTGCACAGGGTTGAGCTGGTATGAACGCAAGTCAGCGGAGGTTTCAGATCAGTTTTAATTATATTAGATGATATGTCTTTCCAGACAGATGATCCCCATCCAAACAAAAAGCTGGTTTTAAGGCCGCCTTCTATCTTCTATCGGCAATAGAACTTCTATCGGACTTGCCACATAAGCAAGATATTTGCTTGACTTAGTTGTCATAGGTTGTTGGAAACGTGCGGTTTAAGAGTATTTTATAGAGAATATGAGTTTCTTTACATCAATATTTTCGGCCCTTAGAAACTTGAGAACGACCCTGCACAGAGAAATATAAAAAGGGGTTGTTTATTACATAAATCGTAGTTCTATGTCATAGTTTGATAATTAGAGTAAAGACACGCATATTTTGGGAATTAAACTTTACAAACTTCAGTTACTCAACTAATTATTGTTTAGCGCATTCCTCTTTTTTAAAAAATGTTTTCTTGAATAATTAATCAGATAATATGCATATATATTTACATTTAACCAATGTATACATTATCCTTTAGAGCTTTTAAATTATATTTCAAACATGCTTTTTGTGTAAATATGTGCGACCGACATGATGAGCCTGAACTTGGATAGAGCCGTGAAAGTGACCTCGATATGTCTGAAGCCCGCAATAAAATAGCGTGTCTATGCGTGCAGTTTGAAAATGACACTCGTCGTAATGTGGTACGTCTATTTGCCAAAACGCTCCAATTTATCTTTACGCTCAGATCTGCAATTCCCATTGAACTAGTGTTGAATCAAATCAATTGTGAGAGCCTGCCAAGCTTGCCAATCAATGGACGTGACCTATTACGACGGGTAGCATATTCAGACAACACGCCAATCAAAGATGGGCCCTTTTATGGTAGGGATAAAAGAAGTCGGTGCCACTTCCACTATTTGATCCAGGTGCAGGCTAATTACGTCCGCTCCACCATAAAAGCTTTTCAAGTATTCTTTCTACAAAAAAAAACAATTTTAGTCGTTTGTAAATATGTTTGTCTCTTGAATAAGCATTCGCCCGGGCGATAAACGATACAATCTATGAGAAGAAAAATAGAAAATGGGTGTATAAATATAATTTCTATCATAGTTGGATACAAAAGCTACACTTAAGTAAGATATTTGTTTTTAAATTCAACTTTGCAAACTTTGGTTAACCATTTTTTTTTTCGTAGTTGCTTTTCTTCATTTCTTCCAGAAGCGTGTTCCGCTGTATCATCTGCTTACCGAAAGTTTCTGAATTAGGTCAAGAAGTGCATGAAATTGCACTTCGTTTGAAACTATTTTGCTGCTTTTATCCTGCACAGTGGGGTGCGCACGATCAAGATGATGTTTGACCGTCTTACGATCTTGGTTTTGGGTATCCAATCATCTTTGTTGGAGCCGTATTTTCGTCCTTTACGCAAAGGTGCTCAATCCTGAATCCCGTTTTCACGACGGTGTTATCAATTGCGCATAGTACATGTCCGTACTAACACGGGCGAGTGTCACTCTTTTTTGTGCGATTGGAATAAAATCATAACGAGGACGATTATCGACATGTCGGACATTTGTCTCAATTATCGATATTTTGATTTTTTTTTCTTTCCTCGACGGCCAGTAATTGAACCCGTACAGACAGCAGGTCGTATTACAGTCTTGCATCGAGCACTGATCCATAGGCAACATAGAACACCAATGCAACTACGCAATGTCAGTTATACAGAATTGATTCGAGCGGCGATGAGATCCTAGGATACTGAAGTAGGTTCTTAAAGTCGTAAAGAGATATTTTAAACTACTGATTCTAGTAAGAGCCTGACCATCTACCTGGATCTTCCCTCATTCATTTTTTATCGGTTGTCCTGTTTTCCGTTTTCCTGGTGTCTGAAACCGAACCGGTTGTTTGTATTACACTTTTTGTTGAAGATCGAGTTTATTCTCGAAAAGCAGCATGGCGTCGTTCACATACCAAAAGTGCTGATCCTTGAAATACGCCAACCGTAAGATGATAGTATGAATATAATATACGAGATACGTCTTAAAAGTAACAGGATAACATTTCTATGTGAACTTTCAGTGGAAGAGAGATTTGAAAATTGATTAAATATCAATTGTATATTCATAAGAATATAAGTATAATCCAAATGTTATGCAATCTTTACATTTTCGTGCTTTTCTTTACAACTCCTCTTTTTCACCATGATAATGCACCTACTCACAATACCCTGAACATATGGAAGATCCTGACGTGCCACACTAGACCACTCTCCTTATCAGCATCATATTGTTCTATAGAGATGTTTCACAAGCTCAAAGTGATCGGTTTTGAAAGCATAGATGCCATCAAGTGGATCGACAACAGATATGAGTCCAAAAGAATCCGTCCAGCGGTAAACGAAAACGTGTAAGGGTAGGAGAGAAAAAGCCACAAATATCAGGAGGGAATACTTTGTAGGGAACACAATGTAGTTATTGCTTGAAAATAAACTATATTTTGTGACCCAAGTTTTCCGACACAGCTAATATTTGAATATATTAGACGTGTTTTCTTGAATTTCATACCAATATAAGTTGCACATCTTGCATAAATGGATTAATTGAGCACAGGCATTGTTACTTAAAGTTACACAGCTTTCAATCCTCAGGCTAAAAGTTATTTTAGCCTCAAAATTCCCCCGCGGGGATGAAACGCAGGAGCCTCTGTGTAGCTTAATTGCTATAAATATATTTTCATAACTGACTATATATATACATATATACATATATATATATATATATATATATATATATATATATATATATATATATACGCAAAGAAGAACATATATCTGAAATTCGGCGAAAAAACAAAATATAATAGGCCATGCGCTCGATATTCTATTATATAAATCAATATAAATAATGAGTAATAAATAATATGCAATAAAATAATAACTAATAAATCTCAGGATATTTTATCATGTAGTTTGTACTATTATTATTATTATTATTATTATTATTATTATTATTATTATTATTATTATTATTATTATTATTAATAATAATAATAATAATAATAATAATAATAATAATAATAATAATAATAATAATAATAATAATGGTATTATATATAGAGAGAGATTGTTATATCTAACACAAAACAAGTTATCGTAACAAGGTAAAAATAATCAGTATCGCAAAAGCTTACAGCTGTTTTTCTTGCCAATACAAACAGAACGTTATTAGAAAGATCTAAAATGTAATTAAAATATATCTTTAGATTAACAGGATAAGAACAACCTACTTCGGGTATTATTTACGGAAAAACATCCATTTTTCTCTTAGTACATGCAGCGAATAAGATTCCATGGTCACATAAATACGTATCTATAATGACACATTAAATTATTACACAACATATTTATATCCACATGTATCATATTAAGTTGATCGTTGAAGCACATATATTCTTTTAATGTGTGATTAAGGACACTTATGTGTATATAAAATAGATAATAATAACGTAAACCAAGGTTATATCGTTCAGATCGATTCGCATGAGAATCTGTTTCGAATTCTAAATAACAAGATTGATTCATAGTATATATATATATATATATATATATATATATATATATATATATATATATATATATAAATAAATATATATATATTATATATATATGAGGGGGTGTTAAGAATATCTGTTTACGTCAGCTTTACGTTAGGTTAATATGAATTTCTATTTGTTAATGTATTTATATCGTGTTAATTAATTGTGAAGTTCACTCTGCAACCTATGTACAAATTAATACATTGATTGCAGTCTGTACTTTTTATTTATCTTTAAGATTTTACAAAAATGTTTGCATTATAGTACATTTAATTTATAAAAAAGGCCAAAATTAGCTTGGGTTGGCAGGAGGTAGTCTGTCGTCCTCTTGGTTTATTATCTGAATTTGTTTCAGTCACTAAAAAACATAATCACTCTATGGGTAAAACCTACGAAACGGAATAGGGACAAACTAAAAATGGAGAGTGATTATCTTGGAGAATCTCTAATACTGAAATTAGATAACATGACTTATTTGTATAATTAGCTAAGAGACTTAGCAAACTAGGATGGTGTCTGATAGACCTCAGGTCGGCGTCTACAATGACTACGCAGACAACACGTATTCAAATTTAGTTCGCCCAAACACACATAAGCTAGCGGTGTTGACTCCCCTCCTTTTACATATTGCAGAGTGCAATCTACTCATACTACATCTAATGTTGACTTAAAGCTGACGTTTAATGTTTGAAATCAGATCGTAACCAAAAAGCGATTCCCTCCACGCAAAGTGCCCAAGCGTGAAGTCCACACTACTAGTCTAGCTACGACTAAGATCGTGAGAAAAACAATTCGTTCTTCCCTGGGTACGAAGGCATCACATTGTACACTACAGATGTTACAGCTAAGGTACCAACTGCTCGGAGACTATGAGATCCGTCATTTCGTTCAGATACTTCCAAATCTCCTAAGCTACTTATGTAATCGTATGGCTGTACACTCAACCCCACTCCATGATCCATATCCTTAATTGGATGTAATCTTATTGCTATTCAAATTACTAGAACCAAATATTTGCTCAGATGGAGTACTGTTACCACATCTGAGGCGGTTCCGCTTAGAGCATACTTTCCCGCCTTCACAGAGTACAAAACCGCCTTCAATATCTAGTGGGGGATGCCCCTTTCATTTCTCTACAGCCACTTCCTCACAGAATAGACGATGCTATTCTTTCTCTACTTTATCGTTACTTTGATGGTAGCTCTCTGACTGAGCTCTAATCTATGTTACTCCCTTTAAAAGATGTACAACAAAAATTCGTCTAGCTACAACCACTGTAAATAATTTTCCTTTATTTTCTTCTATGTACCAAAACTAAACAAAACTTCCAAGAGCCAACTTTTTTTCCAGGAACTACCCGTCTGTGGAACACAATACCACGGGGGTCTTCCCAGCTTACTACAACGCGGTTGTTTTAAAGTCCAATGCTAACAAATTCTTGTTGCGCCACCATTCTCAAATAATTAAATCCTGATCAGTGTATTTCATCGTTATTAATCTTTACGGACTTTTTTCAGCGTTTATATGAAAAAACTTATGAACACTTATCCTCCTTTGGGCCTTGATAAGCGGTGACTGGTTAGTACATAAACATACATATTTTAATGACACCATTTAAACCGCAACCAGAAAATAATATTTAAAACATTTCTTCATCAGTAGCATATAATAATGTATTACTTTATTTTATTTCTATTAGATATTTACAAATTCTATTATTTTTTTGTTTTTAAATACGTATTTTTCTTACCTGAACAGCATATGATCCCACTCTCAACATGCTTGCTTTTTATTTGCTATATAAAGAAATACGGCGGCCTGCTAGCGAATATACCCGCTGGAGAATACATCATTGTCTTTGGCTTTTTCTTTTGTTCAGATAAATAAATTAATAATTCTTAAAAATGAAATGTGGGGTTCAGTGGTAGGAGGATGAGTTTCTTTAGTGTTTGAATTTTCCCACCCAACGCAGCGATACGCGTCCAGCTCGTTTCACATAAAATCATGCTCCCCATATTTAGTTATATCATATTATACCATGAATGCGTGTTTTAAGTTGCTTTGTTCAAAAACTTATATTTAAAAAGACTAAGAAAAAAGTTTTGCTTACTGAAAAAAGGTAAAATGGGTGTATCGCACGAATGAGCGTGTCCTAGATTACGTATGATTTAAATACCCTGACCTGACTAACTGGTAATGCATGCTTTACTATATGCTTTGTGCGAGAGACTCAAAACAGAGACAATAATATCGGGGAAACGATAGTTGGCGTTTTCTGCTGGTGGCCTTAACCGATTCCAGATTGGTAGACTTCACGTAATTAGGTTTCAACTTCATCGACCAGTTTGCCCTGTGAAACTAATCTGATTAGGAAGAGGCCGTTTGAGGACACTGCTTGCTTACAGGAACACACGCTAGAAAATCGATGGTGGAAACACGATACTTTGATTGCCATTATGCATTTGTGTGCCTGCATATTTTGGTCTGTTTAATGTAAGCATTTATTATTTTTGGCGTTGCAGCATATATATATATATATATATATATATATATATATATATATATATATATATATATATATATATATATATATACTACGTACCCTATCAGTGGAGTATATAAGTGAAATCTTAATTTATGCGACCATGACATGTTTTACGTTTTTTTGTTTACAACCATTTTTCTTCACCTCGACAATGCACATACTTTTAACACCCCTGGACTCTGTGAGAGTCTGATCCGCCGCGCTGGGCCAATCTCCTTATTGCTCAAGGGAAATGTTAGTTTCTACTTAGCGTAAAAGTAATACTCTTCCGTAATAAAATAGAAAACTTCCGGTCGTTAGTGTCGTAAATCGATGTAAATAAACGAAGCAAGTAACTGGTAATAAAACTTTTGTGATATTTGCCCAGCGTCGGAGATTCCAATTTCCGCTGAAAGTGTCTGTTTCATGGGAAATAAAAATTTACACGCTGTGCTCAGTCAGCATATATAATCCCGTTAGGGGAGATGACATACAGCGCCTAGTATGCAAAATGTAACCATGTTTGTACTAACCAGGCTATCGTCGATAAACTTCAGTGATCTAACGGGAACCGTTATGTAAACGTGATTATTCCGAATGCGACGCCTGGGAAGTGCCATTACTCTGAGGTGATCGGTCTTAAAACTAAGAAAGTAGACACAGGCGAAGTACGGCAATGGCAGAGAAGAGAGGGCAAACGCAGATGAATAATAAAAATATAGAAGTGTATTTACCATGAAGGTTATAAAGTTTGATTTAAAGTCGTGGTGACATTAATGTAAGCAGGAAAGGCTGGATGGAAGGCATGACGTTACTGGAGGCGCGAGAAAGGTTGAATGATGAAGCCGGAACATAGACAGCAAGAAGGATATTTCTGGAACTATGACAGCAGGAACGGCTGGATCAACAGAAATCGAGGAAATTAGACCAAGGGACAGGATCTGAGTAGTGGTTGCAGGAAGGGAGCCGAAGGCGCTGGGAGGAGGTGGGGCAGGCGCTGCAGGAAGCTGGAGCAAGTGACCGGAGAGGCAGGCTAGAGTAAAATGTGTGGAGCAGGCAGCAAAGTGTGGATCGCATTATCAGTAGTTTAAGTGTGGTAGAAAAGTGGCTAGCCCTAGTAAGGACAGTTTGATTGCTGCGCTGCTGGATTATCGTCGTCATAGTGAATAAAGTGTGCCGTGCTGTTTGACAAATATTCTTGGGGCGAGGTAAAGTTGACAGCGACGGAGAAGACGACACCAGGCGCCGAGGCATGGGGCTAAAGCCCCGAATGATCCTAGTTATTTAATAGTGCTTGCTGGCTTCTGCTGGTACAAAGCTTTGATGAAATTTGATTCCTTTTATCGAGTGACGATATGCACAGACAGAAAGAAAGTGTATTTATTTCTGTCACACGGTTTAAGGCACTCAAGGATTAAACATTCCATGTATTTTAGGTGTGCCGAGTCAATAAAACAAGAGTCCCAGCATGACAGTCGCTAGAGTATTGGACGTCAAACACGTGTACGGTTCCATTTAGCAAAGAGGCCATACCCTCTCGTGAAAGAAAATAGGAACATTAGATGATCAGTATCGTAAAAATATAAATAAACAAAAAACTTAATTTAAATACGATACCATTCGTCCAACTTATACTAGCAGTTTCGTCAGTTTTATCGGTAGATCATCGGGGCCAATTTCTACGGTCCTGGTTTTGGGTCTTCTCAAACTGATGAGTCACAGAAAGTACGAAAATATATATGAATAACTATGAGTGGAGCATATTGGTGGAATAATGATCGATCCCACTTAGCGTAAAACAATACTATACCATAAGAATAATAGAGTACTTTCGGTTATCAGTGTCGCTAAAAATGTTAATAGTAATAGCCACATTAAAATACGATATATTTGCTTCCATTGTAATTAGCAGTGTCGTTTCCTCAGTTGGCAAAGCATCGGCTCTTGATCTCTAGATTTTTGGTAGCAAGTCATGCTACGATTTGCCACGCTAATTTATTGTAGACACGGCGAAACACGTGAGTGTTGATATCTATATATATATATATATATATATATACACTCCCCTATAGGTTGAGTACTTTTCAGGTAGGAAATGATTGTTTCCGCTTAATATTAAAGCCATAATATTCTGTAAACATAAGTAAATACATTCGGCTATCAGTATTGCGAGCCAGGATTAAAAAAACTCGACCCTATTTTCGACAGTGAGCGATTCTAACACTTAGGCCATCCACAAAAGCTATCAGAATATGAAATCTTAATGTTTATGTATACATTATTAACCATAGAAAGGCCTTCCATAAATTGTACGAATAGATGTACATTATCGCTACTGGTAGTTGGAGATATCACTTACCAGTGGAAGAGTGGGGAGCAAAAGTAGTCAGAAACAGACACACTTTGTCGCCATATTAATAGAGCAATGCAAGCAATCGATTCAAACCAGTATTGAAATCCAACCGTATTCTAGACAGATATATATTGTAACCGTAAGCCAATACCCACGAGCAATGAATGGGTGAAATCGTAATGTTTCTATTACCATACATGTGTATAGGAAAAAGTACCGATGATTAGGTGAACTTGGAATTTAGTAAACAACGGTTTACATTTCCAACAATATGCCATGTATAACGCTGCTTTTTTGGTTGTACACACCTGTTTACGTATGTAATACTATTATTGAATACAACGTCAATTTAGCTACGAGGCTCGGAGCATCCTAATATTTTGCTGATTTTAATACACTGCAATGTTATTTGAAATGTCTATTTTACGGCGGGAGTGAGCGTAACATTAGACAGAGAGAAGAGAGAGCGGCAGTAAAGCAATACAATGATTCGCGCCAAAATCTACTTTCTGTTTCTTTATCTCTTTCTTTCTCTTGAGACCAACAGTAGAGAGTAAGGGAAAATCCATATGGCGCTTCGCCACAAGCGACTGTCTTATTTCGTATTTTTTCTCTCTTAGCATGACAAAAACATGGTGGCGGTGAAAGAAGCAACTAGCCGCTGCGTCTCACAAAGAAAGAAACATACCCGAATGTGATTGTCAGACGATAGAAAATAGAAAAGGCGCAAAGTGTGAATAAAGTTAATTGAAAGAAAATGACTGAGAGAGTCGAACAACATATCAAGTTCTATCGGAGAAAAAGATTACATGCCCTGACGAATACATTTTACAATCAATTATTTAGTTGTAGAAAATAATGAATGGATGAAAATTGAACACATCATTGCCTGAACATTGTTACTTCTGTTGCGAGAATTATCGTAGACGATCCAACTTATCAAAAAAGGATCGTTATGCGTCTCATTCGGTTCTAAAAGAAAACAGATGGATCGAAACAGTTAAATGCTACTCGGAAATTGTTAAACTATCGATCTACATAAAAGTACGTATACTAAATGCCGCATACATCGTTCACACTCTATCCCAGGAAACCCCTTCTTTTACGCTGTTTTATTTGAAATTCCTTTTTTTCCTATTTGGTTATAACATGTTATTAGATTGTTTATGATAATAATATCAATGTGTTCGTATTTTATTCTACCAATTATCCTATTCAATATATTCTTAAATACAGTCATCCTCACAGAATACTGGAATAATACAGTGAGCCAACAATTTACGGTAAAATATAAATGTTAATTTGTGTCCAGCATTATCGGTTGTTATATAAGAGTATCTAAACAGACACTTCCGTTATCTTGTTATTATCATTATTATAAACGACTAAGTTTTTGGGCTTAAATCCTTGGAAATCTAAAGCATGTATAGCTCTTTTAAAACTATTCGATGCCCTACACACACTATCCACATGTTTGGTCTGTGTTTGTCACGACAGAGAATGGATACTATCCAATGTATTTTATAATCCAACAATGTCACTAATCGAATACTTAATAAAATTCACAATTCCTTGGCAAAATTAAAGCCCAGTGTATACTTGATATGTCCTCCAAGTTTCAGTCATAACAGTTTAACATTTTTTTTATTTGATCGTGTTCAATAAGAACACCGAGATTCAAATAGAACAAATAGTTAATAACTCTGACACATCCATCTCTGGGCGGCGCTCTGCGTTTGGCTGTGATAGGTCCATTTCAATTCAGGAATTAGTTGTTTCGATACGAATTATCTTCGAAATAACCTAACAGATAAAAATATACTGATAAGGTTAAGCGAACGTGAAACCAATTAAGGAGCCAAAGTGTACCGGCATATCATTCAACAACGATAAAACAACGACTGTTGGGCACAAATAATTGAAAAAGTGTGAGCAAGTTAGGGATACAACGAAGTTTACTTTTACTTAATATGGTGAAAAGATTTTTATTTTTATGAACTATTCTTTTTATGAGTGGCATTTCTGGTTGGTAACGCTGTATAATGTGATTAGATAAATGAAATGAAATTCGAAAAAAGAGTATGTTCGCATCTTGATTTTGAAAATTTACTATAGAAAATCGTATACTCGATGTATAATACGCCTTCTGAAAAAAATAAAATTCACCATAAATTAAATATATAAATTCAATAGGAAACCATTTCGATGTGTTTGCTAATCAAAAACAGTACTGAATTACTTCCCTTTATTTTGATGTATGAAGTCGTATGTAAACAACATCGTTTTTTTTTTTGTCCTGTTTTTTGTTTGTTTCTTTCTTAAAAAGAAAGAAAACTGTTCGAAATATTAAAATCCGAACTCTTTAAAGTTAAAAAAAACGGCAGACTGCAACTTTTGTACGGCGCGTGTATCAAAGGAAAGTCGTTTTTTCGGTAAGTCTGAAGATTAATTACTCTGTGAGATTCTGTCTTTGCTATTATAAATTTACCGATTGTATTGGCTATGAGGAAACAGCTATATATTGTTAAAAATAAAAACCTACTTTTCTTCATACAAAACATTGTTCTTTGTCGAAAGATATATCAATTCATAACTGCTCTAGTATATTAGTTCGGTAGATACGTCTAATATCTCTTATAACATTTAAATTGATTTCAAGAAAAGTTACAGTTTTCAAGGAATCCAATGACACTTTAAATTTGGCTGAGATTACATTGAGTGTCACTAAGGTCCAATTATTGTTTCCGATTATCGGTTAGAGAGGATTAAATTGATATCAAAGACAAACACAAGTAATATATTTAGAGACATTTACTCATGTTATTAATTTTGCATTTGGACATTTTCACAATAATATTGTAGGCTCTGCGTTCGTGTCGTATGTAAAAAAATTACGACAGTTGTATTTATTTTAGAAATTAAGAAACAAAATGAAAATTCAATATGGGTTCAAATTAAGCTTAGTACAGATGGTTTTCGTTACTTCCAGAGTAATGGATGCCGTCAAACATTTGTGTATTAATTAATACATAAATAGATGCTGTATCACATTGATGTGTAGTTGGAACTGGTCTTTGTGTAGATAATACCATTAGATAAACGGTTAATTTAGTCCACGGAGCTGAGAACAAAGAAAAAAATGAAACTCGTAACGGGATTTTTTAATTGGGGTTTATTTGTTCCCAGCGCCGTAGACTAAATTAAGCGTATATTTAATAGTATTACCTCAGAAAAAGTGACGTTGTTAGAGTTGATCACGACGCGGACTTACGGCCTGGACGTGTTCAGTTCGAATCAAGTCGCTTCCATAGTGCCACATTCACTAGGGTTGCTAGCAACTTTTTCGTCGTCTTTCCTGCAAGAATGACAACAACGGAATTAATTGTACCATACTGATTCATGCAAATTTACTTTATTACATAAGCAAATACGCATGTCCACTGAAAAGCAACGGGATACATAATATGGTGTCGGAAATAAATTGCAATGTTAACTAAGTGCATAAATAAACAACAGCTGTGTTGGTGTGGGATTTTCTGACTGGTTTATTATTTAAATTAACTTGTGAATTGTGTTCGTTTCCTTTTCTTTATTGTATTCCGTATCAGTGGAGACGATTGTCAAACGCATTAAAATCTGTTTTATTAAGTAGATTCAACGGCATGAGAGGGGGAGACTAGCGTAATTGGTTTAATGCTTGTGATAATTTATTAACTAAATGAACGAGTTTAGTGATGCCCTGCAGACGGCAAGCAGCTGACGAAGAAAAAAACGATTCAAATACGGTCAGGACTTTTTCTTTGCTTGCGTTTCTAATTAGAAATCTTTTAATTTCCGTTTTCATTACACGGTCGAATGAACGTCCGTCGCAAATTCCAATCTGTCTGAATGGTTCAGTTACATCGTTAAATTTCTAAATCTTTTCTAAATTAATCTTGTTGTCAATTTAACAAACGAAACAACTAGACTCTATTTGCCTACGGATTTATAATGATTGTTTTTAAAAAGAAACCTAAAGAATGAAATTGCTGGTGGTAGTCATTGTAACTGGCGAGGAAAAAAAACGTGAACAGTATTGTGTAGATAAATGTTATCTTGGAACGGCATGTGAAATTTTACGTGAAAAAAAGCCAAATTTGAAAAATGAGGCGCAACGAGGGTCTATAAAATATGGAATATTTAGCATATTCCTATCATTCTAGGTTTAAAGTCATTTATTATTTATAATTTCCATACTTGCAGAACGGTACAATCAATACTTGTTAATAGTTTTAAAATTCTGTAACAAACCTTATATGTGGTTCAGGAGGTAGAGCATTAGTTGCTTGTGTTTTTAAATTTTCCCGTGCAACACCCGTGTACGTTTCTCCCGTTTTTAAAATAAAAATATTAAACTTATTATTAAGTTAAATATTGCATTAATCTAATAATCCATTTTGACATTGTAATTTTTCCGTTTAATTAAGACAAATTGGTTTATTTTGCTCTTCGAATTAAAAACTCCTTTCCATTCAGATATAATTTCCCTAACTTGTGTTCACATTTTTTGTTTCTTTATGTGATGGTTGATTTTTTGCAATTGTCGCATTTAATCGTAATTCACCTGTTAGCGACCTGATCTCTCATTGGGTATATCACAATTAGTTCACGCGGAATTAAAATGTGTATACAAATAATAATGTTATTCGATTTACAATTGTAGTTTGTGTGTCGATATGATAGTAGTATCCAGACTAGCTCTAAATTATTGTTAATGAAATAAGCGGATTGGTTAAGAACTGAAGTTGAAATTAAACTATCATAAATTTCTTTTAGTATGGTATGATGTACTAATCGCTTCCTTGTTTCAGCTCGTTTCACTTGTTGCATGAGTGGTCGTCATCAATTCGCTGTTCAGATACCCATTATAATATAGTTCCATATTCCAGAAGCTTCTTTCCAAGAACTGCAGGTCTGCGGAACTCCATTCCTACTTATTGGTTTCTTATTACCTACAGCCTTTAGTCTTTTCGATAATAATATTTCATTTCTTTAGTTCCGTATATCAAGTGGCTACATGCCTTGTTTGGAGCGTCGTCGATAAAAAAAAAGCTCGCGATTAGATTAAAAGTTGGCATGACAACAGTTTTAGAAACTCTGGTGTAGGCAATATTTCAATGGACGTGAGATTTATTTCCTGCGAAGATCGACAACATATGTTAGTTGTTAAAAATAACGGATGAGACGAATGATTCTTCATTTAAAGGAGAGTTGACTAGCCTACTCAATTTACTAGAAATGTGTATTTGCACAAACTCTTGTACGAGGTCGATTCCTAATATTGGGTTTTCATTATCCTAATTTAATTTATTTAGAAAATACTTTAGCGAATTGTTCTTGTTATTAAGCTCTTAATGAAGTGTATTAAATCCGAAAATGTATGGATTTTTCAATAAAAGAGTTCTTTACATAAATCACACGATGTTGACGTGTTGTGCTTCGTGAACTCTTGTTCAATGGGTTGTGCATTTAAACGGAAAATATAGTATAATTTACCTTCTCTGAAGGAGGTTAGACACAAGGTCGGTGGTGTTTTGAAAATCCAGGACACTAAGTGAAATGCACTCTGGAATACAAATAAATATCCGATCAGCCCGTCGGTATTCTCCGGTAGGAACGCCTCAGGCGATTAGCAATAAGAGAAGGTACAGACTGTGAGAGTGGACGTCCCAGGATTGAACAGAACCATGTCGGACTGATTGTCAGGGACGTATCCCTGACTGGTACGAAACACCATCTACTCAAGCTGAGCCATCTACTCAAGCTGAGCCATCTAAATATCAAATATAGTGAGTGCTTTGGAGTGACGTTCATAAATAAACAACATGGCGACCGATATAATCGTATCATATAGAAATTAAAATTTCAAAATAGAAAAATATACAAAACTACGTGTTTGTTATAAAAATAAATAAACCGACATTTTTGGAGTTTAAACGATTGAAGTATTCACTTAAAAACTAATTTTTACGCTTTTGTATTATTTCACTGTGTTAATTTTTGACACTTTACTAAAAAAGGTGACCCGTTGTGTCATCAATTGAACTTGGGTTAGATTGCTTGAATGAAGAAAAAGTGTATTTGCAAAACTAGTTAAATATAATAATAACTGAGTACTTTCAGTTATCAGTATTGCAGACGGGGATAAAAACTCGACTCTATATTCGATGGCGGATGATTAAATTGTTTTAAGGAAGTCAAAGTTATTCTGCTAAGCCAGTTAAATATAAAAATAACAAAAAGAAAATCCAAAATTAGTCTCTTTCTGTTGCCTATATCCACCTCTCTTTTCATTTCTCTCTTAATCTCTGCTACGGGTTAAATATAAGTATGAGTTGTGGTAAGATGTCCTTCCGTTTATCATGACAGTCTCCAATATTTTTTAATCATTGTCTTCTTTATGACTTTCGACTGTTAATAAACAGAGAGAGAAATATACGGAAACGGAAATGATGGATGCCGTATTAAATAAAAGCTGAAGCCAAGACATAAACAGTGAAAGATGCCGACAATGATGGATAAGACAGAGCATGAGATGAGTCATTTAGTGATTTAATTGCAAATTGCAACTTCATCAAAGAAATAAAAGAAAAGTGGTTTTCTTCAAGCGTTACTTCATGCCAAAGCTGAGGAAG
>OY744515.1:134711023-134718523 GCA_963556195.1 Sepiola atlantica
AGATTCAACTGTTGGTCGGTATGTTAGTCTGTCACGATTGCTTTAAATAGCATTTTCCGATTAGTCCGGGTTTGTTTGTTGTACTATCAGATCGTTATGCTTAAGTTTGGCAACATTTTCATCATTAAACGCTCAGATTAGCATCTTAAGTAGATATTAAGAATACTCAATCTTACTTTTTACCTGTACATGATTACTTGACCATATCCGTATTCATCTCTTTCATCTTTAACTCCTTCTGAACGTGATTGAATTTTGTTAATTCATATCTTAATGTTCACATAATAAATGTTGTGCTACCTACCCATGGAATCGGTTATACAATTCTGAATCGAACCATATTTCGTACAAATACATTTAAATCTATCCCCGAATTTCCCACCCACTTTCGATCATGAATGTTCGACAGTCTTCGCTTTGTGTTATCGCCGTTCAATGATATTCTCTAAATGTGAACCTATTTGTTGCAAGCACACCTGGATACGATTGAGTTACGCTGTGATAGCGATGTTGGGTTCAGAAATAGTCTGGATATTGTTTTGATAGACATTATCTTTGAAATAACCCAACAGATAAACATCTGGGGAATTAATATCCGGTGAGTGTGAAGCATATTCAGGATCATATAGCCTACTGATAAGACAATCAGAAAAATGTCTCCACATATAACTGAACTGCGATAAAACAAATGTTGGGCATTCATGGCTGACACCTGGTGGGCAAGTCAGGTATAGACTTATATTTAGTTGTACTGACTATGCTTAGATTGTAGAAAGGAGTGTCTATATTATTAACGATTATACATGGTGGTATTTTTAAGGGTTACATAAAATTAGTGGATATGATAACATGTTCATATCAGCAGTTTATGTCAAAGAGGTTTACTTACCTCCCACCAAAGATATAAGAGCATAGAATAAAGCACTATTAAAATCAAAACATATGTATCGATCGTAGACTTTGATTTATGTTCTACATGTATTCTAATTAAAACAAAAGAGTTCAATTTACGCTATTAAAAACATTTACAAGTTTGTCCCACCCAGCATGCATGGTGTATTTTAATAAATATAACTATAACTAATTTTGTTAAGCTAATGCTGATTTCATCTGCATTTGAATATATTGGATGTAAATACATTTCAATCTTTTAATACATGTGAATTTACTCATAATGTTAACCAAAAAATTGACTTTCTATTTCGACAAAGCGACCAATTTAAAATGTTGTATGTCATCATTTATATTTTACTGGCTTTGCAAACTCACTTTTTCTTGATTCAAACAATTCAACCCGACCTGAATGGCAGACCAAGTGTTTCTCCATATTCTGTTTATCTGTTAAAAGTTTCTTAGTAGTTTAATGTTAAGAGCTGAAACAGGCCAATGTATTTGCCAGACTCACTTCGGCCCCTAGTACATCCAAATCCATCTGGATCCAAATCCGTCAGTTTCAGCTCGAAATTCAATAATTTATAAGGATTCTTGAACGGGTAAAAAGAAAGATATGCAGACACACATTATCCGTCACATTTAATGGAATATGTCTTAAAGAAAAAATGCTGCCCAGATATATATATATATATATATATATATATATATATATATATATATATATATATATATATATATATATATAAAAATAAATATATATATTGTTGAATATAACAGACAACTTATGTCTGGATATCTTTTGCGTGACCATCTTCAGGGGAATGAGGATAATCAGGTACATACCATGTGTTAGTATTATAGGCGAGTTTTGCGGGAATTATGTAATAAGTACGAAACTATAGATATAATTATAGACATTTTAGTATATTATTACTGGTATTAAAGTTAATTCTGTTAATTAGGTTAGGGGTAATATATAGGGATTCTAATATATAGAGTTTTTGTTTGCTAGTACTATATTTTAAGATGTTGGTATTTTATACTAATCTACAGATCAAAACTATGACAAATCTATCGGCCAATTTCCCTCTGCAACTAAGATTCTGGTTCGAACTATTGAAAGGATCTACTGAATGGTAATCCAGGCATAAGTTGTCTGTTATATTCAACAATACTTGCCTGCAAGAGAAGATGCTTCCTAGACACACACACACACACACACACACATATATATATATATATATATATATATATATATATATATATATATATAATTCAGTAGAACACAAAATGTATGTAATATTTTGTAATGATCATGCTCTGAAAAATTTAACACCAGCAATATTTGTTCTTACGTATATATATTTACGAAATTTCAATTTTGTCATCCCATCTATATTAAATTAGAGAATTAACAATTATATGAATTCTTCATCGGCACAATATTTCTTGATCAATACGATACAAAAAATATTGTTAGATAATTATAAACACAAAACAAAGTCGATAAATCTTCTTTTTCCACAATTATAGGCAAAATGAATGAAGACAATACAGTCAAAAAGGTTTCAAAAATATATATTTAAACGAAGTTTAAATTTTTAGGAAAAAGGGGCAACGGCAAGCTTCAAAATGCTTTATATTAGAGTTTACTCTAGGAAAACGATGATTAAATTATTTAGAAAAAAAGGAGCCAAGACAAGCTTCAAAATCCCCTATATTAGAGTTTACTCCGGAAAAAAACAAAGTTTAAATTGTTAAAAATGAGGCCACGACAAGCTTACAAAATGCTTTATATAGAGTTTTCTCCGGAAAAAAGTTTAAATTATTAAAAAAGAATATGGGCAAGACTAGCTTCAAAATGATTTATATTAGAGTTTATTCCAGAAAAACAAAGTTTAAATTATTAAGAAAAAGAGGGGCCAAGACAATCTTCAAAATGCTTTATATTGAAGTTTACTACAGAAGATCAAAGTTTAAATTATTCAGAAAAATATGGGTGAGACAATCTTCAAAATGCTTTATATTAGAGTTTACTCCAGAAAAAAAAAGTTTAAATTATTTTTAAAAAGACGGGAGTCTGTTAGTAAGCTAGGGCTGCGAAATCTCAGCCACGCCATCTGCGGAACCGGAATTCTGTGAGTTAAGTTTCAAGAAGAAGTCCAAGACGACTACAAAATGTGCCAGAATAAGCGGAGAGCCATTAGCATACACCACTTGCAATTTATAAATAGTCATCTATTTCGTACTGACCAGGCTCAAGGTCGCTTTACTCCAGTAATCTAATTTGAACCCGCATGTATGTTTGTGTGTGTCTACTTTATGGGTGTTTCCTATAAAAAGAAAGGTAAGCAAATTTACATAAGATCTAAAAGTGTATGCTAATGTAAGATTTACCAGGAAAGATAATAGAAGTGTTTTTCGAATCTGAAAAGGGGCTAAGAAAGCATAACAATTTTAAATTTTCAAATATATCGTATGTTTATGAAATTCATATCATATGTATAACATTATAAAATGAAACGTGTCTCGAAACTCTATATAACCTTCTATGTGCAAAATATCTACATGCCTCACCTTAAAGTGACCCATGGATACAGAACTCTCTTAAACGTTAAATACGGACATCGGATTTTAATGAATTAAAATCAAATGTATAAGACACTAATTTAGAGGGTTTCCAACATTTCAGCTTCTTCTGACTATATTAAGGGCCGAAAATTGAGTTGGTGGGAAGGGGCAGTAAAACAACGAAAGTAATATGGTATTCTTGGCATAGTGAAAAACTGCACAGTAGTGATCCTCATCAAATCCCAAACAACGTCGTGTACTATTGCTAGTATGAAATAAAACTGAGACAGTGTTTATGTGAGACACATCTCTTGATATTGTTCAACTAAAGATTTTCGAGGTTACTTTCTTATCTGGATCTAACTATACTTCGGAATTAATTCAGCCAATGGAATGTCAACGAAAGGATTGTACATCTGTATTTATATTCACGCAACCACTTTCTTGTGACTCGACCTATGAAAGTGTAGCTTTACAGTGACTATATCATTCAGTCTGATGTAGGAAAAATTAAAATTTGTTGATTATTTCTTGCGAAACAGTGGCAGTTAATATCATCATAAGATTCGAATTATAACTATCACCGGTGTAGGGTATTCGGAGATACCTAGGATTGTTTTTTTCATTTGACATGTCATTTTAGAATCGATGTAAATAAAGACAGCAGTTCGTAAGCCAATAACTTATAATTCTTTTTTATATCCATTAAACATAATGGGAAACCAGCTGCGAAGTACACTAGGTAATTTATAGGTTTTGCTATTTATGTACGGATAGCTGTCAGCCAGTTAACACAAGCAAATTATCGTTGTTGGCTGGTGCTGTTTCTTACGAGCAATTTTGTTGCCTAGCATTTTCAAATTCCTCGATGGTTTGGTCATGTTGCTATGAATAGTGGGATGATAAATGCCAGCTATAGAAAAGACTTATAAAACGCAATGCCAAGAGGAAGTCCACCTAAAAAATGGTCCAACAGCATTAGGAAACAGTGCGGCGTTCCTCCTGAAACAGCTTAGAAATATGCAATTCGGAGACAGAATTGTGTGTTCAATACAGCGAGGGGGTGTTACGTCCTGTGCGATTAAAGGAAAAGTAAAAGTTTTCAAATTTATAGATTACTCTAAATAGCTTACTTCGATAAATACACGATGGTCTACCCGTACAAGTTCTTGGCCTTTTGGCTAAGATCAAAGTGTAGTATCTGTTCCGATGGATACTGCACCCTATAGACTGGTATTGTCTTGTCATTCGGGGCTTGATTTACGCCAGTCTATGGGTATGTCATGTGCAGTTCTAGGAGGTCCACCCTCCCAGGCTTCGCCTCCCCTCTTTGGGGAGGAGTAAGTTTATTGCTTACTGCCTGGGGCGCCCCTACCGGGGAATGCCAACGGGGCTGCCCAGGCAATTTTTAAATCCCACTATCCCGACCCGACCTTGGGTCACATCTTACTTGTGGGAGTAAGATAACAACTGGCCTTGTGCCTAACTCCTGGAGAGGAGTAAATCAATACCCGTACAATATATCCCTTACTTCCCTTTAGTCGTCATTTCTACTGTAAGGGACGTTTAAGTCAGTCACACCTTATTTAGACTTACGACTTCCTGTTTGAGCCCTTAAATTGCTACACATCGTGATAGATATAATTTTATTCTATCTTACTTGCCCATATGGATAGCATCAATGTTATGGCATTTTTTAAATTTATTTTCACAAAAAAAACAAGTGCATGTTTTAGAGACGTTACTTGTTATATGCTCTTAGTTTTTATATTATTTAACATTGTCGCATAGTAAATTTTCTGTAATTTCCTTCTCCAAAACTTAATCCCGCGATCACTATTTTCATGTCAGGTTTGACTCCTACTCTTCTCTCACATCTATATTATTGAAACTGTCTTTAACAGTTATATATTCTTTCCTTTTCAGTTTCACTCATTTTATAGTAAATGAACCTATTAACTCAAGTGAACCAGCATTGTTTTCAGAGGCTTTATTATTAAAGGCGTCCAACTGATGCGAACGGACATTTACAGATTGATGCGCACGAGATGGAAAAACGCACAACATTGTATTTTAGTATTTTTCTAGTACTAATTATATATGTTTCCGCCTCATCATCTTCTTTCCATCATTGTAGAAGTGTTGAAGTCTACAAATTACGGACAGAAATCAGCAATAACTGTTAACAGTTATTCATTTATGAAGACAAACAGATGATACTGAAAAATTAAAACCGGCCACTTGGGCATAAAATAGGAAAGAATAAAATGTGTAAAATAGTGAAAATAAACTAAGTATTACACACCGTGAAATATGAATCTTAAATACTAACGTTTAATAAAGGAACCCAAATAAAACAAAGAGCGAAAAATAGACACGAAAGTTCAAAGAGAAATTGCAAAAATGTAGTCCATCAATATGCACATATTTATTTTAATTGACAAAATGTAGTCATCATTTTCGTTGGTTTAATTTTACAAAATCTCACAAATAAAAACTCGAGTTTTCTTACGAATATTATTTTATTAACATTTAAAATAGTGAAATCTTCGGATTCAGAAACTATACGGTGGAAATCAGTATATTGTTGAATTATACTCGATTTATTTAAAACATCTGTCCTTATTCATTACACGAAATATTCATTAATGAAGAGTGTTTACTAGTTGGAGAGTAGGACGAAACTAACCGGCCGATGATTGGTTGTGAAATTAGGGTTACTAATATTAGACTATTCTGCGTGTTTTCGGAGAAATCAATTCAGGTCAGTTCAAAGATCAACTACGGAGAATAAATTAAAAATGGCGTCGCAGTCAACTCTTTAGAATTATCGTTAATAGTCCTTAATCAGAGAAGAATACATCTAATAGCCAGCTAAATACGAAAACATACGATCGTAACATTTTTATGAAGATGAAGCAGGTGAAGAGTATTAGCAAAATAGTTTATAGTTCATATTTTATTTAAATAAGAATTAATAATTTGGATTTTTTTGATTATTTGGGTCAGGGTTCTCATTTTAGTTGTTATTTTCACAACGTGTATCCCGATGTAATCTTATAGGTTATCAGATGCATCGTTTTGAACCTTTATGTCGAACTCGGGAATCTAAAAGAAATGTTGAACTCAACTCCTTATTAAATCTACGGAGGTAAACTTCTCATTTTCGTCAGCCGTGACCGGATAAGGTGTCAATTAATTATAAAGTTAGTTTTAGTTATCATCGCATGTATTAATGGGCGTATCTTTAAGCTTCAGAAGACTAATACTAAGGGCTGATTTTTAATCAACGCCTTTAATCCGAATATTTAAATAATAAAGAACACGTTATGCTTAGGGAGTAAGAGACGCTAATAAATGTTTACGAAACAATGAAAGAAAGAAAAAGACGTATCTAAGATAGAGACTCTATTAACACAAGTGCGGTCCAAATAAACCCTCTGAGATGCACTACCCAAATAAATATCAATATTAGTACTCCGTTTTGAACGGATTTATAATTATTACAATTAAACAATATGAAACTGCAAACATGTTTGTAGAGAACGAGGACACTAAATGAACATGAAATTGCTGAATAATCAAAACGCTATATTGATAATTTCATTTCATGATGGAGATGTCAGATCTGATATCATATTAATTCCTCAATAATTGTATTTAGAGAATATTAATAATTAATTAATAATTTCGCGCAAGTTGTATCGATTATGAATAAATGTCGAATGAATACATGTGTCTGCTATTTGCTAAAAGAGAGAAATTAATCATCTTTAACTTTTCAAATCAATTATCTATTTGTAAAAAAACACCTGTAAATATACACTGACACAGCATCGCATCTGTCAAATTGAAATACTTAATGTTTCCGTTGCAGTTTAAATTACAGAATTAAATATTATCGCAATGTTGTCTGGTCCAATTTCTAATCACCGTAGGAAACGTTCATTAAAACATCGATGATAATCTACTCGTGCTGGTCAAAAAAATAGAACATATGTATAAAACTGTAAAAATCATTCCGTTTGAGATAAT
>OY744515.1:134723523-134741023 GCA_963556195.1 Sepiola atlantica
TGCAGACTTATTAACCCCGCCAAGAGCGAGATAGGTTTAGCCAGCAAGTTTATTGTAAAAAACATAGTTAAAAAAATCAAAGATAAAACAATCCTCAACTTATGGGACAACACCAACTCAGTCCTGTCTTGGTTCAAAAATATTAACCGTAAACAAGCCTGCAAATTCACACAACTGGATATTGTTGACTTTTACCCATCCATCACCAGAGACACCCTGGACAAGGCCCTTAATTTTGCCCTCTCATATACAAGTATCAAAGAATTAGAGAGAGACACGATCATGCAGGCAAGGCAAACCCTTCTTTTCTTCGAAGAAAGGGCTTGGGTTAAAAAATCCAACCCAGAGGACCCATTTGACGTGGCGATGGGAGCTTTTGATAGTGCAGATATCTGCGACCTGGTAGGTTTATTTATTCTAGACACCCTCCAGAAGAAATTCCCTGACCACCTCTTCGGGCTTTACAGAGATGACGGACTTTGCCTATCACGAAATTGTAGCGGAATCACCTTGGATAGATTAAGGAAACACTTAACCGAGACATTCCATAGCCTCGGTTTTAAGATTACCATCAAGACAAACCTGGACCAGGTGGATTTCCTGGATTCCACCTTGAACCTAGCCAATAACACCCACAGACCCTTCCACAAACCTAATGAAACCCTGCAATATATCCACAAAGGTTCATGCCACCCCCCTACCGTTTTTAAGAACCTGGTGAATAACATCAGCCAGAGAATTTCTAGTCTGTCATCCAGCCAAGAAATCTTCACACAAGCGGCGCCTTACTACAACAGAGCACTGAGAGACAGTGGCTTCAGAGAAGATATTAAATTCACACCCGCCAGAAACCCAGCACAAAGCAGGCGTAATAGGGGGAGATCGATTATCTGGTTCTCACCTCCTTTTTCACTAAACACCAGAACGAGGGTAGGCCATGCCTTTCTTCGTTTACTCGATAAACATTTCCCTCCCACACACAGCCTGCACAAACTCTTCAACAGGAACACAGTCAAGGTGAGCTATTCCACCGCCCCATCCATAAGGAAAATCATTTCCACAGAATCCAAGACACCAGACCCCACAGGATGCTCGTGCCATAACAAGAACGACTGCCCTTTAGAGGGGAATTGCAAAGTCAGCTCCCTAATTTATGAGGCTAATATTACAAGCCTCCCCAGCGGGTTAACAGAAAAATATATCGGAATGACACAAGGACCCTTTAAAAACAGACTATATGTACATAGGCATACATTCAAATACAGAGCCAGAGCCAACACCAGCCTTGCAACCCGAATATGGCAACTGAAAGACGACGGGACCCCATTCACCATTAAATGGAAGAACATCGAGAGAAGACCATCTTTCTCCCCAGCCATCAACAAGTGCCCCTTGTGCGATGCGGAAAAATACCACATATTACGAGCCATTATGGACCCGCATATCACCTGCTTAAACTCAAGAGATGAGGTATTCCGGGGCTGTATCCACAGACGCAAAGCACTCCTCATAAACTGGACTGACCGACACAATAATGACTAAGACAAACCCATCTCGCACACCCTGCCTTGACCCACCACTCTATTTCTCAACCCCACATGGCCCTTACCCCCTCACCTAACCCTAGATATAAACGCAATTCCCTAATTTTTTTATATCTCTTATTTTTTAATTTTTAAAATTTTTTAAATTTTTATTTTTTCAATTTTTCAATTTTATTTTCTTAATACCCTTTTATATATTTTTAACATTTTTTATTCTTTATTTTTTATTTTTTATTATTTTTTATTTCTTCTTATTTCTTTATATTTTTTTATTTTTTTTATTTTTTATTAGTGTTTTTTTATTATTGATTTATTATATTTTTCTATATATTTTTTTATTTTCTTATATATTTTTTTATATATTTCTTATTAAGTTATTCACCCACCCCAAGCAACCCCAATTATTAGAATCAGACAAGTACCTTCATCGATTAATTATCCCCCCCCCCCTCAACGACGAAGAACTACCTGTTTTGTAAACATAACCCCTTTGTAAACACCGACTTTAGATAATGCCATAGACAGCCGTTAGACAGACATCCAATTTCCATTAGACTTCTCCCGTGCCGGACCCCTTAAATATTTGATCTTTTTAATACACCCTTAGAGCCCGATCCACTATCAACAGATTCGTAGCAGGCCCTTTCGGGCCGTCAACAGCCGAACCTGTTGATAGTGAATCGGTCAGTTAGATCCGAGGCTCATTTATCGTTCTATAATTTTTCTATAGTACTTCCATATCCTCTATTTTCCATAACCTCCGTTTTAAGTCATCTAACCTTTAAAATTTTCAAGCTCCCCAAATTCATTCCCTTATACCTCTCCACACTTCACTCAGTATCACATTTTAGGACCCGCTTGACACCCGGAAACCGTTACACCAAATAGCCAGTGCCATTTTAATAACACGCTTATGCCTACAGTATTTTTCCCTGCCACGCGGGGTTTTTATTTTTATTTTTATTTTTATTTTTATTCTTATTATTATTTTCATTTATTTGTTTAGTTTTATTCTTATTTTTATCTTTTAAATTCGCCGGGCCACCACCATTATTATTATTTTGACTATTATTTTAACAGTAATATTATTCCCTTCTTCCCCACTCTTACACTTTATGCTACGATACGGGGTCGAAAAGTTAGCGGCGGTGCCGAGCCTTAGAACCAACGGCTATCAATGTTTACCACACCTAGACCCTCCCTTCTCTCCCCCCTCCCCTCGGTGTCTTACCCTGCATCTCTACTTCGTCTTTCCCCTATACTTCCTGGCCCCCAAACCCCGACCCCTACCCTACAGAATTTCTTACACTTTTTTTATATATATTACAAAAAAACTTTTTCTTCTGCTTTATTTTAATTAATAACAATTCTATATACATTAACAATTTAAATATTAGAATCTAAATTTAACCCCTCATGCACACATATGTAACCCCCCCCCATTTTACACAAATCACGTCCTACGTGATCCCAGACGTGACCGAATAAGTCCCACCATTCCTGAATATGTTTATCAGCTGACGATAATCGGGATCAACCTCCCGCTTTGAAACCGACGGTACTGATGTTACATTGAATTTCTGTATTTTATAAATAAATATATATATATATATATATATATATTAGCTGTCCTTACCCGGCGTTTACTGGGAATATACTAATTGTCATTATTAATTTACTTGACTGAAATGTAAACCAAATTTTGCGTTTTCTTTTAAATGTGGTAGGGGAATATCTCTCTATTCAGAAATACAAAATTGCTTACCTTATTTGAAAAAAGTAAAAAGTGGATAGTGTAAAACGAAAACACATAGAAAAATTAAAATCACCATCGAATAAGAAAACGATAAAAAAGAATTGTTTTCGTACGTGCAACTAAAAAAGTGACTTTATTTTTAAGCATTTATCATGATATAGAAAATATATGTAAATAGAAGAGTGGGGTATAGTAAAATAAATCAATCATCGAATGGTAATAACGTTGTTTCCCGACACATGTAATCGACTAATTTACTAATAAATAAATGTTTTTCTATTTATTATGTGATACTAAATTGATTTTAACGACAGTAATTTCAGCGTGTCATAATCTTAAAAAATGAAATTTTGAGATACTGCACATCGACTTTCCAATAAAATTGCATGTGTCAGACACGACGTGATTACCGGAAAATTTATAAAAACGAATAATTTATTAATAAAATTCTATTTTGCAAAGCTATATGCAAATGTGTCCATCATCACGCATCGATCGCATCGCCATGACTGAATATGCCATAAAATTATACATCTTCCACCGTGAATATTAAGTTTGCGTTTAAATGTTACTCTCAGGACGACAGATGCTTAACTTTATAAATATAGAGATATACGAGGAAACGCTAAAATAAAATGAAAAGAAAAATGCAGGTAATTTTGATTTGTTGTAGATGTGTCAACCCATCTTTACAAGAGGAATCGTCTGTCGGTCTGAAAGTTGAGCCACCGGTCACGCTTTAGTTTGAAATGTATTATTGTCATCGCCAAATGCTCAAATAAAATAGACGCATCTTAAGAGTACCTGTTCCTACTTCAGCTGTAAGAAATAGAAATGGAAATAAAAAATAATCAGTTTCAAAACGGAATAGATGTTTTGTGTGTCGGTCGACCGTTTTCCAGAGGGGAAAAAAACTGTGTTCATATTTTTAATTTTTTACAGTTGAAATTAATTTAATTGAATGCACAACTAATTTGCATATGTAGGAAGCGACTGACTTTAGAAAAGGCAGATCAAAAGCAGACGGTGAGTCAGATTTGGGACGGCTGAAAGTACGCCTTTGTGTTGAGAATTTATCAATAATATTGCAGTGTTAGATGTAGTAAGACTGCCCCAAAAAGGCAAATGTTTTAAATAATTATACTAAATATACTCATTTCTTTTCTAAATTATGATAATGAAGTTAGTTAGAATTTCTTATTATTGCTTTTATGCAGATTTCGAAGGAAAGTTTAAATTAATATTTTTTTTCAGCGAATAAAAAGTAATATATCTAAGGCTATTTCAATAATGAATCAGATGCTTTCATTACTTTGATGTCATAATGAATATTAGTTCAACTCAATTAGCAATTCTTACTAATATTTGCACAACTCAAAGTATAGGTGATTTAAGGTGAATCTGGTCACTGATGCTTTGGGGTGTTGTTATTTCTTCTTTTTTTTAAATTATGATAAATGATGCATTGTACATTCTCAAAGTGCAATGCCAAAAAAGGTGAACTAAACTGAAGAATGCGGACGCATGTCTATTAATATTATGCAATATAAACCCTGAAAACTACAAGACAATTAGAATTCACTCTTCAAATATTGAAGCTGGAATTGAATTAGAAAAATTAAATATAGATTAAAATTAGCAATGTAAATTAAATAATAAACAATAATGAATTAAATGGTGCATTAAATAAAGTTTAATTTGCTTAAAGCATCATTTAAATGTGAAGAATCCATGAGCGATTGCTCTTTACTACATTACCTAGAGTTGAGTGTATTCTGTGGCTGACTTTTCTCAACTATGGAATCTGCCTGTATTAAACAATGTATCCATACTGCACAGATCAAGAAATTTTGAGTTTTACGTGTTAGATCCAAGGCACATGTGTTTGTTTTTATTTTAATAAAATCGTTAAACCAAACTTTAACATAATTGACTGACATTCAACGTTTCATAATAGTTAACTCTCTCTAATTGTCAGCACCATTTTGTTCTAACTTCTATTTTTAAAAACTTTTCCTAATTGCAGTAATTATTTGCATTTCTTTCAAGTGACAATTTTTTTTAATTTCAAAATTTTAAAAAAAAGTTTCCAAGTTTATTTAAAATGAAAAGTTTAAAAATTACTTATGAATTGATCAAGTGATAAAAGTTTAGTGATTAAGTCACTAAATCTTTGAGACACTAAATCAAATCACAAATCTGTTAGTTGAACATGTTTATTTTCCTAAGTCATTACTTTTACTGTTTACTTGGGGTGACTATTTAGACGAAATCTACTGTAAAATTAAAGAAACATATTTGGAGGTGTTATGCTATTCTTGTGTTAATCAAAATACCAATATCCAAGGAAGAGCTAAGAAAACACATTTCATATGTTTGTCAGTTTAGCAACCTTGGGATAAAGCGTACATTTAATTCTATTAATCTCAATTACAGCTTCAATATTCTAACAGTTAATTCCACTTGCCCTGTACTTTTCTAAGTTTATATTTAAGACTATCAATACACATGCGTCCACATTTTTCAGTTTAGTATATATTTGCATATACTAGCAAATAATTATATCTAAATTTAAGTTTGATATGATTTATAAATAGTTTCTACATTGTAATGTAAACAGAACCATGTAGAAGTTCAATATATTGTGTTAAGTGGGTGAAGAGGATGCGGAGTTTATTTTATAATCTTGGATGTTCCTTCTGCTACACTGTACACTGAAAACCTATCAAAAAATGCCAGCATGTGTACTGTTTAGTTTGAATTTCAATGGAAAACAACTGAACTTCCTACAGGTATGTTTTATAACTTTTGATGATCTGGGAATTTGTTATTATATTCATAGTATTCTGAGGAACTAAAAATATTAAGTAATAACAATTTAGAAGACGGACAGAAAGTATTTTATGTTACTAAAATTGTCTTACAATCTTCTGAAAGAGTCTCATAGTACAACAGTTACCTATGTTTCTCCTGTCTTGTCTCGCTTGGATTTCCACCCCCTTCCTCTAACAGATATACATTATTGATCTATCACCACGTGATACCCTTACACAGAATTAGAGATATAACTATTTGAAGAATCAGTCATTTAATTAGATTTCTAGTCTGCGTTAAATGCATGATGAAAAAATTACAATTGAGTTCATCGATTGCATATTATAGTCGGTCAAATAATTATTTCTGTGACATGCAGTTTGTGGGATTCACCTGTTTTAATTAGGTAATCAACATTAGTGATTATACAGCGAGAACAATGTATTTATTAGACATAGAAATTTATAAATAAAATCTAGAATCGCTGTGTACGTAATTATTGGTATGTTTTCTACTATTTTACGTTTTAAGAATTCGAACAACACACTTCTTACATATAAATTAACTTATTCTCATATTTTAATCTATTCTCTGCAAGTAATAATAAAAATTCTACACACATAAATAATTTATTATGATACGTATTACATTGCAATATGATGGATAATGTATTTCAAACAGGATTCTTTTTTAATACATAAATTAGGGAATAATCAAGGATCAAGTTTACACGGCAACTATATATATATATATATATATATATATATATATATATATATATATATATATATATATAATCTTTGATAAGTAATAACATAACACTAAAAAGATGCATTCTTACTACTATGAGAAAAAATAAACAAAATGACCAATACGGTAAATTTTTACTTACTTTCTGCATTTAAATTCTGAAGAATTCAAACTCCGATGTTCTCACTTCGGAAACAGACTACAATAAAGTAATGGTTACCATCTTAACTTTGTTTTGTTTTTACTTACTTGGCGTCGCATAAAAGTATAAACATCTACTTACTTCATAATTGATTTAGAATTACTTATATGAAAACTTATATATATATATATATATATATATATATTTATATATATATATATTCAGTAATTTACGATTACACAACAATCGGCATTCCATTCATTAATAATGCATTCAAACTTGCATTAGAAACTAAATAGGAATTGCTACATTTCCGTTAGAAAGAGGATAATGATTACGACCCTACTATTGCCACATCAGATGCGAGACAAAATATTACGACAGATATGTTTCGTTTGATGTCAACTTTTATACAGTAGGTTATAATAGGAAACATATTTTCTCATCATCAGGTGCCATGGCACAGCCGTATTATTCCTGAAACTGCTGATCACTCTTGTAAGCGATATAGCGTTCGTATTATGGATGTCAGCGTAAAAAACACTTGCCACGACTGTCGACACGGAAGAACAGTAATACGGCGGAAAATCTCTTTATCGATTACTATATATATATATATATATATATATATATATATATATATATATATATATATATATATATATATATACTATAAGAATACCCGTCCCTGGACGGATTACATTACTTTTACTAACAGTTTTGTACCTTTTTATGTCCCGTTGCGAAGATTAACATCAAGATATAATGCTACTTAGCCTTATGCGTAGAATCTATATTTCCACTTGTATCAAAATCCATTCTACAAAATCTTTCAAATTTACGGGTCTTCAGAAGAAATTGAAAATCATGGAATCTTTCTTAATGGGTGTCTACTGATAGTGGATACAATTTAATCACAATCCGAAATATTTGAATTTTAAAATGTGTGCTTGTGCCTATATTGTACTCATATATACTCTTTAAAATGCTCCCAAGAAACTATAATTTAGGCAATATTTATTAATTGATGCGCATTGTAAGAATTTTACAAAGACTGGAGGTGTCTGAATTTTCACACCCCTTTTTCCTCTAGTTGCATGAAACTAAATTAAACAAATAGAGCCGAACATTTGGACCCCTTTACGCATAGCAAATCTGTTCCTAAAGTAATAATTATTAGTTCATTAGTTTAGGTGTGAATCATGTACATAGAAATATATGAACATATAAACATACTTAACTGGTAAAATAAAAACAGTCTACTTGATGGAGGCTTCTGCTTTTGAATTTTGGAATGGACAAGTAGTGTTTATCATAAAACTGTTACCATTATATTTTTGGTCAAATGTTTCTTGGGGAGATTAATGATTTGTTTTCACCATTTTTCTATTATTAACGCACAAGAAAAACAAACCGCTGTTTATAATTGGATTTTTTTTATTTTCATTACACATTCTATTTATCTAATTGGAATGTAATTTTATTACAAATAGTCAAATCATTTTGTTTATAATTGAACTGTTGCTTTTATTGTTTGAAAATATTATTTGAATAGTTTATTTACTATTTTAAAACTTAGTATGTTTCTTTAGTTTGAAAATACTTTTTAATGATTTATATTGAAAATATTTGTAAATACTTTGTTTTATTGTTTAAATATTTGAATATGTTTTCTATAAATAGAAATGAAACAAAATGTAAATATATTAAACATCATAATACTAACGTATCCAATACGTATTGATCCTGTCGTGCTAACCATTTTATTGTTTGCATATGTTCTGCCTAAGGCCGGAATTTCGTCTAAGCAACATTTTTGCATAACTGATTTCAACGTGTTCAAGCTAGTGAAATTAAAAATTTCGCTAAAATGTCGGACGAAAATGATGAGGGACTGTCCCTGATAAACACTCTCTGTCCCTTTCCGGTTTCAAAACGGAAAGCCGTCATAAAGTATACTCTTTCACTTGTATTACCTAACTTTATAAAGATGTATATATATATATATATATATATATATATATATATATATTTATATGTATTCATATCCGTCACTAACGAACACACGCTTATAAAAATCTGCGTAACACGACAATAAATGGTATTCATGATAAAACTATTTTCCCTGTGATATTCTTAGTAACCTTGACATCTGATTATTTTTCCTCTCATCTCGCCTTCATTATATATTCTGCGCACAATTTTTCAGTAAAGTTCGCATCTTCAGACATTATTGCTTCTAACGACAAGTCCAATTCCCTCTTGTCTCTGTCCTCTTAATTCCTTTGCTTTACGAGAAAACGACAGAAAAAAATCGTTATTTTGCCTAAGTCTATCTATGTCGATGAATGCTAATATAGTTTCAACAAATAAACAATGGCTTCTAAAAGTCGAATCTATTGGAAGATAACGCAGTGTGCGCTGGAACCGAGAAATGTAATAGACATTTGTTAACCCTTGTCGTTTTATGGGACGGTAAGGAACTCTGCCAGTCACTGTTTTAAAACAACTATACAAAGCACTTCCTTGCTATCTTTCAGGGAGTAAATCGTCTATAAATTAAATTAAGTATTTATTTGTGCAGTTACGTGATTTTTATTAGAGTTTCCATTAGTAACATTACGGTTCGGATACCAACAAATATGTCAACACTAAAGAACAGGATTGTAACATTGTGGTGACTCAACGAATCCCGTTTGTTGCATCGCCGACGCAATTCTTAGTTTCGTAACAGCTTATGGTTGTGGATGCATTTTGGTAGAAGAAATGGTTGGATCACTATTCCGCTCAATAAATATACTGACTTCTGATGAAATTCTCTACCGATATAAGAGTCAGATATGTCGTAAAATGAGGAATTGTAACCATATTAAGTGGTGCTGCCCAAAAAACTTTTTCTTGCCTTGAAGAAGTATAAAATTGACTTCGCAAAAAATATATAACATAATATAACTCAAAATTTTATGTAGAGCAATTATTTTCTTTATTAAATTATGTGGGTCTAACTTATTTTAAATGTGTTGCTTAGAGGGTGCGAGTTTAGGTAAGCGCACTACTAAATCTTTAAGTTTAACAAAATCTAATGGGCTATGTCATTTACCATGTTGCCTATAACATATATATATATATATATACCAAACTTCATAATGTTCAGTTCACAGAATGTGCACGAAGAGATTCTACCCCTTTTTCCCCCTTACATGAAACATGATGAACTTAATATAGATCATATTACCCCCTTACGCTAATGAGCTGTGTTCAAAATAGATCATGAGCAGTTCATTAATTTAGAGTGTATAATGTACAACGAATAATATATGTATATAAATATATACAGATGCCTAACCATATATACATGCACAACTTGCATGTTATCGTTTACTAAAAAATCTATGTGCCCATGTTACTTAAAATAGGAGATTATTATGTACATCGAAATATATATATATATATATATATATATATATATATATATATATATATATATATCAGTATTTAATGTATCCACATAACATTTTATAAGGAGATATAATTTGTATGTATCAAATTTCAGTATTTACTTCAACAGTGCTCGATACGTAATTAGAGCTAGGCAGTAAGCTATGAAAATATATTTATGGCAATTAAGCTACACAGAGTCTCCCGTGTTTCATCCCCGGGGGAATCTTCAGGCTAAAAGGCATGGAGTTATTTTTGCTCAAAGAAAGTGGACGCTCACCAATAATAGAATGGAAATTAATACGACAGACCAGTACATTTAGAAATTTAGACGACCCGTGTATATCATGCCTGAATTAAAAATTTGAAATCTTAAACTTTAAAGATCCTCGAAATCTATTAAACTGTCGAAGTGAGATAGCATACAGCTGCGTACACAGAAATACATTTACCACAGGCTAACGATAAATAAATAAACGAACAAATTAAAAAAAAAAACTAAACAAAAACTTAACAATTTAAAAATTAAAGCCTAAAGTAAAAATACAAGAAACCACGTATTAAAATAAATTCACCCATTATATTGACACAACAAAGGAAACAGGATATAGGCCAATCTATAGAAAACAGAACAATAGAACATGATATAGGAAGCCGTGTATATAAAAACACCCAGCAAAAATAACTCCATGCATTTTAGCCTGAAGCTTCCCCCGGGGATGAAACGCGGGAACCTCTGTGTAGCTTAATTTCCATAAATATATTTTCATAGCTTACTATATATATATATATATATATATATATATATATATATATATAATTAACCCAGGTAGGATCTAAAGGGAATAAAACCGGGCTTATAAAAAAGTGCTCAATAAGCATATAGAGCTTTATTATGAATGATTTTTTATTAAAACATGTACATAGTCTGCTACACTGGCATATCGATCGTATCGATCTGCAGCTATCAAGATCTGAGGTCTCATCAGGCAGAGGGTTTTTTTTAGATCCAACTCTTTTGGTCAAGTCTTCCTGTACTTCACCGAAAGGGTTGGATCACAAAAAAACCCTCTGCCTGATGAGACCGCAGATCTTGATAGCTGCAGATCGATACCATCGATATGCCAGTGTAGCAGACTATGTACATGTTTGAATAAAAAATCATTCATATATATATATATATATATATATATATATATATATTTATATATTAATTTTAAACGTACTTAAAAGTAATCTCAAGGATAGGTGTTTCTGGCCCACATGGTTATCAGCATCGCTAACTTGGACAAGGATCGAACCTTCGATATTGATGTCTATAGTCTGACGTTTTACCGCTGGATTACGACGCCTTGCCTAGAAATATGCACGATGTTTATTACCTAAATATTTAATGTCTTTTTATGTAAGTGTTTTAATTGGTGATTGCAGCGTTTTGCTTTACGCTACAATCACCAATAAAATCAATTACATAAAAATACATTATATATATATATATATATATATATATATATATATATATATATATATATATATACTTCACTTTAGAAAGAGAGACATATACGATGCAGAATTAAACTCTAAACAGCCGACGGCAGTACTAGAATAAACCTCCACCATTTTAGCGGTTGTTCGCCGAGTTGTAACTATAACCAAATTTATTTTCTGTGCTTGTTTTTTCGATTTTTTTTCATATCGACTTAAAAATCACTGTTAGTTTTCATAATGCGAATCAATTCTTGTCTTTTCTATATCATTTAGTATCACACGCAACGTTGCAAAAGTGCTAACACGCTCTAACCGAACGTCTTCTATTTCAAGTCTGGAGTGAATGGGTGAATGCCAATCTTAAGGGCTTATCAAAGAAGGAGCATTCCTTACGAAAGGCGACATTCATTGCAACTAAATTAAAATGAGGTCCGAGCGTTAGTAGGGAAATGAGAGGATTTGTTTTAGAGGTTATTAAAAGTAAACAGTTACTTGTTTAATAGTGTACCACGTGCTCGACGTCAGATCTTGATTATCAATGTTCTTCGTAGTGCTGCCATGGATGTCTATGTCGTATGCGTAGATATCAACGAATGATCTCACAATATGATTTGGAAGATCATTTATGAAGATCAGGAAGAGGGTGGGAGCCTATAATAGGTCCTTGAGGCACGCCAGTATTGATACTATGTGCTTCAGACTTTTTCCTGTCAACAACTACTTTTATCGACTCATCTGAAGTGGGGAGTTGATGGTTGAGATGACATTTTCAGATATTTCATAGATAACAAGCTTGGGACGCAAACCTTTGTGCCAAACCGAAAGCATTTGGTATATTAAGAGATATACTTATGAAAGCGAAGCCCCTTTCAATAGATTCACTATGTTATTAAGTCCAACAATCTTAGTTCTATTGCCGTTCAATTATATGAAGGGATACTTTTGTAATCGTCGCAGCGTTAGGAGGTGTGATTATTAAATCTGTGGGGTCATCCCGAAGATAATCCTTTTTAAAACAATCTCCAATCTGTTACTGAATTAAAGAGGCTAATCACAGCCGCAATCAGCATAGTTCTAATGTGGATTCTGTCAGAGGTATTGACAATTTTTCAAGTCGTATCAAGATGGGCTTATCATTAAACGGCGATAAAAGACAAAATGTTGCAGATTAATAACTAAAACTTGAAAGGGGTGTCACTCTGTATATGATGGTTTGGATATGAGGTTGTGTCTCAATAGTGTTACTCATGAAACTTAGGGATATAGCAATCTGAAGTAAGTATAGAAATACTTAATGAGTAAGTAGTAAAATACTAATATGTGTGGATATAGCAATCTAACTTACCTATATAAATACCCACATTTTGGGATACAGCAATCTGAAGTGAGTTAGTACAGAAATGCTAATATCTGTATTTGTTAATATGAAGTAAGTATAGACATACCACTACTTTGTAAATACAGTGATGTGATATGTGAACCTGAAATATTGTAGTGTTTGTAGGAGACGTTGATTCAAGTTGTATGTGTGTGCAAAGTGATAACTATGATCTTACAATCTGTGAAAACTTATTCATAGAATCATAAAACATGTGAGTGTCGTTTGCAACGATGCTGTAAACATCTGTTAAAATGTGTTGTGGGGGAGAATATTTTCCTTAACGAGTTTCACTCGTCGAACGAACATAAGCATAACATGGTGGTAGTAGTAGGAGGAGGAGGAGTAGGAGTAGTAGTAGTAGTTGCTTTGCTGACAACCTGTTAATTGATTTCTACCGAAACTAATTCTTTTTTATATAGTATTTATCGATATATTTTCTTGTACAAATTGTAATATACATTATCTATGTAATAAAAGTGAACGTACGTGTGTCCGGCCATATTAGTGGTATGAGAAAGGAGACGTCGGAGGAGATCACTCAATAAGAAAGTGACAAAAGGTACTAGTCAGAGTAGCGGCAGCAGCTGTAGCTTCTTTTAAAGCTTGATACCGGTCAACAATTAAGTTTTCAGTTTTTTTAGCTGTCGGCTGCTGTTGCTTTAGCTTTTGATTCTAATAAATATTTGTCTTAATACTTCATTTACTTGTGTATACCTAGATAGAGAGAAGGAGAGAGGTCGATTTTGAGGTAGCAAGTTTTCAGTTTTTTTAGCTGTCGGCTGCTGTTGCTTTAGCTTGTGTGTAACTAGATAGAGAGAGGGAGATAGGTCGATTTTGAGGTAGCAATAACCGTAGTTTAGTCTTTTCGTTATTGATTAGTTTCGTTTCATTGATTTCAAGTCGTGAATAGAAATACAATTGAGAAGACAGCTAGTTCTTGATAATTTGGGATGTTCTGCTCATTAAGAACAAGAAGTAATCATTTGCGCCTGCAACTCTGGAAGTATTCCAATGTTTTACAGATTATATATATTTTAGCGAATTTATAATTTCAGCTATCTTATCAGTTAAAATTTTATTTTATTTGGCAAATAATAAACTAAAGTAAATTCGGAACCAAATAAATTATTATTACGTATGTAAGTAAAACCTTGCTCACAACGGCTAAAATGACAGAAATCTTTTACATTTTTTTATGTTTCTTGAACAATAAATATCAGTTTTCCATAATTATTTCAAATATAATAAGAAAAATAAACTGTTAATGAAATATATGAATGAACAATATTATATACTAGCTATTTTAACCCGGCGTTGCCTGGTAAGTGTTTTTATTTCATTATTGATTTACAAAACTGAAATAGGATTTCTTTCCAACGCAAAAAGAAAGTTAGTTGGGTTATACATGAAAGTAAAAATAAAATGCGTCCTCTTTCAAAAATGTAAAATATCGACCAATTACTTTATCTACCACTCCATCAAAGTACAAAGACGACTACAATTTAAAAGTAAGAATAAATGTAAAAAAAACTTGCGCCTACAGACGGTAATCGAACTCGGTATCGCGACTTAACAAATCATTGAATAAGCTCATGGTCTAACACATAGATGTCGTCACTAATAAAATACATATCTGTTTTATAAACTTCTAACCTTCAAATGACACCTATAAAAATTTGAGTCAAATCTGAATATTAGTTTACAAATTACAGTTATTTAAGGGAATCTACTGTTGCAACTTTTAAAAACAATGAAAAAATCTGAGTTTTGTGTGTTGACAAAGCATTGCTTTCTCAAATAGGTAAAATAATGTCACATATATGCGGTATTGGGCACAGATCTCACCCAATATGTGATATTTTTGCCATGGGAGGCGTTGAAGTAGTGCTCCACCATCTAAGAGATACTGTGAATCTGACGACTGTGGACCTGATTGTACAAGGGAAGTCAGTTCCCATATTCCGTCTGCAAAAGCTGTGTTTTGCCTCCTGCGGAAGTCCGGAAGAATAAAAAAGTGCAGGTGGATACCCACAAAGCTTATACTAGAAACTGTTATTGCTGCTGCTGAGTTGAGGGTGCATTAAACGATAGCACACACAGTCTCTGGAATAGGAGTTGTGGATCCGTCTCAACTGCTTCATCTTTGCTGAGCGAACCTTTTGGCCCAAGTATAATTGCCTGATCTTTTCTTTTAAAAGTGTACTCGTGGACATTTTTTCCAACCATTGAAGCTATGGTTGCCTCTGCTATGGCGTTTGCTCTGTTCACATTCACCTTTCTGTCTCCAGTTACTTCACTTAAAATGATGTAAATGGACGTATCTTCTGTGAAAGGGTAATATGTCTGGAGAAACGCAAGGAGCTTCCATGTATGCCTCACATCTCGTTCTTTTCTTGTTGAAGTAGCTTCTTGGTACTGGTCACTAGTGCCATAACGAATGCCTGCCAATTCTGGCATTGTAAACTTGATTTCAGCGCACGCTGGCAGTGATAGCGTCCAAACTAATCGTTGAATTTCGTTGATTCCTCTGCCATGAGTAAGACCTCCAGACGTCTTCATGCTTCTCATTAGCACCTGCTCAATAACCAGATCTCTCGACAAGTCAGCCCAGTAGCGATTACTCCGTATAATCACAGGGAATCCTTCAGATAATTTCTGGTACAATTCAGGATGGCTTGTCGAGAGCCACTCCATTTGCTGCAAGTGCAAGTAGGCAGACTTTGCATATATGATGTGTCCTGCTGCAGCGAATATTGGCAGCATTTTTCTTAGAGCGTCAAGGTGCAATTCCCAGTTCACAGTCCGCTCTGCCTTGATAAACAATTACAGGATCTTCACCATGTCAAATTATTGAATCCACAATTTTGCTGTTCGCTGGTCAACTATCGCATCCTTCACATGGTTGATTCTCTGGGCAATCCTGGTCATGATTCTGATGACAGAAAATTATTCAATGTGTCAGTCCCATCAAGGAGACTTTTAATAGCCCCTGAGCCTCCTTCAGGTATTCATGTTAGGGAAATGTCTCTTCTGCATCAGTGTTGGATTGATCATACTCAGTGTCATGTGAAACTGGCAAATCATAGACTTTCGTTAACAAAATAGCATTCAGAACAGCATCAACTAGGAAGTGAACACGAATGACTCTTGCAATTGCTTTGCCACTTATCATGTGGTTGACTGTGCTTTCAGCATACACAAGTTAAATACGTTATTGCAATCCAGAATCTGTCATCAAATGACCAATTGACCCCATAAAGCTCATCTGTGCATGGAGCCTACGAAGTCGCAAGGCAAATGATTTCAGGGGACTGGGACTAAACCGTGACTCGACTATCATCATTGCTTTTTACCGAAGTGGTTGATCGAATGTTAGAATTGGTGTAATGTTTTATTTTCTGGCTAAATCACTAATGTAACATAACGTTGATTACACGCAGGTTAGGTTACCAGGGTCCATGTCGATCATTGGCAAAAAAAACTGGCTGATTTCCCAGGATATGTTCCTTTGTGAACTGACTGCATAAGGCCTGAGCATGCGGGTCTGGACGGATGTGAAATTAGTTACACCTTCAAAAGGATGTCAACATTAGCAGTGGAATCGACAACTTTCTTGGGCTAGAGCTCTTTAGATGTGACTAGTGGTATGTATGTTGGTGTGCTGTGAATCTAGGTACTTGATGTTGATCCTTCACACCCTTATAATATCTTCTGAAAGAACCTGAATCCTTGGAACTGGTTTTGCCTTAACTTTTCCGGGCGTAAAAGGTGCTATGATGCCCATACCGTACACTGTCTTGATACCACTAATACTCCTTACATTATGGTCCACATTATCAGCTACGAACTGCACAAATTCAGTTTCAACAGGGGAGAGAGTTTCAGCGCCATGAACAAGAGCAGCACTTCTTTCGAATTTCTGGACTTCCAGGTAAGATGAAGAGATGACATGCTTATGCAGAGTGTCAATAAAAAGCCTCGATCCAAATTTGTCAGGTGTTTCCACTGCTAAACCAAACTGTAAAGGTGCAAGGAGAACGCTAAGTCTAACAGCCTGCATTATTGATTGACCAACTGATGCAAGTTTCAAATCATTGTCCTTGCCTGCAAATATCTTCCTGAGAAGGATCAACAATGTTTAAGGTACATATTCAAGAATCGCCTCCTGTTCAAGATCATTCTTAGAC
>OY744515.1:134756023-134843523 GCA_963556195.1 Sepiola atlantica
CAAGAGCAGAGATGATTCGATGTGACATTTTACCTTGCCGCCGTACCGACTGGTTAGAACTATGGGATAGGGACCTTCTCGTTTAATAAAAAGGGCGGGGAGTTAGAAACACGGGTGATTGTTCTCAGAGATTCGCGACGGGGGCACTGAGGTGTCCGAAATGTATGGTCCAGATTAGCAAGTGATGTAAGGACGGTACCTCACGTATATCTTTGAGGCGGTCCATTTTAGTTTACGTGTTAATTAAAGAGGTTTCTGCTTTTGTTCCCTTATATCCGATAATGGGTGGCAGTTAGTATTAAGTGGCAATTTGTCGTATACCTATGATTCAATGAACATATGTAAGAGTGAGATAGGAACCCAGAGATAACATGCGGACAATTCGGGGCAAGATGGTCGGGTAGATGTGAGACCAGGTGAACACTGAGTGTGTACAATTATTGATTATGAAATGGGATGGCCATTGAGCGGAAATCGATCGTAAGATGTAAGTTTTTTCTTACATCCCAGTTACAGTGTCAAACTGTACCCAAGGAAATTCCGGCTGGATAAAGATGATGTTAGCTCCGCTGTGTTCCTGATTTTGACCAGCCCCGGGGATATTTTTTTTTTAATCCTGGATTGTTTTTCTGATAAGAGAAGAAGGTGTGTTATATTATGGAGGGCCCATAACTTTGGAAACGATTAAGTTACTTAGTATGGATTATGGCTGGGGTCAGTTGAGATAATATTTGCAGGGTAAGCTGACATGCACTGGAGGGGATTGTTATAAGTCAATCATTTTTTTCAGACCATAACAAAGTTACAAATTCGGCGCCGACACAGGGATTCTGAAGTCAGAGAAGGTCAGATATGGTACAATTGTGAATGTCGTGTCTGATTGGCCGACGCGAGGAAGTATCTGTTGCGTCATTTGTTTTTCTCGAAAACTGTAGTTTTTGAAAAAGAACGCTTTGGAAGTGAAAGCGATCACACCACGATGTAGCCGCTCGTCGTATGGTCGGGAACTCGAATGAGATCTGACAAATATCCACATGCATCGTCGCGCCCCACAACGAAAAGTGTGAATGAGTGAAGTATTGAATTGAACCAGTAGATGGAATCCCCTTCACAACCAAGACATCGAATAAAAGAATAGAATCTCTCTCTGAAGAAAAACTGATACCGAGTTTTGTTTCATGCCGAAAATAAAGCTTGTCCACAAACAAAGACCACCAGAATCGATCACGGCCAGAGACGCAATGGAACTCACGGCACAGATAGCGATCGGAACCAGTAGACGAAGAAAAAATGTACGGTAAGGTTTTGTGTATAATTGATCATTTTCGGGTCCTAATTTGAAAGTGAAAAGAAAGTCTTTTAAGAGAAAGAATCAGTGTACCATGTTAAAAAGAGAACAATGCTAAAAGAAAAAGATGCTTCCTGAGAAAAAGAGTTTAAAAAGAAAAGATGTTTTTACGAGAAAAGAATTTAAAATAATCTGTTTAAAAAGTAAAGAGTTTAAAAAGAAAAGCATTTCAAATAATGTGTTTAAAAAGCAAAGAGTTTAAAAAGAAAAGCATTTCAAATAATGTGTTTAAAAAGTAAAGAGTTTAAAAAGAATGAATTTAAAATAATGTGTTTAAAAAGTAAAGAGTTTAAAAAGAAAAGCATTACAAATAATGTGTTTAAAAAGTAAAGAGTTTTTAAAAAAAGCATTTAAAATAATGTGTTTAAAAAGTAAAGAGTTTAAAAAGAAAAGCATTACAAATAATGTGTTTAAAAAGTAAAGAGTTTTTAAAAAAGCATTTAAAATAATGTGTTTAAAAAGTAAAGAGTTTAAAAAGAAAAGAATTTCAAATAATGTGTTTTAAAAAGTAAAGAGTTTAAAAAAAAAGAATTTAAAATATTGTGTTTAAAAAGTAAAGAGTTTAAAAAAAAAGAATTTAAAACAATGTGTTTAAAAAGTAAAGAGTTTAAAAAGAAAAGAATTTAAAATAATGTGTTTAAAAAGTACAGAGTTTAAAAGGAAAAGAATTTAAAATAATGTGTTTAAAAAGTAAAGAGTTTAAAAAGAAAAGCATTTCAAATAATGTGTTTAAAAAGTAAAGAGTTTGAAAACGCTTGTAAGATTTCGTGTTTCGTGAAGCGTCGTTTACGAGACTTTTCGTGGCGAGAATTTCATTGAGAATGTAACAAATGTTAGTTTTTGGTGCCGTAATGTAACATATGTATATATCTATATATGTGTATATATGTATATTTGTATGTATATATCTATATATGTATGTTTATATGTATATATATGTATATATATGGGTATATGTATCTATATGTATGTTTATATGTATATACATATGCATATATATGTGTGTATGTAAATATTTATATGTATATATATATACAAGTGTATGTATGTATATATCTATATATGTATATATAGATAAATATATGTATATATAGATAGATATATGTATGTATATATCTATATATTTATATATAGATAGATATATGTATGTGTATATGTATACATATATGTATATTTATATGTATAAATATGTGTGTATATGTATGTATATATATATATGTATATTTATATGTATAAATATGTGTATATATATATATATATTTATGTAGATATATCTATACATTAGAAGGGATTACACGGTATTGCCTTGGTGTCAAATATGTTGAAGATAAATAATAGTATTGATGTATGGTCTTTCCCCGAAATGCCATCAAATCTGAACATTGCATATGTACTAAAGTAAATAACATTAGTGGCATATAAAGTAAGTATAACCGGTAAAACTATATTCCAGAATGTAGAACGTTATTTTTTGTCTGCGATGTTCAAAAGAAAAATACCACTTTTAAACTTGAAATAGAATCTGACTTGTAAATAGTGTTTTCATAGTCAAGTATATTTATTGGGCTGATTGGTTTGTGTATGCTATTGTTTGTGCATATAGTATTACTTAACAATCGATTGTTGAGATCACATGGTTATAAATAAGAACGGAATAGCACAAAGTTTTAAATGAAACTCGTACATGTTTTTTTTACTGTGTTGCTTTCTTAGCTTATTTTCAGCCCTTTTAACCAAATAGTCGCTTGTTTACTAATATATACACGCAAATAATTCCATCAATAAAAAAGCGGTGAAATACTTGACTTATTGTAGACTGCCAATATTTCTCTACACTGTTTTTTTGCATTATCGTTAAACTCTGTGAGATTAATAAAGTTGCGCTGGTTAGATAGGAGAGAACCGACGAGTATTTTCATCGCTAGACGCACCAACTAGCTGAGCGCATATCAATAATGGCCATTTTTGTTTACAAGCCTCGTTGCATAAACCACTAAATATACATAAGAATCGGAGATGAAATTATCATATTTACGCTCTCACTTGCCTACCGTGATGCAAATTAGCACAAATGTAATTATCGAATGGGCATAGGTGCACAAGTCGGGTGAAAGGGTGCACAAGTTTGTGTTATGATTGAATTCCTGCTAATTACAGAATCTGAAGAATACAGTCTTTAGGTGGATCGTTTGTTTACAGATAATTGAAAACACTCGCACCCGTCTTGGCATTTCATATATGTCGCTGTGAATGTCGACAAAAGATTCGTTGTCCGCGAAAACAGTCTACAACGGAAACAAACAGCGACGAAATGTAGCCAGATGTTCACTAAAACTGAGTCCTAGTCTACATCATATCTCTCATGAAAAACAGTTTTTAAAAAAGCATTTTACAATTTAGTCTGATATATAATTCAGTCGGACGATTTTTAGAGGCCATATCGTACGAAGATAGAAGTGGCCTTAAACTTAAGGACACAAATCTAAAAACAGCAAATCCGAGTTTAGTAAGTTTGGATTTTTTTACTCGAATTTATTTCGGTGATTATCTCAGTAAACAAGTGAAATGAAATTAACTTCATTTATAAGATTGCTTAAAAAATGGAGGCTAGTGGTCCGAGGTTCGTGCTTCGTGGCCGTCGTAACAGCTGTATCTAGCCACACTTTGCTAATATTTCATGGGCTTAGCGATATACTTAAGCGCACAGCTTTAACATCACTTGAGCAAGAGCAGCTCTGATTTGTTCCTAAAGTTCAATGATATAACAGGTATTTGCTGCATGAATTTGTCTTTGAGAACACCGAAAATGATGTGTTTTTTGACATGGAGACAATATACAGTGATTTATAGCGGACCGTTTATATATATATATATATATATATATATATATATTTTAACAAAAACTACCAGCCTTCCGGACAGCAAATTATTGGGGGGGGGGAACGTTTATTAAATAATGTTTTTATTCAGAGAATTTTATAATTTTTATAAACTTTGGTAAATTTGTAGATTACAATAGATGACGAATTATACTTCACTCTTAAAAATGAAATTCTTCTTTTTAGGGTCTGGATTGTTAGGGAAGATATATGTATATAATACAAAACCTAAGTTTGACTGAACTGCCCTAAAACTGGTAATAAAATTGAATTTATATACCAAAAGTTTCCTCACATAAAATTATAAAATAATTGTTTTCTATTTAAGGTAAAAAAAAAATGGTGTGAGGTGATTAAGCGGATAATGTTACTCTATAATCATACCAAAATATGAATCTCTATTTTGGTTCGTAATCTAGACAGGTATCAGTGCTACTAAACTTTTGTTTTAATTTGTCAATTAGAATAGAGAAAGTAAACATTAAAAAATAAGTGTGTTGTCAAATTTTATAAATTAGGTATCAACTTAATTAATAAAAAAAAGTTATCTATTTATGTAAAATGTGAAAACTGCAAAATGACGGCGAGGGAGAGAGCGAGCGAGCGAGACAATCACACTATCTCAACTCCCACTTCTCGTCTCGCTTCTGCTTCGCTCGTTGCAGCCTAAGACAACCACCATCTCCTTACTACTCCCCTTTCTCTTCTCGCTTCCACCTCGGTACAGTCGTAAGTGAACGCATGGGGCTTTACTTATTTTTCCGATTTAACTATTGAATAAATTTAATAAATTACTGTTAACATAGACGAAACTATTGCATATAGATAGATAACATGAACCAATGCAATTCCAAATTAATAATGCTAAACATTAATTAAGTATGAAGGGTACAAAAAATTGTTGTACCAATTAGGCAGTCAAAAAGTTATCTCCTAATCTTTTGGCATTACGATATATATAGAATATTAAGATTTGATATTGTATTGTTGATTTAAATAACAGTAACTAGTTTTGATCATAATATAGGAGTGATGAATGAAAAAAACTTAAGCATTTAATAATTTATATATATATATATATATATATATATATATATATATATATATATATGTATAAATGAATGAATGCGTAACTCCGCCCAATTCATTTGAACGTATACACGCATTACAGTGTTATGGCATATATGCATAATAATTTCTTCCTCTCCACCTCTCTCTCACTCTCTCTCTCTCTCTCTCTATATATATATATATATATATATATATATATATATATATATATATAGAGAGAGAGAGAGAGAATGAGAAGAATGAGAGGCAGAGAGAGAGAGAGAATGAGAGGCAGAGAGAGAGAGAGGGGGAGAGAGGGAAAGAGAGTTACAAAACCTATATATTACTATTTGCACGGTTTTCGCTGCATTCTTCATCTATTGTGAAGCAACTCTGGATTGTTATAATAAGTAAACTATGGATGTTGTGGCAATATTGAATTATCTTACTTAGATGCAACTATTCCGAATCCACAACAGCAAACTGCCATCAATGGACTGCATCTCCCGCATCAAACGGTCATAATTAAAATTTTAAAATATCACATAAAATCTTTTTCATGTAAATTTTTATAATTGAAATTCAATAAAATTTGCTGGAATAATTTTTCAAATCAAAATTAAATATCAAGTAAAAATCGATTTTTTAAAATCTAACCATGTTTTGGGTATAATCGTTTATATCGATTTGAAACAGTCAAAATAAAACCTTAAACGCTGTTTATGACCGTTAGGTACAAAAGAAACACTAATGGCGACCAACGGCCAGGAATTCAGAATAGCGGCGTCTATGTTATATAATCCAATATCGTCCGTGATGATAATACGCGTCTAACGAGTCGGGAGCCATGATGTATAGATGTGTTTATCTATGCGCATTAGAGGGTATTTGTCGCGTGTGTGATTTCATTAGTATTATTATTTGTGGCATTCTTTCGTCACGTTTTTTTTTTCATTTGTATGTTGTTTGTGAAATTACAGAGTGAGATACTTTCAATAGAAGGAAACAGACTAATGAGTCTCGGAATAACCAAACAAAGAATCGCATCCTTTATCATTCCTGTTCGCTATCAGCACACAATGAAACTTCTTACCACTATAATGCAAACTGTCATTACGTTCGTAATGTATTGCTTTTAAACGTGTCTGTCCTGATTAAGACACGCATTAAGATCACATTTAAAGCTAAATACCGGTCTGACGCCATTCTCTTTTTTAGCTGTTTTACTCGACCAAATCTATATATTTTACCACTTATTCCGTGTGTGTTATAAAATTTCTATCAAATCATTTCCAATGATTTCCTATATTGTTATTTTACTATAATTTATTTACTATTTTTACGTTTTGTATATATATATAAAAGATTTCACTATATTTCCAACTACGCAGGATGACCACTCACGCCACAAGATACCCCCAAAAGCATCATCTCATGATTAAAAGTATGTTTAGGGATTTATTAGACAAAACGCTTGTACATTTTTTTCTACTTTTCCCGCTAATTCAAAATATGCCGCAGTTTTTCTCCATGATAGACAGTTCCTGAGATGAAGCCAATTTTCTGCTAAGCGAACATACACCGATAGCTAAAGCTCTATATTATTAAAACTAAAAATGATATACTCCTTCCGGTGGCATATTTTTGTAAGTACATGAAACAAACAAACCTATACAACGCTCCTTTCTTTTAATCAATTTTGAAGTCAGGGGAGGTCCAATTTCTTGACGAACCAGTTTCTGTTTGCGCAGGTGCGCCAGGCCTTTTCTTTGAAGAAACCGATTTTCGAGCGGATTTTGACCAATAACGAAATGAATGGACTGCAACGTGGAAATGGGCAGAATGCAAGGTTCCCGACAACCTGAGAACTCGTGTCACTGAGTATCGAATGCCAGCAACAGTCAGGAAACTATTTGTGGAAGAAGCATAGCGATGGATCAAAAAAGGCTGGCATGATTCCTACAACGAACAAAAGCTGGAAACCCCAAGAGTTCTGCTTCAGTTAATGGCTATCGTTCAGTAGAATAAATCTAAAGTGCGCCATGTAAAGGACGACCTGAAATAAAACCGCATATACTTCAGACGCTGATGTTTGCACAAGCAAACTGAGTGAATGGAAACGGCGAGGATCAAATGTAGCGTTGTTGGATATTCGATCTGCTTATCTTCAAGTTTGCATTGGTGCGTCACTTTGGCCCTACCAGACCGTTATTTTCCAAGGTAGAAGGTACTGTTTAACGAAGTTGGGATTTGGTTTGAATGTTGTTCCGCAAATAATGAAGTCCATTGTAAACGCAATCTTATCGAAAGACAACAACATCAAGAAGCGACCTCGACTTATGTGTATATAAATGAAAGTCTCACATCTGCAACCAGTGCTGTCGAACATTTTTCGCGCTTTGAACTGGTCGGTTCGGGTACGGGCTAGAGTGTTCGAAGCTGTGGAAAGAGTGACTAACTAATGCGTATAACGAAAGTCGAGCGCGGGGATCGTGAAACATTGTTACCGATAATTCCCTATTTGCCTTTTCCTTGGACAAGCATATCTTATAAACAAGCTACATACTAAGGCCTGAAACATTTCGAAGATAGCAGATATCAACATTCAAATGTTAATCATGAGCAAAACTGCCTCAACCCGGAAACCACGGCATCCACACACGAACATTTGAAGGTAGGTTTAATAATTTATTAAATGTGTTTAAATTTTCGATTCATTATCACCCTCTCTTTTCAAACGTAAAAATAATTAACATTGTAATTTATGTTTTGGATTCTTAAAGATGTATTTTGATATAGCTTTACGCTTAAATCAAATGAAGGAAAAAACTGCCGCAGTTTTAAATGAAGGTATTTGGTCAAATGCTACGGGAAAGTTAAGAAAATTGTTGAAGACAGAATATTCTAGTTTCTACCTTAAACTAATGGCATTTTGTGCAGAAAAAAGAGGAAGGTATTCTCTCTGAGAATTATAACTTTAAGAGAACAGTATTTTATTTGAATATTTGTTACAGTTCTTGGTTTTTTTTTGTTTATTAATTGTTAATGAACCTCTTTTGTTAACATAACTTCCCGCACATTGTCGTCACAAACTGCAGACAGAAGAGAATAGTTGCAGTTTTCCTCGTACTGGACAACCGACGTTGCACATGTGTCGATCGTTAGAATAAAACTAACATGTCTCACGACTGTCTAAACCCACATCACGTTCCCTGTCAGTGGGTGAACAATCCAAGGCTTTGCGAATTCTACTTCACAATGAAATGAAGAGACGACATGAAGGATTAAAATGTAACGTCGCTACGAACACTTGTGGTAACTTATCTGACACATCTCGACGGATCATGCTTTCGTGGTTTAGATTCGTACTTAAAAAGTTGATCGAGCGAGCTGTTCCCCTTTTGATTTACACGGGGTCTTCATTCTCGTTGGGCTCGCTTTAGGGAACTTGCGTTACCGTTTAACAGGCGTACCGCTCCAGTTTAACTTCTCTCCCGGTACAGTTCCGGGCTAAGGGTCTAGTGTGGAATCCGAACATGTGAGAGCCCGCACAATTAGCGCAAGCAAGAGAGCTGTCGAGTGAACCGCCCTCCTTTCACCGGGTATTTGAGGAAACGACTGAAGTGTAGGCATTTGGGATTGGACGTTGCTGAACGACGCCGATTCAATAACGACCACAAGAGGACCTATGGAGTGAGGTGCGCAAAGGCGTGCAGCTAAAAAGGAGAAACGGACGCTTATCGACGGCGACAGAAATACGAGTCCGCAGATAATGCGGGCTCGCAATTTTTAGCACCGATACGCAACGCCCCGCACGCCGTTCGACGGGATAACCCGACCGATGCACAGCCGACGCTAACGAAAGCTCGCATATCGCCTACTCTACACCTCACGTGTATCTAGATAGAAGATAGGGACAGTTGGAATCTCTTTGATCCGTTCATGCGGCATTTGGTTAGTAAAGATTTCTTTTTCTGGGTCAAATGGCAGATGGGACTAGCCCCAGAAGTAGGCACATGTGCATTCACTTGACAACCAGCTTATCCGGGAGCAGCCGCCTGGCAGATTAACAAGGTTTAGAATTCCTTCTTCATGAAAACCGGAAGACCATAGATGAGCTGAAGTAATCTTGTGCACAACTGAGGCTGAAGTTCTTCAGATAATCGAGCAACTCAGTACAACGCATGTAAGTGTCGTAGCACTTGAGTGCCACGATCTTCGCAAAATCAACCAAATCACACCGACCAGAGAGATATAATGCTATAAGTGATAGCTAACTAGTCAGCTGAAACAAGATCCTATAAGTAAGAACCATGGTAACATGTTTCACCGAAGAATCCAAACAGACACCAACCATCAGCCGACGTAAAGCTCTATTGTGTTTGGCTAATATCTCTCTATAAGCATACTCGAGGCCATCGTCGTCGACAACTGACACGTCCAGGACATATGTACGATTCCCACAAACTGCGACTACATCTAGATTTAAGAAGTCTTTCGTCATCGGACGCGAGATTACGCATAAACTTAAAACCCATTCGGCGGAAAAACTTCGCGATGATGTCGGATACCCTGTTTTGTTGAACGAACCTAGCATCATGGGTCACCCCTAAAACGTTGGAAATTGTAGGTCAATCTCTCGCGCTGGCCGCATCGCCACCAATATCACAATGTCACAATCGCCTCGTTCACCCCGTCGCCCTTCTGATCTTTGTGCTCTAAAGCCTACATCATAGATTGATGCCTCTGATATAGGGCATGGGACAATTCCTGTGGTGATATCGAAGCCATCGCCATAGGTGAGACGCTTTTGTGCTACTTGCCAGGGCAAGGATGGCCCGGTCGTAAAACGAAACCAACACCTCCTCCCACCGTTCAGCAGCTTCTGCACTATCTGCCCTTCTATCAAAGAATGATGATTTACCAAGTTCAGAGTAGGGCTGAACGGTACACTTTGGATTGACTCACATCCAACACCTGAGGTAGCGAAGGTAAACAAATTATCACACCTAAGCTGTCTCATCAAAACCGCCAAGGATGGCAGACCCAAGGCTCCGTCAGATATCGCAACATTAAGAAAAAACTATCGTACAATGAGTCAGAAGACTACACGTCATTTGTGCACGATCTCGAATTCAAATTTAAAACGCTCTCAGCGTGTCACGGTGTACATTGGTACCTACCAGTCAGTATAGAAGACACACAAAAAGAGCTCAATGCGCTGTTGCGGCTTTAGCGTAGCCGAATGCGCCTCTCCCAGAAAACTCTGCACCACGTGACGTTATCAAAAGTCTCGAATTACTTTCCAATAGTACCTGACCCCGAGAAACTTAAAATTATATATGACCCCAATGGTCATAACTAGCTCGATACCGACGCGAACATAAGCAGCACCAAGAAGACGTTCTTAGGTTTTTTGTTTGCCATGACTGCGAGTGACCAAGATTTAGCAGGGTTAATCACCATCTCTGACGGCGTCTCAACTGCACAAAGTGTAATTCTCATACCCGCCGGAGTATGGGAGAAGAGAGTGAGATCATCAGCGTAGGCCATTGACATCACTATTTTCGAGCATATTTTGGCAATTGAATTCAGTTATGGTGGACGAGAGAACCCCACCCATAACCATGTTGAATAGAATTGGCGATAAAGGGTCACCCGAAGTGTGAAAACACCGGGCATGAAGCACGCTAGATGCCGCGTTATAGCTAGCGCGGATATAGCGAACCAGCGGGCCGGGGGCACCAAACCGGTGAGCTGCCCGGCAGATTAAATGATGCTTAACGGTATCGAACGCTTTGAACACTTCGATTATCACAATCAATAGACGGTCACAAATGAAGGAGAAAATAGTATTTTTTACCAAGACAATGGACTGTGTCACAAGCTGATCGTATCAATGGCAACACTATATAAATTAAACTTTGGATTGCTACTACACCCACACTATTCCCTAGAGATATCCTTCAGCGCCTACTGGCTGCATAAATTCAGGGAAGGTAGAGGCATAGAAAAATTATTCAAAATTGTGTGATGTTTAAAATGTTACATAAATCGGAATTTAGAAAATGTGTTGTACATTTTGCTTATTGATTGCTGATGTTAAAAAAGAAATCAGTACAAAGTAAGTAATGGTAAAAAAGTGTTTACATATTCAGGGAAGTTACATAAAGACAATAATCACCCACACACATCAAGGTTATTTGATCTGATAAGTTATAGGGAAATAATGGTAAGCATATTCAAGGGAAGTAACTTTTGATCGCTTATTATTAATCGTGTATGTTTTAGGTTAACATTCTTGGATTGTTTTATATATGTTTACATTTACATGTTTTTACTATTTAATTATCCCACGCTGGCCTGCAGTTTTTATTGTCTTTCTCTTCTTTCCCTCCTTTCTCTTATTTATACTTACTTGCGAGAGGGAAACCTATCTTCAACTTTTTCATTCTTCTTTTGTATACAATGAACTTATTATCAACATATGTACATATATATATATGTGTGTGTGTATTTATATATATATATATATATATATGTGTATATATATATGTGTGTATATATATATATATATATATATACATACATATTATATGGAAGTTTTTTTTGTTTTTTTTTAGCTGCGGGGGCTAGCAAATACCCGACTAGTACACGGGCGCAGGCTATCATTACCCCTCTTGGAATGTCGGACCCATAAGACCTCGTAAGGCTATCCATCTAAGAGAAGGAAATCTCTGACAAAAAACCTTGCTACCAGCTACTTAAGCCGTAGCAGTAAACCGTTGAGGAGGGAGGCCTCCTTAGTTCTGATCGACAACCTTCCTAGAGTTGGAATCTTGAATAAAATATCCGGTTTTCAAACCTACAATTGCTTAAAGAGTAGATAGGTTCTGCCTATCGCCGGCCCTTGCACTCCTTTCTTGTTTATTAGTCAGGCGCAGAGGTAACAGCGCTGGGAGCCTCTAAACACTCAGTGCCTAGCCTTGTTTCCTTATTAGGACAATGAACGACGTCCTCTTTCTCTCTATTTGGGCAACTTGGGGAAAGTGTTTTCGCTACTAAGTCTTACATGCCCAGTCTGGGCCTCTCTTGTACCGACAGGTTGAGGGTACAGGTTTGACAGCTTGTCTGGCTGCTGTTTCCGACTGATAGGTAGGAGCCCAAACTCTTGGGTAGCGCCAAGAACGGCTGCTCCATCATCAGTTGCATAATACCGTAGGTAGTTGTATGTGCCATGTCGCGCATGGAAAGGGACCCTGCAATTATCTTCGGTGGGCTTTCCCGAGGCCACAACCCCCATGGACCAGGTCGTGACTAATAGACTGGTTGTGTCAACTTATTGGCACCAAACAAGTACCCACGTTGACCAACCCACTCTATAATCAAACCAAACATGTCATTACAAAGAAATAAAAGCAAACCTAAACCAGACACCCAACAAAAAACACCTTCGCCTCCGCCCTTGAGGCTCGCATTCACAAATACCCGGGGACCTAGAACCAACATCAACGACGTAGAAACCTTTCTCCTGAAAAACTACCCGGATATCCTAGCTCTTAGTGAAACTAACCTTAAATCCTCAATCTCCACTCACCAATTTGACATGACTGACTACCTCCCACTCTATCGTCTAGACTCTGACAAACATATGCACAGGCTATGAGTGTATGTTCGGAACACCCCCCTGACTAGAGAACATAGGTTAGAATCAGATGACCAAGATTACATGTGCTTTAGATTGACTTTCCATCACAACGTCAGTTACTTATATGTCTTATACCGCCCCCTGTCGACCCAGGACTACTAAACTCTCTCTCTCTCTCTCTCTCTCTCTCTCTCTCTCTCTCTCTCTCTCTCTCTCTCTCTCTCTCTGAAAGCATAGATAGAGCACTCTTAATTGACTCGAAGTCCCAGATACATGTATTTAGGGATTGTAATGCCCACCACCGCAACTGGTTGGGATTCTCTAGCCTTACTGACGCAGCCGGCGACCGTACGTATAATTTCTCCTTAGCTTACTCCCTCTCTCAGACTGTAGATTTTTCGCCCCTCATGCCCGACCGAGTAGACCAGCAAGCTTCACTTCTAGACCTCTGCTTGACCCCAATGCCCGAGGTTTGTGTGACGAAAGCTCATAGCCCACTCGGGAATGCTGATCACATTGTGCTAATGATAGATATCACCCTAAAATGTCGTTCAAAAGCTGATGAACCGTTACTCAAAACAACAAGATACTACGAGCAGGCTGATTTCGAGTCAATCAGAGATCACATCAGTGACGCCCTATGGAGGGAAACCTTCTCACTACCTGCAAACCCGTGTGAAAACGAATTAACTGAATTGGTCAAAGCAGAAATTGAAGTCTATGTCCCCATGCGAAAATTCTTTAGCAAGCCCCACTCTCCTCAATGGTTCACTCCAGAATGTGCAGCTGCCATTTCTGAGAGACAAGCATTCCGTAAATTCGGCCGCCATAAGTAAGCTACTAATAGACATACATTTATAGAGTCGAGAAATAATTGCAAGGCCGTGATAGGCGAAGCAAAGAGAAGGTATAATGAGTTATCAAAAAGACGCATCCAGTCACAGAAACTAGGTACTCGCGATTTCTGGAAAATCTACAATAGTGTAGTGAATAATGGGCAATCATCGATTCCCCCACTATCAAACTACAATGATGTCGTTTGCACGGCCACTGATAAGGCTGAACTACTTGTCCAGCGTTTCGCTTCTAACTCTACTATAGACTCAGATAGCCACCCCCTCCCTGAATTCCTTTTGCGGACCGAAGTCACACTTGATAACCTGGTCATCACTCCATCCCAGGTCAGAGACATCATAAAAAACCTTTACACCTCTAAAGCTGTTCTAATACCTGTAATAGTAATAAAGAAATGTTCTGCTGAACTGGCCCCTGTCTTCTCCAAACTCTTCAATAAATGCCTAGCTGAATCTTGCTTCCCCGATAGCTGGAAAATTGCCTCTGTGGTACCTGTCTACAAGAGTTATGGGAATAGAACCCACCCCCAGAACTACCACTCAATCAGTCTACTGCCGATCTTTGCCAAAATCTTTGAATCCTTAATCAATCTAGCGATAGTACGGCACTTAGTTAATGCTAAACTTCTATCTGACCGCCAGTATGGATTTAGACAAGCACGATCTACTGCAGACATCCTAACAGTCATATCTGAACGCATGTATCATACATTCGACAAGGAAGGTGAAGCTAGGGCAGTAGCGCTTGATATATCCAATGCCTTTGACAAGGTATGGCATAAAGGGGTTCTCCTGAAAATACGCTCATACGGTATTATTGGTAAACTACTTAATATAATTAGATCCTTCCTAAACAAAAGAAGACTGTAGTGGATTGGGGTCATAAATGGTTGGTAACTTTTAATGCTGCAAAGACAAAGCTACTTTCCTTCAACCACTACAAGAAGCCTCTCCAACCACCGATTGTCATGGAAAATAACACCCTACCTGACAGTTCATCATTCAAACTCCTCGGCCTAACCTTCACAGGTAACATGAATTGGAGCAAATACATTGAAGACATTGCCAAGGCTACCGCAAAGAAGGGCGGCTCCCTCTACCGTGCTAGTAAACTCCTCACATTATCCTGTATCCCTACAAAGCCACCATCCGCCCATGCATGGAGTATGGTTGCCACATCTGGGCTGGTGCATCATCTACTAGTCCTTCCCTCCTTGACAAAGTCCAAAAAAGAGTCGCCAACCTTATAGGTACCTCACTGTCAACCAAGCTCCAGTCCTTGTCCCATCGCCGCAATGTAGCATCCTTATCTTTGTTTTACAAATACTTCAATGGATTATGCTCCGATGAATTGGCTGCTCTGGTGCCCCCGCGACGTAAATTCAGTAGACTTACTCGACAATCAACTAAATCTCATTCAGTCACTGTGGAGGTCCCCAGATGCCGGAGAGCCTTCTACTCAAATAGCTTTTTTTCCTCGTGCTGCTGGCCTCTGGAACCCCCTACCTTTCCCCTGTTTCCCCGACAGTACTGACATGCAGAAATTTAAAACTAATGTAAACAGACATCTTGTTGCGCAGATCCCAAGTAAGGCTGACCCCCCAACCTTCTCCCCTTTTCTTTTTTCTCAGTAGCCCCTTACGTCTACAGTGGCGGCCTGCCTTGTTTGGGGTGAACCATGTTTAAAAAACAGAAGATTAATATTGAGCAAACATCAATGGTTTTAATGTGTAAGCCACGCGTGAACTTGTCCATCGTAGTGTGCTCTCTTTTTGAAACGTAAGAAGCAAAGCAGTAATATGTTTGATATCAGGTTGTAAAAAAATCATAAACTGAAGTCTAACGGAAACGAAATGCTTTAAAAGTAAATTAAGTTATTTTCTAGATAAGTAGTTCTTTCAAAAAATAGTAGTGTTGCTTTTTATGTTAGGAAGACGAAGTCGTTACTGACTTTGTACTCTACATTTTGATGACATAAAAGCAGCGCGACGCCATTTGCATTATGTGGACGCTTACAACATTTGAAAAAAAGGACAACTTCAGCAACGATTTTTTTCACTGGTTTTAACATCGTTTCAATTTCTAATTACTCGTTAGAAATTTAAGCGATCGATTATCGTTATTATTAAACTTGTACTTTAAAAGAAGTTAAAAGAAAAATAGCCATTTACAATCGATTGGGCCTAAGAACAAATGCACAATTTTTTTTTTAATTAGTTCGAACCTCATCTACCAACCATTTTTTAAAGCAGGTTCTCATAAATGAGTTATATGTATTTGCTGGAAAGAAGAAAAATTTATTATACGGAACGCGTATTTTTAAAGTATTTTTATCTTTAGCAAATTATGGATTAATTTTAAATAGTATTTAAAAAGATAATTTAAGTGCTACGCTATCGGGTGGTTTTGTGCTGACCGACACCGATGCCTTAAATGTCTGCCTCCTACCAACGAACTAAACTGAATAAAAATATATTCGGACAAATAATGTTGAAAACAAATTGTAAAATAGGTTAGCCGGAATAAAATAAAGATACGTCAGACGGATTGCTTTTTGGATCTGATATTACAAATCCGATTGACTTCTCTTTATATGTATAGAGGATACGTTTAAAAATATCAATAAACATATACGACTATTGTGAAAATTGAATTTATTTCAGTAATATTGTCTCCCGCTGCAATACAGTAACGAAAATCAAATACAATCTGAATGATACGAGAATGAAAATGGTGCAACGTTATAAAAAGGTAAAATTAGACATAGCCCGGGGAGTTTTGTTGTTAAAACAGTCGGGTTTAAATCTCAGATTGACGTACTTGCTTGTCAAGCGACACTGTAGAGTTGTAAAACATCTAAACAGCTTGTAGATCACTATATATCTCCTATATGCATGCGAATCTTAAAAGAGTAAAGCAGACTCGACTGTTTAAACTGCTTAATATAAGCATTGTTATCTCATATAATGTGTGCTGATAGCGTAATAGGGTAAACGTTCATCTGCTGTGACGTTTAATCCTCTGCGTTAACTGCTTGCTTGTATGGAGTCTGTTTAAGACTATATATATGTTAATAAAAAGTATGTTAAATGGATTATTATTTTTCTGTTTCGGAATTTTATAGATAAGGATTGATAATTTGTATTATTTGGATCATTCGGACTACTGGTCTCATCTTGAGTGTTATTTTTACATAACCTCCGACCTTTTTCAGGTGAATTTTGTCGAACTCGGTAATCTTTATGTCGAACTTTTGTATCTGTACAAACTTTCGAACGAAATTCGCTGATTTAATCCACAGGGGTAGTTTCAATTCCTAGTGCGGACGATAGTTAGGCAAAGTGCACTTCATAAGTACAAAAAGAAAAGAAAAACAGCAGCACATAGCGTTAAAGGTATATGTGAAACTAATCCCCAGTGTAAATTCTTAAAATAAGTGTGTGTGATTTTTTCCGCCGGAAGTGATCCAATAATATTATTGTCTGTGATAAATAAGAACTAATTAATATTTCTGTTTATTGTAGAAATTCCGATCCCAACATAATTCCCGGCTAAGATATACGGCGACAGTGTTTTTCCTAGTGTAGTAACTAAAAATATTGTATTTGTTTCGTTGGTAAAGTAGTATAGTCGCTAGAAAATGTTTTCTTTAAATATTACGATCAGGAAGCGAAATAATGTATATATTAATTTATTCTGGAATACTTCGTAAGTATATAAAAGAGTAACATGTTACGTTAAAGTTCTATGAGAAACTAATTATCCATTGTAAATTATAAAGTAATTGTGTAGATGTGTTTGCTGGTTACCGCCCTGTTTGACTGATATCTCAAATAATTGTGTCTGTAAAAAAGGAACAAGTTACGTTATTTTTTCCGCTGAGTGTGAATATGTATTTGTTTTGTTGTTTAGTTTGATAGCCGCCCATTTTTTTTTTTTGTTCAATACAAAAAATTCCGGGCGCAATATCAATTCCAGCTTAGATATACGGCGACAGTGTTATTTCTTGGTTTAATTACCAAAAATATTATTAGTTGTGTACGTTTCGCTATTAACTACACATGAAGCAAATTCAACACAGCACTGAAGAAAAACTTTATATTTCGAACGACATTAAAAAGCTTACGTACCGGAAACTTACGTATTGTTAATAAAAAAAGTAACTAAATTTATGAAGAAAAGTGAGAATATGCTTGAATCTGAAGCCTAATATTCTATTCTCGAATAAATTCTGAGTTTTGAAAAAGTAATCTGAATTAGCTTAATTTCTATTTCTTGGTAATGTTAGTATTTTGTTGTTACATAATTCGGATGGTGGTAAAAATGTGAAACGAGGTCAAAAGAAAAAAAATAATTTGTATAATTAAGTGAGTGTGTTAGAATTACGTAACCGCTAATCTTATATGCCAAACAACTTAGGGAAGTTATTATTTCGAATGAAAACGAACAATAGATAACATAGAAAAGCAGTAGCGTGAAAAACTCAACAAAAAATCGGTGTTCATGACAGTATTATGTCATAAACAATTAGGCCCTGGTGTTACTGGTCGCGGTAGAGTATATATTAAAAAGCGAGTAAAAATGTAAGCCACCTTTTTTAGAAGGTTTATTTTGGAGCAACAGTTTAGCCGGAGACAGTTTGAAAGAAGACGAAACGAACGCATGATTTCTGGAAATGTGCATGAGGACTTTGCCTAATTGGATGGCGGAACAGGTTAGCATATCGAATAATCAAGTCCAGTGCAATTTTATCCCCTTTTCTGATTAGACCAGACTTGATTCTTGTGAGGGCGCATCACAGCTACCACATATTACCGAGTTGTTTGAGCTGCCTTTTAAACTTATTTTCTTTGTTTTTCTTTCTTAAAACTAGGTCAGTCCCCCGTGGTGTATTGTCAGTTGTTGAAATCAATATCTTAGGTTTTATATCTCTTTGATGAACTGCTCAGTAAGTACCTTGCTAGGTAGCGAAACACGTGTAGGGAACTTTAACTTTACAAAATAAATAAATAATAAAATAAAAGATGTTTTCGTGGTGATAAATTCTTCTCTGAAAAAATATATTGGTAAACTAGCCAAATAAATATATATATATATATATATATATATATATATATATATATATATATAATTTATTTATTGTTGTTCATACACACATAAAAGTAATCCGTGCACGCATTTAATAGTTTTACTAATCGTCAGCACGGCTCGACTTTGACAGGGGCTCGAAACGGCGCTCATTCAATTACATACAGCTACCTTGCCGGTGATAGGGAGATTTACATGTTTAAATGCATTTTACTGCATTCTGTCGCCCCCTCTTTTACATATACATATATATATATATATATATATATATATATATATATTACCTACTTTGCATTTATCACGTCTGTACGTAAACTGCTCTTTCTCTCGCTCTCTTTCTTCGCTTTCTTTCTTTCGCTTTTTTTCTTTCGCTCTCTTTTTTCTATATATAGTAATATTTAATTACATTGGTACACTGTTTCTCGTTAGATCATCGAAGTTAAGCGACGTTCAGCATGGTTAGTACCAGATGGGACAAGATTTTGTGAATATAAAGCGCTGCATGTAGATATGTTTGCTGATTAAGCACCTGCAATTCCTTAGCTCGTATTATTCATAAATGTAAGCGTTAAAAATATATAAAGTATTTATCTGCTTTTACAAATAAATGTGTGCATCAAAACTGAATGTAAAAGATCTACCGGGCAAGGCCGTGTAGATACAGGTTAGGGTTAGGGTTAGGTACAGGAAGTAGTGAATATAAACAAGTGCTTACACAATGATACTTCAGCTCTTTATTTTTGAGAATACAAACGAATAATTTCCTCTTACGTTTACCATTTTGCTGCTATTCTTAGATTCGTCCTTAATTCTCTAGAGGGATTTGTTCGTCTACCCATCGGTCACAGACATTCTCTCTCTCTCTCTCTCTCTCTCTTTCTATCTCTCTCACACACACACACACTTCAGTATTTTCATCACGAAATTAACTCATCGTATTTTAAATACGCCTAGGTACATCAGTAAGAAAGTCTATTCATCGACTTGACGACTGTCACGCTTGAGTTTGAAATGCCATTTCCCTTAGTCTGTTATGGTAAAGTTTTAAATAGAATTGCCAAAGGTCAATCACGCTAAAAAGTTTATTAGCATGGACGTCGGTTTGCCATACATACGTTTCAAATAGCAAATTAGTGGGTCTGCCACAATTAAAATTGAATTACCGTTTTCGTTGGTCTGTTAAGCTAACGTTTGGAAAAACATTTCATTGATCTATCATATTTTACCTAAATATAGCATTTTCGTTGGTCTTACAGGATCAACTTTTAAATTAGAATGTCTGAGCTCTGTTACGCTTAAGTGTTAAATAATATATTCATAGGTCGGTCATGCTTAAAATTGTAACATTATTTTCGTCGGTATATCAGGCTTTAGTTTGGAATATGATGTTGTTGATAAGTCACGATTAACTTAAATATAGAAGTTTTGTTGGTCTGTCACACTGAAGTGTGAAATAGTATTTCCGTTGGTCTTACATATATAAGTTTGAAATCAGATTTTCATCAATATGTCACGTTTAAGTTTGAAATAACATGTTCATCATATATGCCATGCAAGAAATTAAAATAGTGTTATCGTCAATCTGTAAGAATGAATAACATTTTGTTGGTCTGTCATGTTTAAGTTTGAAATAGTATTTCATCATGACACGCGCAAATCAAATGGACGCATCTTAGCCCTTTCCGCTTTTGAATCTTTATTTCCACTCATTTTCCTTGTTTCCTCCTGTTTTTATTCGACTTTTCTGCTCTAAACCCGTTCTCCATAAGTCACTCGGTGTTTCCCGCTTTCCAAATGCGAAAATATGTGATCCGTTGACCCGAATGCGATAAATCAACGTTCCAACTTTGTAGCTAGGCGCTGTCGTCGTTGTTACTCTTGTTTTTGTTGTCGTTGTTGGTGTTTGGCATGTGATCATTTGGTTGTGGGTGTGTGCAATCGACACAGGCAACCTCTGAAACCAGAAACTTGACAATCCATTTACTCAACCGTGACAAATTCAGACTTTATTCATGTACATTTTGACTTGTTCCCGCTTCTGTATAGTTGAACATTACATGATTACGATAACAAAAACAGATGATAAAAACAGATCAAAAACAGACCAAAACAGACCAAAAACGGATCAGGAACAGTTACGGATATAAATAGAAATGTAAATACAGTGAGAACACGAACTAACCTGAAGTCGGAAAATCGGAATCTTACAAATCGATGTAAAGCATTCCGCTCAAGTACCGAAAAGTTTATTCGAACACAAACTAAAAACGATCGTGTATCGCATGTTTGTGGTTCGATAGGGGAAAAATACAAATATTAATTTAAATTATTTACTTATAAAAAGTAGCTGCGATACAACGAAATAGGCGTCGATAAAGTATATATATATATATATATATATATATATATATATATATATATATATATATATATATATATATATATATATATATAAAACCTCCTCTCCAGGAGATTAGACACAAGGGCAATTGTGGGTTTTGATGAAAGTGTTTCAGTAGAAAAGAACTGGATTTGAACCCGCGTCGTTAACCACTTATATATATATATATATATATATGTGTGTGTGTGTGTGTGTGTGTGTGTGTGTGTGTGTGTGTGTGTGTGTGTATATTTATTTTATTGGATTTATGTTCTTTCTTCATTGTTTGCATTTAATCTTCGACTCTAAATACACATTGGTCTTTATTATATTTTGTATATAAATAAATATATGTACTTCCATCTCGTCACACAAATATTAGCGCGTAAAACACGTTTCATTTCAGCCTTCGGACGAAATCATTTAAAATTGTAAGGGGAAGCAAGAAAGCTAATATCAAGTCGGACAACCAATTCAAAACTTACCTTTGAAATTGATTCGGAAACAAATCACCCAATCTTTAATGAATATTCAACAGTGGGTGTTTTTCTTTACGTCATTGGAAATGATAATAATATTATTTATATGAATATTTAAAGTACTGACGTAAATCTATCATTTTATATGAATATTTTAGTAATCGATGTAGATAAAAAGTGAGTGCAACTACTGGCAAAGCATAATGTTTTGACGGAGTGTTCTCTAGCATCTTAATAATGTACATCCTTTTATGCATTGAATAATGTTTTTACTTTTTTACTTTCACTTGAATTAGACGTTAAGCGTTGAAATAGATATTCAGGAAGTTTCGGATGTATTTTCTTTCTTTTTAATTCGAAAATGTTGGTACTCGGGCGGCTTCCAGTAACAAATTAAGTTCGGGTTCTAAGGTATTATTGTGCATTCATTCACAATGACATAGAATTATCTGCAGATTTTCAAATAGACGAATCTAGTGTGTCCTAAATATCATCAGTTTCTCTCAAAATGTTACTTTTTAGGTATAATTTGTATATGGACTTGACACGAACTGCACTAAAAGTAAATTTCCAGCTATCGAATAAACACATGTACTGAAGTTAATTAAAGGTATATACTGTTAAATAGACAATGAACTTAGTATTATTTGGATTATTAAGACATCTTGAATGTTATTCTCAGAACGTTTCGGCCGATGTAATCTCCAACCTTTTTCAGATGTATCTTTTCGAACTCGGGAATCTTTATGTCGAACTTGGGAATATGTACGGAATTTCGGACGGAACTCTTTATTCAATACACGGTGGTAGCTTGCTCTGATTCCGTTAGTGATGACCGCGTAGAAGTCTTAAGTAATTCATAATTGTAGTTTTAGTATCAATACTCATCATCAAAAATTGCGAAACATAATATGCAATGAGGTGTTTGAATATACAAGGTATCACGTGTCAAATTTAAGAAGGTGCTTAAGAGTGTGAATCAGTTGAAGCAGGCGACGGTAGACACAAAACGGACAATATCAATGCGTGCAGGCTACCTCCACTAGTTATCCAGATAAATAAATTCTAATAACTCTTCTACAAACTTATGAAGCAAATTACATTTTTTAAATATACGACGTAGTTATCGGTTCGTCTATGCTGTCAAACACGAAAGTGAAATCTATGATGGTGGCCTAGGCCGGGGCCGTCGTAAATAGAAGGCCGTTTCACTGAGCCTCGTGTTACTGCTGACGTCAAAAAGGTCAGTACTAAGAAGATAAACAATACACTTTGAAGGGACCGGTTACACACTATATGTAGACATATTACGGTGGTTAGTTTTCTCTGAAAGTATTTTATTTTTGATATACTAATTGTTTTGTATTTCAGAAAGGATACTGATGGTTTTGTCCATATCATTTTCAGGGTGGAATTTTGATAGTGATTTTAACGTAAAACTATAACAAAAAATCGTTCAGACTAAAATTCAAGATTGTTGACAAACCTGTCTCTATAGCAAAATATTAAATGAAAAACAAATACTTAAGTGTGTAAGATGTTTTACACAGTAACACGTCTGTATAACGAAAGTTTGTTTGTCATGATAAAAATACTAATATAATTTTGAACGTATATAAAATAAAAGCTTTATGTTCACGTGTGCACTATTTTGTTTTAATAATTTTTTCGCAATAAAATATTATCGCCTAGAAATTCTGTTAAAACTTCATTCTTTTTTGTGTAAAAAGAATGTTCAAAATTTATATTTGTGACATGTATAATGCAATTCTGAAACAGTCTAGAAATAGATAATAAAATAACTTAAGGTTACATTTTTAACACTTTCAAAATAATTTTATTTCAATGCAAGAAATACAATTATTTATAGTTTTGAACAAAATAAATTGAAAGTGTAGTATCTGTTCTGATACTTCAAATGTTACATATCCAAGTCGGTGTACGGAAAAGTTGTTGATAAAACAGATGCACCTGGCGATTGTCAAAAGATAAGATAATTATCAGATGACCAAAAAGTTATTTGAAAATAAAATAAAACTCACAACCAGACAAACACCTCCACAGGAATGGGCAACATATGATCGATTGTCAAAAGATAAGAAAACTATCGGATGACATGAAGGTCAGTTTTGATACGAAACACTGTAATAAAACACCTGCAGCGGAAGAAGCGACATAGATTGATCAATTGTCAGCATGTAAAATCATGTTGACAAAAAGATATGCACCTGTAGTTGAATCACTTAAACGGTAAGAACTCAATGTCAAACGAAAGAGATATGTCGGAAGAGTTAAAGGCCATTTTACCAGGTGCAATTGTATCATGTCAAGAAAACATAAACAGATTTGTTGAATTGTCAAATAAGGTCAAGCCATTATCGAGTTTGCACTCGATAAGGTCGTCGAGGTGGCAACGAAAATGTTATATAATAACAACCGAAAATTGAAAGAAGTTATTGACGCTCGAGCCTCGGGGAAGAATCAACCGTCTGATTCCACGTGCGCAAATCCTCTCCAACTTCACCCTCATCGTCACCAACAAATAAAGATACATCTTATATTTTGGTAAGATACATATGTTGCCATTTTTATTAAGATCTGCATAATACTACACTATTAATCTGTTCTGTCCTCGGTCAGACTGAGAAATTTAATTTTTTTCTGAATTCAGAAGCCCCCTTTTCCGGGATCTGGATTCCCCCACATTAAACAGGAGGCTTCGAAGAGAAAGGTTAAACACGCCAACACATGGACATATGACTGTGGTAATTTATTTCTGGAATTATTTAATCTTTAATCTAGTTATTGTTTTTCATTTTAAAACAGATAACTATGATGTTATTTATCGGGTCCACAACAACTGGCGGCGAGTGATTCGTAAAGGACTTCGTTGGAAACACCTTGGACCTTGCAGCCTGTGAGTGATAAACCAGTGTCTACAACACGGTCAACCTTCGAAAAAAGAATTCTACCCGTTTGAAAAGAAACTCCAAAAAAACTTGTGCTTTACAATTTTCGGGAAGATATTGGAAACATCGAATACATTCAATTTTGGGATGAGTCCGCCTTATAAGAAATAACCAGTTTAAACAATTACTGGACAAAAAAAAGTAAGACATATTTTACTATTTGTGTTCTTCGTATTTCAATACGGGATTTTACCTCGTGCAACAAATGAAATTGGAATACCATGTGCTTATAAAACTGAAAGGTTTGAAAAAAAAAACACTCCATACTCCAAATTTTTTTTTTTGTGTCTGAGATAGTCAAACGTATTTTTCGAACAGACTTGTCACTCTAAAATCGTATAGTCGGAAAAAACAACAAAAAAAATCTGACAAGTAAAACCAAGTTACTTTCTTGAATAACTAGTCAATTTTTTTATATAGCCATTACTTGCTATTTTGCATTTTCACCCTACACTGAAAGGCAAACGGACTTATTGGAAAATAAAAGAAAAAGTTCCAGATGCGAACAAAAATACAAATAATTTGTTACATTGATTACCCAATAAGCCAAATTAATAAAATCGTTTTTTTTTTCTCAAGGAACTTTGAAAAAAAAAAAGATTAGCAAGTGCCGGTCGAATTCGAGACCCGAATGACGCAGTGATGAGAAGGGGTTGAGTTTGTTATTAAACAGTAAGCATTTGAAAAGAAAAAAAATAGTGAAGGACTATTCATGACTAATTTTTTTTCAAGGAAGTATTTCTTTAATCATGGAAGATTTCTCGAAACAGATATTGGAGATGATTAAATTTCAATCAGAACAACAGAAGGCAAACGATGAAAAACATCTTGCTCAACAGATAGCAAACGATGAAAAACTTCAATCTCTACAGAAGGAATTTCAGTCGCAGCAAATAAGTTTGTTGAAATATTTTGAGGAAAAGAATTTGGCACAAAAGCGTGAAGATAGAAAAGCTTTAGACGAACAATTTATTGGGATAAAAAATTTACAATTAGAGCAACAGACTCAATCAGAGAGAAAATTTGAACAGCTTGCACAAGCAATGATATATAAGACGAATGACGACAGCGACGTGTTCAACCAAAATGCAATATGGTCAGCTATAGAAACCTTCAACTATGTGCCTGAAGAGGACCTAAACTTTGAATCACGGTACACTCGATATCAGGATTTTTTCGACATTGATTGTAGCACATGGTCGGAAAAGAAAAAGATTCGTTTAGTTCTTCGTAGACTAGGTACGGCAGAGCATACAAAATTTGTCGATTATATTCTGCCGAATAAAACGGGCGAACTATCTTTCAATGAAACCATTAAAATGTTAATGGAACTATATTGCATCAAAACAAGTTTATTCCACAAAAGGTGGAAATGTATTAACCTAACGCGAAAAGAAAGCCAGGATTACTCAACGTTTGCTTCGATCGTCAATAAACATTGTGACGACTTTAAGTTATCATCCTTGACAGCGGACAATTTCAAAGTATTAATATTTGTTCAAGGGCTCGTCTCGCAAAACGATGCAGAGTTAAGAAGACGTGCAATAAGCAAACTTGAAACCGAGCCAAATTTAACATTGCAACAACTGGCCGAAAGCTGTCAACGACATATTTCCGAGAAAACGGAAGCTAAAGAAATCGAGGAAGCAGCAAATTCTAACATTAAAAATGTTCGTCGTTTTTCAAAAATATCATACTCTTCGAAGGAAAAATTCAGGAAAGATTTGCCTCAAAGGTCGGATGAAAAATTGCCAAACCACCCTTGTTGGGGTTGCGGGGACCTACATTGGTACCAGAAGTGTCCTTTTAAACGAGAGAATTGTGACAAATGCCATAAAATGGGACACAAAGCCTCACATTGCAAAAGTAACACTAGAAAAAAAAGTTACATAAAAACAACCAGAATTAATGGTGGAAACCTAAACATACGAAAGTATGTTACGCTAAAAATGAACAATCAAGATGCTAAACTACAGCTGGATTCAGGGTCTGACCTATCAATTATTAATTTTAATACCTGGAAAAAGATCGACAGACACACTATGCTACGCACAGATAAAGTGGATCGATCGGTAACCAGAGAGAACATAAACTTTGAAGGGGAATTCATTTCAAAAGTGACACTAAAAAATAAGACATTAAAATTACGCATGTTCGTAATGAAAGATACAGGAAATTTATTCGGTTCAGATTGGATTCAGCACTTCCAGCTCTGGGATACGCCGATAAGCGCCTATTGTCAACGAATGTTGTTCTTTTATTTCATTGTTGGTACCCCTAAACAGGTCCACAACAATAATATAAAACGTTTTGTTTGTTCTGATATAAAATAAACTTCATGCTTATTCGTCAACTGTCATACAATAATATCAACTAGAAATTCGGTTGCACCTTGTTTCTTTTTGTATAAAAAACTTTATTTTTGTACCAAAACTGTCTTCATTTGTGTAATTAAATTCCACAAATGTGTATTACAACACTGAATTAAATATATATATATATATATATATATATATATATATATATATAATGAATAAAATTATAATTTTCAACACATTAGGGAGTGTAGCCCCTGGAGTAAATGTGGTAGCGTAGTGACTAATGCTTCTAGCACAGATCAGGATTGACAGAAGATGGCTAACGGCATTCCACTCTCCACACTTTATATGACCGCGTGTCCATTATTTGTTTAAAATTCAAATTGTAGTTTATGTTTTTTGCAATAAAATAATTAAAAGTGTAATATCTGTTCCGATACTATACTTCGTCTTGTTTGTTCTCGGTCCGTAAAGGTGAATAAGAAATTCTTCTAGACTGAGGCAATTAGAATGTGTGTGTAATCCAGAGTGTCCGTTTTGGGGGCTTGATTTTCCTCACATTGAAAACCGAACTTCTGTCTAACTCTGTCCTGCCCTCGTGGGGAGGCAAGTAAATTGAAATAGTAAATAAAAATCGATAAAATAACGTAATATTTATTTACTTAAACGCAGCAATAACACAACTTAACTATTCATTTTTAACTGTTGTTTTTTTTTCATTTTATTTATATTGAATAAAGTTCACTCTTAGTATGAAGCGAATTGTGTACCTTTTTTTTCTTTTTAAAAATGCAATTTTTTAAGTTTTTTAATGCTTCTTATTCATCACTGACTGTTCGAAAAATCACGCTTGCTACTTACTAGCATGACGTCACTTTTCAGTCCTGAGTCATTTTAATTATATTCTTAATATCGTCTGTACGAATATACTCAGTAATAATCAGTAGTTAGTGACAGTATTTTGGGAGGTTAAAGTTCAAACTTGATTACAAGTAATACTAAGAATATAATTAATAACTATTTATGATGTGTACTCGGTCAGGACACACTATCTACGGGAGATAAGTTCGACATTCTGTAAAGATTCTCCAGTTGCACATCAAGTTTTCGAGTTCGACAACACGCACTTGTAACAGATAAGAAGTTACATCGACCTAAAACCTTTTGTGAATATATGTCTGATGAGAGCAAGCAAAAAAAAGGTCGAAACGCGTTATAAAATCACAAAATTAGAAAATAATAAAATAACAAACAAGGTTGAAAATAGAGTTTTACAAATATTGGTAGCCTCACTTCTTTATATATATATATATATATATATATATATATATATATATATATATATATATATATATATATATATATATTAAATTTGAATCCGGAAAAATATTTCTGGGCGATTTACATAAAGCCAATCCGAACGCGGGGTGCGCAAAATAACAACTTACTAGAAAATGAAATATAAAATGGCAAATATATAATAAAAATTGAGAATTTAACAAATAAGTATCGAGAATAACATTTAAATTGGATAATTCTTTGAAGTTTTTAAATATTTTTATCTGAAAAATGTACATTGCTCTCATAATAGTACTGTAAGAAAAAATCATGTATGTAAATCTCCCGTATGTGTTATGAAGTTACAATGATGATCCATACTTCTAAAGGTGCTCCTCTTAAAACAACACCGTAACAAACACTAATAAATTTCCAACACCAACATTTTTTTTAGCTGACCAAAATTCGACGCCCTATCTGCTTCTAATCCATCTTTCTGTTTTTAAATGTGTTGATTTCTACACATTCAGATGAGTTGGTTACTTAGGTAAATTAGTTCCAATATAAAAATCTGCCATCATGAACACGAATACGTTTTTTTCTAGAAAACAGTTGTTCTACACGCTAAACATCTAATATACTTTAAACTTGGTAAGTGTTCGTTTTAATCTCTGTTTCTACAGTTATTTTCAAAAAAAGTGAGTTTTCCTATTTAATCTGACCATTTTAGACACCATAGACTATCTCTCTTTGCATTATAAACTGCCTTATTCGGTCATTACGCACAGTCATAGTTATGATATATATTTCACATTATCGCATGGCTTTCATTTAATATTTAGGTATCTAGTATAGTGTATCGGCATTATATAACAAATAAAGGCATACAAACTAAACCGAATCAGGGTTTCTTACTTTCGAAGAATTTGTCAGTTTGATTTGATCGCCACTACTGTAGCTCGTGTTGGAAATCTTGTTTCTCCACAAAACATTTAAATATGCGTTAATGCATCACTTAATATTTTTTAGCAACTTTTACTATATGTGCATTGATATCGACACACGATAGCATTGGTATGCATTGCTGCTCCTCTTTGTCTTTCTTTCGTTTTCTTTTCTTTTTTTCTTGTTTTTTCCTTTTTTTGATTTGGTCAGAGTCATTTAGGTCTGCCAAATCGGCATCATTTATAATCAAGTAAACAGGAAATAAAGAGAGCTCTACGATTGTCTATTGTAGATGCCAGCTATTAAATTCACGCTGCGTCGGCCCAAATGCTTCGGGCGACCGCAACCGTGAAATACCTATGATCTTTATTTTGCACTAAACGTTTGATGCCTTTCATGTCTGGATAGATTCACCTTTACACAACCAATATCTATGTTTCCTCCCTCGCTCTCTTTCTCTCTCTCTCTCTCTCTCTCTCTCTCTCTCTCTCTCTCTCTCTCTCTAACGTATCGTGCGATAAACTCATAAAAATACACCTGTCTACAAGAAGAGTGGGTCAATAACTTCGTAACCCGATACACAATTATCGACTGAAATCTGTTCTGAAAGTTTTATTGCATAATTGCTGCATTGTCCGTAAACTGGTAAACCTTTTACTATTCATAGATGCACATGTGGTCACTTCGCTTTTGGACCAAATAGACACAAAAACAGGCATATTTGTTAGAAATGTGTTTAAGTTGGTTACGGGATGATGTGTCTGTGTGTAAGATATCTTGGTTTTCCCGTCTTCACTCGTATGCGTTCACTTGTGAAAGAGGGCGTCTCTTTAAATTATCGTGTGACGTTTCAGCTACACGAAGTCTCAGTCCTTTTACCAAGCTGAATAAGCGTATCCTTGGAAATAATGATTCCCTCAAGGGAGATAACTCTTATCTTTGTACTTGTTTAGGGAGAAATTGTCGATGAAATTGTGAACATCTAAAGCAAATATGTAAAACTCCAGGACTAAAGAAAAGAGTCAGCATGTGATTATGATGTGGTAAGCAAGAAAAAGACAACATTCTTATCAAGACGGTATTTTATAAATGTATAGAAAACTTGAGTATTATTTTCGCTTTTCCAATATAGGTTGTGGATTAGATTTCTTAAGGAAAACAACTGAGACATTAGGTCCGAGTACATTCCAACCCCCTTGTGAATCATTTTTTTAAAATCAAGTCTTGGGTTTTCCCGGATTATTTCACCCTCCAATATTTGATGCACACGATTAATTGAAAACATTCATAGTGTACAACGTTTATGAAGTGAAGAAAAAGATCTATAGATATGTTATCAATTGACGCTATTATTGCGTAGGTATGATAGTTTCGGTGATTACTGGTTGCATCATATTTCATAAAACATTACAAAAATATATTATTCGGTACCTTTCTCCCACATAAGCTATAGTTTAAATGAGCGATAGACGAGAATCCCATCTTGGAACGACCACCAGTTTAGTAGAACAACTCAGAAAGAACACGTGATTAGGTACGTCCCTGATACGTGGCACATCATCCATATACAGTCAAACCTCTACATACGAATTTAATTCGTTGCAGGACCGAAACGGAACTGTGAACTGAACTTTCCTTCACGTCGCGAGTTTTGTCGCACAGCGAGCGAACCACGAAACCTCGACGTCGTATGTTGGATTTTCCATCGGGTGTAGAGTCGATAATTAGATCGAATTTCACGTCGTATGTTGGGGAAATTCGTATGTAGAGGCAATTGTATGTAGAGGCTTGACTGTATTACTTGCCTAGTAGAGAGATGTGGTGTTGTTCTTAACACTGCATGATCGACTGTGATGGAAACCATCTGTGAGGTTGTGTACTCATGTGGGTGTGTGATAATAAGGCAAAAATCTGAAATTTCTACGGTAGATTAAAATTATGCAGAGAGAGAATTTTCTATTTAAACTTGAGTTAGAGCTACGTGTATGAGAAGTTTAATTCGCCATGTCTAACTAGCGTCTTCCAGTGTGTGAGACTGAAAGACGCTAGTTAGACATGGCGAATTAGCTGATCATATATTTCACTTTTCAATGTGGGCCGCAGTCAGTTGAGTGACAGTGTCCCTATTCCCGTATGTGAAATAGGTGGGGGTGATGTATGCTTTATACTTCAGAAGGCAATACTTTAATTACCTGCGTGACGAGTCGCAATCTGATGGTCTGCAGAAACAGTATATAACGTCAGGGACAGTAAGTACGAAATGAGACGTTGTGAACAATAGAGAAAGATATGCCTATCCTTTCCTGTGAGCTATCTATGGTGATTATCGCGTTTTTCATTCGAACTTGTTAACGTCACCAACTACTCAAGAAAGTTGTGTCTCCACTACACAACACCGGCCAGTTGTTCACAATGCGGATCGAAGAACACTCGACGCAGTGGTACACGTCACGTGTTACCACGGTTAGGCTTCACCGAATGGAAATAACTAGTAGAAGCCATTAGCTTAATACAAAATGCTAGTTTAACAATTGCGGGGAGAGAAGTGTTCGTTAATGATATTACCTACCTTATCTTTGTTTGTTTCATTTTACTTCCGTCGAAGTACTCAAAAATCAAGTGGCCCCTGCCCGGAGCTAACACTTGAATCGTTATATAAGATATATATATATATATATATATATATATATATATATATATATATATATATACATTCGAATATTCAATTAACGTTCTCCTTACCTATAACACATTAAGTTAGTAAATAGATTAAGAATATTAATTTTCTCCTTGTCCAATTGACCAGTTTACTATGTTATAGTATGCATTTCATTTTGTTTCTTTGTTATACTTGATTCCAGGACAAGAATTCATCTAGTCTTGTGACGTATCTAGCTAAGTGCTGTTACTTGAAGTAACATTACTTGGGGAAGGTGCACTATTCTTCGTATGAGCCAGTGTATAGACGTGTCGAGGAGGATTTTATTCGAATACTATGTTATTTTGAATATGTGGGCAGGGTTACGTGAAGGGTTAAGGATACGTATGACAGGTTGCCCCGTGAAAGACTTGTACAGAGATACCAAAGACACTCGAGAGCAGTGTCTAGTAGGTAATTCAAACTTCCCAGTATCATTGTAGTAGTAAACGTGATAGCCAAATGGTATATTAATTGGGCTTACCGATTTTGAAGTCCACGTTGCAAACCAATAGGCTTATAACTGTCCCCTGTAAGTATGTATTATATATATACATTAATATATATATATATATATATATATATATATATATATATATATATATATGCATAGGTATGTAAATATGTATTATATATATATATATATATATATATATATATATATATATATATATATATATATATATATATATGCGTAGGTATGTAAATATATATAAGAGGATAGACACACTTAAATAGTGACAATAACTACAGACAATTAGCGATGTTGACAATGATGTAAAGCAAGGGGCATAACTCTCATTCGAATTTAACCGTTCCAATTTAACTTCTGTATACATCGAACATAAAATTTTAAAAAAAACAATAAAATAAAACTTCTCTGTAAAAGTTTTTAAAAATTAAGCAAACAAAAAAGGTAAGTATTTTTAACATAATGAACACATTGAACGTGGAATCATCACATAATTAATTGCAATGCATACGTTTCTCTCCCATCGTTTAGATTTCGTTTTCCTGTAGCGTAAATTCGCTACGGGTTTGATTCTCTTACCTCATAGATGCCATTGTTCCACGTTGTAGAACTTTGATAACATGAAATAGAAAGACTTTGGAAAGATACATATTTGGCTATTGTTAATAGACTTCTATAAATTATGTATAAGTAAATATATGTCTACATGCGTACGTGTGTCTATGCATTTTATTGCGTGTGTACATTTACAACCGTAACAATTTTAATACAAAGCTATATATCTACATACATACGAATGACTAACGGTCCTAATCACATGGTGTGCATCGAACGCGTAGCCATGCTCTCATGGTTATGGGTTACGATTTGACTATTATGATTTTCTGCACACTCAACACAGAATATTTTCTCATAAAATAAATGAAAACCAAAAAAAATAGTGAAGGAAAAGTTTCATTAAAAACAAAAAAGAAACCAGAGAAACGAATATTGTAACTCACGGGCCATTAAATTCGAAATGCATCACAGACTGACAAGCATTAGGAAACGAGCGGCCATAATAAAAAAAAACTCCAGTGCTACTCAATCGTTTCCATAAAACAAATCATTAATTTTCCCCTTTTTGCCAAACACATTGGGTCCGGTAATTCAGTAATGTTTTGCTTTTTTCGGGGTGGGGGGTGGAGGCATCAAGATGGAAAAAGATAAACATAAAATATTAAGAAGGGAAACGATATATAGAGAGAAAGAGCAAAAGAGCGAGAGAGATAAAGAGAGAAGAGACCTAAATGTGTATTAATTGGTTTGCCTCCGAAGAAAGAAAATGCTCAGAAAATTTGAAAAACAAGCGAGAAAAAGAATCGAAATAAAGTAGATGCTCTACGGATAAGTGATCTACCGAATGGTTTCTAATCTAATGTGATCTATGGAATGGTTTTTAATCCAATGTGATCTACCGAATGGTTTCTAATCCAATGTGATCTACCAAATGGTTTCTAATCCAATGTGATCTACCTAATAGTTTCTAATCCAGTGTGATCTACCTAATGGTTTCTAATTCAATGTTATCTACAGAATGGTTGCTAATCCAATATGATCTATTGAATGGTTTCTAATCCAGTGTGATCAACCGAATGGTTTCTAATCCAATGTGATCTACCGAATGGTTTATAATCCAAGGTGACCTACCTAATAGTACCTAATCCAATGTGATCTACCTAATGGTTTCTAATCCAATGTGGTCTACCTAATGGTTTCTAATCCAATGTGATCTACCTAATAGTTTCTAATCCAATGTGATCTACCTAATGGTTTCTAATCCAATGTGATCTACCAAATGGTTTCTAATCCAATGTGATCTACCTAATAATTTCTAATCTAATGTGATCTACCTAATGGTTTCTAATCCAATGTTATCTACAGAATGGTTTCTAATCCAATGTGATCTATCGAATGGTTTCTAATCCAGTGTGATCAACCGAATGGTTTATAATCCAAGGTGACCTACCTAATAGTACCTAATCCAATGTGATCTACCGAATGGTTTCTAATCCAATGTGATCTACCGAATGGTTTATAATCCAAGGTGACCTACCTAATAGTACCTAATCCAATGTGATCTACCGAATGGTTTATAATCCAAGGTGACCTACCTAATAGTACCTAATCCAATGTGATCTACCTAATAGTTTCTACTCCAATGTGGTCTACCTAATGGTTTCTAATCCAATAGGGTATACCTAATGGTTTACATTCCAATACGTGATCCACACTTTAACCATAACTCTAAGTATCTAACCCTAACCTTAACCCTTAGGTTAAGGTTAGTTAGAGTTAGGGTCATGGTTAGGGTTCAAATTAATGGGTAGATTACATATTGAAATGTAAACAACTCAGTAGATAAGACGAGTCGATAGATCACATATTGAAAGAACACCAACTAAAAGTTAGAAACTAATTACATAAAAATCCGTCTCACATGGAAAAGTAAAAATGAATGCAATGGAAAAATTTCAAACGATAAAAAAACAAATGTATTTTATCGGATACATAATTATATTTAAGAAATTGGAATATGTCTATTTTTTATTTGATTAGATATTTTATAATGTCTGAAAATTCTGGGTATAAAATACGTTTTTCTTAATGAAATTTGTATCGAGCTACGCGTACTAATATATTGGCATATATTGTTTTTGATGAAAACAACCGCGAAAAGATGTGTATTAATGATTTGTAATTGCTACGTCTTCATCGTCATATTTCTTTCTTTTGATGAAATAAGATTCACTCTTTTTCATATAATAACATAAAAATAGAATCTTTATAAATATTTTTTAAACCAACAAACAGTAGCCAGTCTACGATCAAAGTGTAGTATTGTCTTTGTTCTCGTCCACAGGATAATAACTTGTATATAAAGACAATTTCATTTTGTAATCCAAATATCAAGTATTCCATTTTTTAGACCTAGCTTTTCCCACATTAAAACCCGTTTATAACTTTACTTTCCAGTAGAGGAAAGTAAAGAAAGGCAACTATTATATAGACGCTGTTGTTCCTATCTGCTTGCCTCCACACGAGGTCAGAGTTAGAAAATGGGGTCGGTTTTCAAAGTGGGAAAAATGCAGCTCTCCAAAAAGATGTATCGACGCCATTCACCATTCAGTGGGGCATACAAACTTGCAGTGTTACAGGTCAATCTCAGATTGGTTTATTTCCGTTTTAATATGCATTAGTTCGTAAGAAGCCCACTAGTCCTGGTTACTTCTTGTTTCGTTTAAAGTCAGACACTCTCTTCCCTGGGTATGCTTATATGTGTTATCAGGGTAGGTATTACCTGAACATGTTATTATTATTTAGATGGGCTGATATTTGTTACATACGTATAGCGATATTACCTGGATAGGATGATATCTGTTCCATGGGTAGGCTGTTATTACCAGGGTAAATTGATATTTGTCACCTGCGAAGATTAATATGCTGGGTAGACTGATATTGTAACCTGCTTAGGTGAATATTTGCCACGTAGAAAGACAGATATGGGTTACCTGAGTAGGCTAATATGTTAGCTGGGTAAGTTGATATTATATCGGTATAATTTTTATTACTTATATATGCTGATATTTGCAACCTTCACATGCCGATAACTCATGGATAAGCTCATCTATGTTTCCTGCGTAGGGGTATCGTACGCGTTTTAGGTTATATCTCTTACCAGCGTAGGCTGATATTGTCTGTTTAAATTAATAATGTCACGTAACAGCATACCCAGGTAATGGTAACCTACCTTGGTAACACGTATAAGCCTTCACAGGAGACACATATAAGCGAATTCAGCAAACACATGTATTAACTTGATAAGATGATGTGTGTTATCTGGGTAGGCTAAATCGTGTTGCCTAGATAAGAATTATCTAGGTATACTTTTATTACCCGGGTAGGCTAATAATTGCTACTTGCGTATTCTAATATTATATGGGTAAGTTTATATGCATTACATGCTGATGCTGATATTATCTGAATATGCTGATATTTATTAAGTGCGAAGACCAATATATATTACTTGGGTTGGCAGATATTATCTTGATAGGCGTATATAATGTACCTGAGTAAACTGATATCACATAGGTAAGCTAATGTGCGTTCCCTGTGTAGGTTGATATTACCTTGGTAAGCTCATATCACTTACCTGGGTACGCTGATATAACATGGGTAAGTTGATGTGTGTCACCTAAGTAGGTTGATATTATCTCGGTAGACTAATATCATTTATTGTAGGTACGCTGATATAAGATGAGAAAGCTGATGTATGTTACCTGGGTGGATTGATATTAACTTGGAAGGCTGATATTATTTACGTTTGTACGCTGATATCACATGGGTACGCTGATGTGTGTTACGTGGGTAGATCGATGTTATGCTAGTATACATATATTTGTTGCATGGGTAGTTTGATATGCATGTGAAACATTATATCTCTGAGTAGGGATAAAAACCGATCTTCGGACGCCTACACATATATTTCCCGATATAAAGAGCGTGTTATTGCCGAATGCATACAAACAGCAATCATTTCTTCTTTTGGCGGGCAAATACTCGTTAACGCCGTTTTGATATCCTTATTTGTTCCACCTGCCGTAACCGGGTGCAACTTGATTCATTTTCGCCGTCGTTCGGACATTTCGAAGACACAAAAGCTTCTTCTGTGCCAGCTGCTTTTCCCTTCTGTAATTACCTGCTTCTGCTGTGCATAATAACAGGCCTATTGATTTGTTGCCCGCTCCCGTTTGCGTATTTGTGTTGATAAGATTGAAAACTGCCGCATCAAAAGGCTTGATTTGCTTTTGTTTGGACGCTGTGCGCATGTACGTTTTAATTTACGACGATGTTGTTTGGTACGGATGCCGTTCTCTCTTGCGTTGACCGGAAATCTCTCGTTTTGATTCTCCTCTCTATTTAGTATCAACAAGTAACACAGAGAGAAAGAATCAGGAAATAATAGAGGGGAATCAAGCAAAAGAGAGAAGAATGGATATTTAATAGACTCTATATTTCTCATTGGAGAGAGAAAGACAGAAATAAAGAAAAATGAAAGAGAGGGCAAAGGGGTATTTTATTCCTTTCTCCATCTCGTATAACACGAAGAAGAAAAAAAGACAAGATGGAAATATAAGGAGAGATAAAGAAAGTAAGACAAAATAGACAACCCGATATAGTATTTCTAGTCTGTTTGTTATTAGACCAGCAGACACACCTAGTATTTCCCGGAAATTAATAAGAATATCTGTATAATACTGCTTACATTCCCGAATAATATTTTTTTCTATTTTCTTATATATTTTTTTCATTTTGAATTTTAAGTAATCACGTTAAAAAGTAAGCACGTTAAAAAGTAATCACATTAATACTCGAATTTATAAAAAAAATCACCGGTTAAGCGGTGTTGAACCTGGCTAATACTTTGATCAGTGGCCATTTGAAAAACCAGATGCTGCATATAAAACCCGGTCCTATTAAGCTTGCAAGCCGATGTCCGGATATCATCCTAGAACTATAACGAACACAACAGACTAAGTCGCTTGTTGTGATATGCACCGACTAGATACTTACCGGTGGTGACAGATCGAATTTAATTTTTTGGATAACAATATAAAAACAAGTAAAACGTTGTGTTTGCTGGGTGTGAAGGCTCAACGTGAACGCAAACCCAACAATATCATTGTAAAAGAAACGGATACAAATGTTATACCGCCATTAACTTTGTGCTTGGTCTTTGTATAGAGCACATATCTGAGGCAATGGCTGAATTCTTGGTAAACGATCTCAAGTCTGTAGTGGAATGGGATCATAAATGGTTAGTAACTTTTAATGACGCAAAGACAGAGCTACTTTCTTTCAATAACTACAAGAACCCTCTTCAACCACCGATTGTCATGGCAAATAACACCCTACCTGAGACTTCATCATTAAAACTCCTCGGCCTAAGTTTCACAGATAACATAAATTGGAATAAATACGTTGAAAACATTGCCAGGGCTGTTGCAAAGAAGGCGGAGTCTCTCCACCGTGCCAGTAAACTTCTCACACCTGAGATTATCCTATATCTCTACAAAGCCACCATCCGTTCATGCATGGAGTAGTGTTGCCACATCTGGGCTGGGGCATCATCCACTGGTCTTTCCCTCTTAGACAAGGTCAAAAAAAGAGTCGCCAACTTGATAGGTCCTTCACAGTCTACCGAGCTTCAGCCCCTTTCCCATCGCCACTATGTTGTTTCCTTGTGCCTGTTTTACAAGTACTTCAATGGTTTGTGCTTTGATGAGCTGGCTGCTCTGCTACCCCCACGACCTAAATTCGCTAGACCAACCCGACAATCTGCAAAATCCCATCCATTTACTGTGGAGGTCCCCAGATGCCGAAGAGCTTTCTACTCCAAAAGTATCTTTCCTCGTGTTTCTGGCTTCTGGAACACTTTCCCTGCTCCCTGTTTTCCTGACGTTACTGACATGGAGAAATTTAAAACTAATGTAAACAGACATCTAGCTGCGCAGCTCCCAATTTGAGTTGACTCCCCCAAACTTACCCCTTTTTCTCCAATAGCCCCTTACGTCTACAGTGGGTGCCTGCCTTGTTTAGGGGGGACTATGTTTAAAAAGGGCTTTGTTTTGAATTGCATCATCAGACAGACAGAGACACAACACATCTAGTGTACGCTAGACCATCCGAGCCTAGACAGTTTGTCGAGTGTGTATATATATATATATATATATATATATATATATATATATATATATATATATGCACTTGACAAATATATATATATATATATATATATATATATATATATATATATATATATATATATATATATATATACTAGCAGTGCTACCCGGGCAACGCCCGGGACGATAAAAAACAAAGTAGTAGAAATTAAAGAGTGTGTGTAACATATTTATATAAAAACTTCAATCTCTCTTCTTTCTCCAGTCGTCTCTCTTTCCCTGGTCCTCATTAGTTCCCTCCCTCCTTCAACCCTCTATTTCCCTTTTCCCCATATGATGCTTCTCTTGTTTAAATGTGTTAAAAACTAATGATAATGTACTTAAAATTTTATTAAAAAACATTAATTGTTTTATGAACTTGAGGTATTACGTAATTAAATAACAATATGACTCAGCAATTTTAAATTACTATAAAATATAATGAAAAATAACTGAACAGCCCTCCCCCCCCCCCCGAATGCTAAATACGTACCTATCGCCGCCCCGGTGTGAATGCTAAATACGTACCTTTCGCCGCCCCAGTGCTAATGCTAAATACGTACCTATCACCGCCACGGTGTGCGTGCTTTATACGTACCGAGCGCCGCACGGGGACGCGTGCTATATAGGTACTGATTGCCGAACCGGTGCGCATTCTATATACATACTTATTGCCGCCCCTGTGCACATGCTATATACGTACCTATCGCCACCCCTATGCACTACTATATACGTACCTATTGCCACCGCGGAGCACATACTATATATATATATATATATATATATATATATATATATACCTATCGCCGCCCTGATGAGCATACAATATTCGTACCTATCGCCGCCCCGGTTCGCATACTATATACTTACCTATCTCTGCAATGGTGCACATATTATATATGTACCTATCTCCAGCCCAGTTCGCATACCTAAGAACTCATACTAATGCGCCCTTGTCGTGTCAGAAAAAAAATAGTGTCCATTCATGTATTGTCACTATCATAAATGGAAATATTAATAGTAAAAAAAGGGAAAAAAAGAAATGTTTTTGCCCCTCCCCATTTTTTTTGTATCGTCCTCAAAATATAGAAATATTTTTAAAAAAAAAAAATTTTGATAAAAATTTTTTTTAACACCCCGCTAAAAAAAATGTTTTCATCCTCCCCCATACATAGAAAAATTTTTTTAAAAATGTTTTGACCACCCCATACATAGAAATATATTTAGTTTAAAAAGAAGAAGAAAAAAATCGGCATTCCCCGGTAGGGCGCCTTTAGCAGTAAGCAATAAACTTACTCTTCCCCAAAGAGGGGAGGCAAAGCCTGGGAGGGTGCACCTCCTAGAACTGCACAAGACAAACCCATAGACCGGCGGAATCAAGCCCTGAAGACCAAGACGATACCAGTCTATGGGGTGCAGTATCCATCGGAACGGATACTACACTTTTATCTTTGCCAGAAAGCCGAGCAAGAAGTTTCTCTCGCTTCTTGGCCTTTTGGCCAAGATCAAAGTGTAGTATCTGTTCTCGGCATTGTTGCCTTGAGATCAAGTGTATTATCTAGTCCTATACGATAGGTGTCGATCTTACACTCTCAAATCAAAAATCAGATTATCATTTTATTTTTTAATCCCTTTTCCTTTGGCGCACTTGCTCTCCCCTAAAGTACGGGCTGATACGCGCCCACGGTCGGGAGCTGTCACACCGACGAATACTCCTACTGTCCCCCAAAATTTCCCCTGTGGTGCCCAATCGGTGAATGCCGACGCTCTCCCATATTTGTCCTGAGGCGCCCCACCGGCGTGTGCCGACACTCCCCTCCCCCAAATTTGGCCTGAGGCGCCCCACCGCCGAATGCCTACACTCCCACTCCCCCAAATTTGGCCTAAGGCGCCTCACCGCCGAATGCCGACACTCCCCCTCCCCCAAATTTGGCCTAAGGCGCACTCCGCCTAATGCCGACACTCTTCCTCCCCCAAATTTGGCCTGAGGCACCCCACCGTCGAATGCCGACACTCTCGCCTCTCAACAGATACTACACTATCTCCACACCTCTCAAAAAGGAGGATGTAATGCCTAGGAGTGTGGTATCATGACAACAGAACGGGCGTAGGGAGGAAGGAATATTAATTAAGAAAAGAAGGTAGAAAGAGTGGGAGTGAGAGGGAAAGAAGGGTTGTAGTGTGAGGGATTTTCTTCCCTACACTCTTTTCCTCTGGCGTCATTTCCTGTTAAAATCGGACTTGGCATTATTTCTCAAATTATACATGATAGCATTGGTTTTTTGCTCAAATTAGTACTAAACAACGTTGAAAAATGGATGAAAAAAATACCCCCCCCCCCCCCATTGGAGAAAAAGTGCTCAGTCGACCCCCAAAGAGTCATTTTTTCCGGTTCTGAGATATTACACATCCCTGGGATAGCCGGTCGGAATGATGTCATCCTTGTGACTGTTTGTTGGGTACACTCGGAGGAGAAGCTTTACATACATACATACAGACATACAGACAGACAGGTGGGATTTATATAATAGACTAGCGGGGCTACCCGGCGTTGCTCAGGTCATAAAAACATATAATTGAAGAAAAATCGCGTGTGTAACATCTTTATATTCAAACTTCTATTTATCTCCCTCACTCTATAGCCGTCTCTTGATCTTTCTACCTTTCTCTTCCCTGGTCGCTCACGACTACTTTTTTTAATTTTGCCTTTTGCGAAAGCTGTTTCTTCCCCACCATTTCATCCTACGTTTCCACGGGCAATAGTATGACTTATTTCTATAAAAAGTACCACCTTACTGCGCCTTCCATATAGGTACTTATCTCCGCCCCGGTGTTCATACTATATACGTATCTATCACCACCCCGGTGCACATACTATATACGTACATATCGCTGCCCAAGTGCACATAATATATACATACATATCGCAACCCCGGTGCAGATACTATATAAGTACCTATCGCCGCCCTGGTGCAGATAAAATATAAGTACCTATCGCCACTCTGGTGCGAATGCTAAATACGTACCTATCGCCGCCCCGAATCTCTTCATCCCCGCTCAATTTTTTTTTACTCTCCCCCAACCCTGAGAAATATTCTATTTACAAAAAAAAAAATAAACTTGGCCCGACCCCCTAATAAATTTGGCCTGACCCCTTAAATTTTCCCGGACCCCAAATCTCTCCAGCCTCCACCCCATTTTTTTTACTCTCTCCTAATCTTGAGAAATATTTTAATTTAAAAAAAAAGTAAAATGTGGCCCGACCCCTTAAAAAGTTTGGCCTGACACCTAAAATTTTACCCGATTCCCCAATCCGGAGCACTATTGAAATCACTCTTACTGATCCCACCTCCTTTTCATCTGCAAAATAGTCCAAAGAGAAACGTAGATGGCGTTAAGATATTATTCAAACTTATCACTACAGGTCTATCTAGGATATTGAGCACTTTTCTCACGGATAACGCCGAGTATTTAGAAAATCAAGACGAAGAACCACCTGTCCTTTACCGCAGAAGTACCCCCTTCCGGTTGCTATACCACAGAAGCCTCATGGTCCTATACCGTAGAAGCATCCCCGGTTGCTATACCACAGAAGCCTTGTGGTCCTATACTGCAGAAGCACCCTCCAGTTACTATACCGCAGAAGTCTCGTGGTCCTATACCGCATTAGAACTCCCGGTTGCTATACTGCAGAAGCCTTGTGGCCCTATACTACAGAAGTACCCCAGGTCCTATACCGCAGAAGACCCCCCGGTTACTATACTGCAGAAGCCTCGTGGTGCTATACAGCAGGAGCACTCCCCCTGGTTGCTATATTGCAGAAGTCATGTACTCCTATACCGCAGAAGCACCCCCCCCCGTTGCTATACCAAAGAAGCACCCTCAGGTTCTATACTGCAGAAACCTTGTGGTACAGCAGAAGCACCCCCGGTTACTATACCGCACAAAGCCTCATGGTCCTATACCGCATAAGCACTCCCGGTTGCTATACTGCAGAAGCTTCCTGGCCCTATACCGCAGAAGCACCCCCGGTCCAATACCGCAGAAGTGCCACGAGATTTATGTGGTATAACAACCGCAGAAGCACCCCCCCGGTTGTTATACTGCATAAACCTTGTGGCACTATACCGCAGAAGAACCCCCCGGTTGCTATATCGCAGAAGCTTCGGGGTCATATACTGCAGAAGCACCCCCCCCCCCCGGTTACTATACAGCATAAGCTTCATGGTCCTATACCGCATTAGCACTGCCGCTTGCTATACTGCAGAAACCTTGTGGCCCTATACTGCCGAAGCACCCCCGGTCCAATACCGCAGAAGCACCCCCCCCACCGGTTGCTATAGCGCGGAAGCCTTGTGGTCCTATACAGCAGAAGCATCCCCCGGTTCCTATATTGCAGAAGCCATGTTGTCCTATACCGCAGAAGCCACCCCCGGTGCCATACCGCAGAAGCATCCCATGGGTGCCATACTGCAGAAGCCTCAGGTTCCTATACCGCAGAAGCCTCGTGGTCTTATATTGCAGAATCACCCTCCGGTTGCTGTAACGCAGAAGCACACCCCCCGGTTGCTATACCACAGCTGCACCCCCCTGTTGCTATACCGCAGAAGCCTTGTGGTCTTATACAGCAAAAGCACCCCTGGTCGCTATACTGCAGAAGCCTTGTGGTCCTATACAGCAAAAGCACCCACCCGGTTCCTATACCGCATAAGCCTCGTGGTCCTATACCGCATAAGCCCCCCCCATCTGGTGCCATACCACAGAAGCACACCATGGGTGCCATACCGCAGAAGCCTCAGGTTCCTATACTGCAGAAGCACCCCCCCCCGGGTTCCATACCGCAGAAGCACCCCCTCGGGTGCTATACTGCAGAAACCTCAGGTTGCTATACCGAAGAAGCCTTGTGGTCCTATACTGCAGAACTCTCCCCGGGTGCTATACCGCAGAAGCGCCCCCCTGGGTACCATACTGCAGAAGCCTCAGGTTCCTATACCGCAGCAGCACTCCCTGGGTGCTATACCACAGAAGCCTCAGGTTTCTATATCACAGAAGCCTCGTGGTCCTATACCGCAGAAGCCCATATACATATATATATATATATATATATATATATATATATATATATATATATATATATATACAACTGACCCCTCAATATCTGTTCTCTTTATCTCCCTTTTCCACGGTGTTAACACGCAATCGCCTAAAAAAAGGGAGTATGTAATTTTTTCGTGTGTAAAGGGGGTGGAGGGTATGAATCTGTAAATTTACCCATATTTAATTGTTTTAAATTTTATACATTTTTTTAACTATTCGTCCCTTGATTTAAGTAGTGTTTACTTTCCCCGTGAAAATTGAATACAAAACTTTTAATGATCTAACTAATTAAATACCTTATTTTCATGGTAAACATAACAATATTAAAAGTTTGGATAGTACTGTAGATGAACACAAATGAGATTCTACTTTTTTAGGCGATTACGTGTGAATATCATAAAATACGGTGGAAAGAGAAACAACAAAAATATTTTAGAATTTACACTGTGAGATTAGTTTCGTACATAAATTTAACGTAAAATGATCCTCCATTTTCGAGTTATTTTAAGGTTTCATGGCAGTTAACCATTTTTGACATTGGGGATGAATTCTGTACGAAAATGTTTGGGGGCGATTGCGTGTGGTTTTACGACCTTGCCAGTCGAACTTAGCCTGAATGTAATAAATATATTAGCCCTAATAATTTAGAATAACCGTAAAAAGAAGAATCTCATTTTTGGGGAGATGTAATTTGTTTGTAAAATTTTGGAATTCTCTGAGTAATTTTTTCTTACTTAACGCCCCCCCCCATTAATTACTGCCCAGAGAGCGGGTACGTTTCGCTAGTGGATATATATATATATATATATATATATATATATATATATATATATATATTCTAATATATATATATATATATATTCTAGTATATATTATATGTTAAATATTTTTTACGCCAATAGTTACAGCAAAATAAAAATTGTTCTACTATTAAAAGAATTCCCAACGTAATTGATAATGTTTAATCATTCATTTATTTATATTTATGATCGCTTATGTTTGAATTAATGTTTTGAAAAATGATATAAATTATAAATCTATGACGTAACGTCAAAGCTATAATGATTTTGTTATGGCGATGTTTTAAGATCTAGTTATGAGAAAATTTAAATAGCTCAGTTCGTAAAACATCAGACTGAAGACCTAAACGTTTCAGTTTCGATTTCCGGACAAGACATCCGTGTTATTTGTTGGTATATTATTCTATAGTATTAATTCAATATGTTCTATTTATAAAAGAAGTTAAGATATTTCTTTAAAAAAGTGTAACTTACGGCCAGACAGATACACACACATACACAGAAAATCCTCATTATATTATGAGTGGATTGTGAAAAAAGAAAAAGAATGGAGAAAGACTAATATTTAAGGAGAGATTTTATTTCATCTTAATTTCTCATTTCAGAAAGAAAGAAAGAAGGAGAAAAAAGTACGAAAGTAATTATTTCCTTACCTATTCATCGAAAAAGAAAAAAAGAAAGAAAGAAAGGAAAATAAAGAGAAAACATGGATGAATAAAAGTGAGAAAAATAGATAGATTGATTTATGTGACATAATAATGATGAGAAATGATAGACACGTAAGAAAATTCCGAAAACGAAGGAAAGATAGAAAGAAGTCGTTATTAATTCTGTATTTCTCACGACAATTATAGGGAGAAAGAAGAAAAAGTAGTAAAGCGATATCTTCTGTTGACCATCTATTTTTTAAAGAAACGAAATCGAAGAAAAAAGAGAGAAAGAAAAAATAGAAAGGAAATAAAAAGAGAAAGAAATAGAAAAAAAGTGAGATTCTATTACGTGTTCAATATTAGTGGAATAGAGATCGAAATTTAAAAGAGAAAGAAAAAAGAGGAAATAGGAAGACAGAAAGTAAAAAAGAAATCAGGAGGAGGATAAAGGGAAACATAAGAGGGGGAAATCTAGGAACAAACGAATAGAAAGAAAGTAAAAGAAAGGGCAAACAATCTGGAAAGAGTGAAAGAGATAGAGAAAACAACGAAAAAAGCGAAAAAAGGAACAGTCACATAGAACACCAGACAGGGAGAGAGAGAGAGAGAGAGAGAGAGAGAGAGAGAGAGAGAGAGAGAGAGAGAGCGAGAGAGAGAGAGAGAACCTGTTGTTTAAAAGTGACGGATGTATTGTGCGTGCGTGAGGAAGAGAAGGAAAGAAGCACCGATAGATAGACGGATGGATAGCTTGTGTTGTTACACCTATACATCCTGCGAGCCCGGTTCTCATGCCAACGGCGTCTTTTGCGCGTCTTCTTTGCTTTAAATCTCACCAGAAAGATGAAGAAATATCTCTGCCCGTGAGTTAGGTGATATTGTCAATTTCCGTTCCTTTGCCCCTTAGGTGTCACCTAAACGTTTCCATTAAAACAACCGTTTTCGTTATGTAGCAGATAGAGAAATGACTTCATTGCTTTCATGGCGACTTCCTATTCTTCCCCTTTGGTGTTAAGTGAACCATTTCGTTACCTGACACTCACATACATTTTGTGATCAAAGATTATTGAGAATAAAATAGGATTTCTTCAGACAAAAAGAACGGAAAATTTATGTTTCTTAAAAAATACCCCCTCTGGCCATCCATATATTTATTTCAGATTAATTTTCAGAGGTTGAAGTACAATTGAAAAAGAATGGAAAACAATGTATCGACTTGATGAATGATTACACTTTCTTGTTCGTTCTTTGTTGTCTTGTTTCGGTGCGTCTTTGCATATCTACAAAAAGCTTTGTCTGTCTGTTCGTCGGTGGTTCGGTCGATTTATAACGCTTAAGATTGAAAATAGCATTTCCATCGTAAAACGCGCAGATGAGATGGGCGCATTTTCTTTTAGATGCATCTAAGCATCTCTGTACGTGACTCTGTCTGTCTATTAGCCTGTTAGGCTTAAGTTACCCGTGTCAGTTTCGCCAGTCTGTCAATATTCAATGTGTTGCTCTCTCACGCTTCAGTTCGAAATAACATTATTGTTGCATAGTTAGGATAGCCAACACCAGTTGGCGTCCTGCTTTTATTTGAGCCTCGTCTCATTCGTGTACAACGCCCTCTCCCTACGTTAGTAGTTTTCGTGGCAAACATAATTCTCACAGTCGCTCCAGACAAGGCATGAAGCCACTTTATGTAAGGAGCAAAAAAAATACTACTTCAATGTAAACCAAGATCCACTAAGCAACTCGATAAGATGATCTGTTCGTCGGTTAGACTATCATGATGATGCTTGAAATAGAACTTTACTTTTGTTTGTTGGTTTAAAGTTTCGATCAAGGATTCTGTTACTTTGTCAAACTTAAGTTCTAAATAGCATTTTCATGCATAAACTTTATAAATCAGTCTCTAAGATTCAAGTTTGATAAAGCATTTTCATAGGTTTATCACGCATACGATAAACAGAATTTTTATTTCTTACCGCGTAGAATTCATGGACACAACCTACACATATCTGTTCTTTTTATTCTTCCTACGGTCAACTGCAAATGCTAGTATAATTGGAAATAATGGAATACATGTGTTCTTCAGAATTATGTAATCTATTCCCGACTTCTTTTGTTCCAGCTTGTCTGTACTCGTTGGTTTAGTGGTCTCCATCAATTCGCTTTTTTGATACCTCGTTGTAATACAGCTTCCTATTCCAGTAGCTTCTTTCAAGAACCACAGGCTTGTGGAACTCATTTCTTGCTGACTGTTTTCCGCCTACCTATAATCTTGGTATTTTCAAGACTACGATCAATAGGCATCTCCTGTATTTGCGATAATCATATTTGTTCGTGTTAGCTCCTTACATCAAGTGGGTTCATGCCTTGTCTGGAGCGATTTCTATAAAAAGCAAATAAACATATAGAGTGACGCTTGAAATATTCCACATATGGTATCGTTAATAAAATCTACTATCGTTTCTGGAATTCAATATAAATATACTTCAGTCTGCACCTGACTCGTCCATCAAGTTTCAGTCATGAATGTCTAAGTGTGTTTTACTACGGCTTAAAATCTGGAAAATACACACCAAAAGTAGAGGTCTTAGGCAATGGTGAAAAAGACCAACTCAATATTACTCACAACCTAGTTTTTACAAACAAGCCAAATCCGTTTCAGAAGACACTTATCGTCGACATATAAAAAATAGCGCACATATATTCTTCGACAAAACTAAAAATATTTATAAAATGACTAAAAAGGAAAAAAACAGAACTAAAAATTAGCTCCATTACCGATAAATATCAATTAGCCAAGGCAGATACATATAAGTGTATTAATAATTATACTACTGGGATAGCTACTAGACTAGGTGTCGAATATAAAATTAATTACTTAGATAAGAGGAAGGGCTTTCTTACCTTAAAAGACCACAAAGAAAACTTCACAAATAAACCCTCCTGCAGACTAATCAACCCAGCTAAAAGCGAACTAGGACTAGCAAGCAAATCGATTGTTAAAAATATAGTTCATAAAATTAAGGAAAAAACATACTAAGTCTGTGGGGCAATACTAACTCAGTTCTAAATTGGTTCCATAACATATAAGAAAATACAGATGCAAATTCACACAATTAGACATAGTAGACTTTTACACATCCATTACAAAAGACACCTTAAATAAGGCCTTAACATTTGCACTTTCACACAAAAACTTCGGTCAACTAGAAAAGGACACAATACTACAAGCAAAACAAACCCTTCCCTTTTTCGAGGGAAAGGCTTGAGTTAAGAAATCAAACCCAGAGGACCCATTTTATGTTGCAATGGGGTCTACGACAGTGCAGACATCTGCGACTTAGTCGGCTTGCTCATATTAGATACACTCCAAAATAAATTCCCAGACCATTTCTTTGGTCTCTATAGAGATGATGGACTTTGCCTGTCACGCAACCACAACGGAAACACATTAGATAGATTTAGAAAAGAATTAACAAACACCTTCGATAATCTCGGTTTCAAAATCACCATTAAACCAAATTTAGACCAAGTAAACTTCCTAGATACCACATTGAACCTTAAAAACAATACAAACAAACCTTTCCACAAACCCAATGAAACACTCCAATACATACACAAGGGGTCCTGCCACCACCACCCCACCATCTTTAAAAATGTAGTCAATAATATTAGCCAAAGAATTTCAAACCTCTCATCCAGTCCCGAGATTTTAAACCAAGCAGCACCATATTACAACAAAGCGCTCCGCGACCGCGGGTTTAGAGAAGAGATCTCATACACCCTTACCCGAGACCCACCACGGGACACCCGCAATAGAAGGAGATCGGTTATCTGGTGTTCCTCACCCTATTCCACCAATACCAAGACAAAGGTATGCCACCTTTTCCTCAAATTACTCGACAAACGCTTCCCACCCACAAGTGACCTATACAAACTTTTTAACAGAAAGTCTGTTAAGGTCAGCTATTCCACTGCCCCTTCAATAAGAAAAATTATTTCTGCGGAACCCAAAGCAATTACAAACGCAGGCTGCTCATGCCAAGACAAAAAAAACTGTCCCCAAGAGGGAAATTGCAAAATCGATTCCATCATATATGAAGCAACCGTCACAAATCAGAATACCGGCCGGTAGTGCAGAAAAATACATTGTGATGACGAAGGGAAACTTCAAACAAAGATTTTAGGCACACAGAAACCCCTTCAGATACAAAACAAGGTAAATACGGCACTCGCGACCCAAATATGGCAACTTAAAGAAGAAAATACACCTTTCAACATCAAATGGGAAGTAATTGAGAGAAAACCATTCTTCTCTCAAGCCATAAACAGATGTCCTCTATGTGACGCTGAAAAATACCACCTTTCAAGGGCCATCATTGATCCGAATACAGCCTGTTTGAATATCCGCGATGAAATCTTTAAGGGATGTATCCACAAGAGACACGCACTACTCATAAACTGGACTGACCGATTCACATAATGTCTAGTTACTTCCCCCTCTATTTCCCATAATTACTAATATAAACAAATTAAAAAATACGAACAAACACCTCATCACTATATATATCCACATAAATTTCAAGAGCAAAAAACTTCGACTTTCACAAAAATATTTTATTTATTTATCAGTCATTAGGCTAATCTAACAAATCCATTTAAACAACCTCAATATTTCACACAAAGTTACCTCCCTTGGATCCAGGAATTTCTTTATTAAAATTAAACGGTATTAACAAACGGTTTTTCCTTTTAGAACGCACACCTTCAAACCCAAAAACAGTAACGGCTAATGATACAAATTCATAAAATTGGCTGTCGGGAAACTTTTTTATTTTTTTTATTATTTATCTTTTCATTTCTCATGTTTTAATTTCAAATTTAATTTTAATTTTAATTTTATTTTAATTTTATTTTCATTACCTTTAATCTTATATTATTATATCTCTCAAAATCTCCTCCGGTTTTAAATCTCAACAGTTTCATTGCACTAAATTTAAATTCAAACAAAAAAACACAGCACACTGAGTAAATAACGCGTCCCAACGAGAGTGTCATGTGGCTTCACATTTCCAATTGATTAAAATAATATCGTAGGTCACCGTTCCTACCTGAAAATTTTATTTCATTTGACTTATAATTTGTGAATTCGGATAAATCTAAATAGTTATACATATATATATATATATATATATATATATATATATATATACATATATATACATATATATATATATACAAACATATATATACGAACATATATATATATACAAATATATATATATATAAATATATATATAAACATATATATACAAATATATATATGTATATGCATACAAACTTATATATATATATACAAACATATATATATAAATATATATGTATATATATATTTACATATATATATGCATACAAACTTATATATATACAAACATATCTATATACAACCTTATGTATATGTATATACACAAACATATATACAGGGTGTTTCAAAAGTCTTGGGAACATTACAAATGCGTATATCTCATGAACTATACCAGGTAGAAAAATGAAACTGGTGCCATTTTAAAGCTTACTTAATCAAGTTTTGGGTCATACTAATGATTTTCGTGTTATCTTTCCAGGTGCAGTAATGGCGTTCTCTAAACAAGACAAGGCATTTTGCGTCCTCCAATTTGCAAAGACTGAATCGTGGACATGTGTTCAGCGTGCATTTCGCAGGAAATTTAAAAAAGAAGCCCCTGAAAGGAAATCCATTGTCAGATGGCATGCTAAATTTGTGAAAGATGGGTGTTTGTGCCCAAGTAAGCGAACAGGTCGCCCTTCCACTTCAGAAGATGCAGTTGAGCAAGTTCGGACAGCCTTTCAGCGGAGCCCCCGTAAATCAGTGAGAAGAGCCAGCAGGGAACTTCAGCTTGCTCCAGCAACTGTCTGGCGTGTCTTAAGGAAACGACTGCAAATGGTACCTTACAAGCTCAAGTTGGTCCAAAAGTTGAAGGAGACTGATAAGCCACTTCGCCGTGACTTTTGCATTGCAATGCAAGAGAAGTTGGAAGATAACGGCTTTGATGACCGGCTTGTTTTTAGCGATGAGGCGACCTTCCATCTGAATGGCAAAGTTAACAAGCATAACACTCGCATATGGGGTACTGAGAATCCTCATGAACTTCTTGAGCACGAGCGAGATTCACCAAAAGTGAACGTGTTTTGTGCAATTTCCAAGAAAGGTGTCTATGGACCGTTCTTCTTTGAAGAGGCAACTATAACTGGTGAATCCTATCTCAACATGCTGGAAGACTGGTTAATGGCTCAGTTGGAAGAAGCAGAATCTGATGACGTCATTTTTCAACAAGATGGTGCACCACCACACTGGAGTCTTAGAGTAAGGCAGTTTCTTAACACAAGGCTGCCTGGTAGATGGATTGGGAGATCTAGGCGAGGTGATGACGTTCTCATGCCCTGGCCTCCTAAGTCTCCAGATCTTACCCCGTGTGACTTTTTCCTTTGGGGCTTTGTCAAGCAACAAGTCTATGTGCCGCCCCTTGCAAGAGATATTGACGAACTAAAGGCTCGAGTAACGGCAATTGTGGGAACCATTGACGTCAAGATGCTGGAACGCGTTTGGCAGGAAATGGACTATCGACTAGATGTCTGCCGTGTGACGAATGGTGCTCATATTGAGCAACTTTGAAGATTCCCCACAAAACTTGAAACTTTAACCTTTCAAACGGTACCAATTTCATTTTTCAACTCCTAATAGTTTTTGAGTTATAAAAATTCGTTATGTTCCCAAGACTTTTGAAACACCCTGTATATATATAAACTTATACATATATGTATATATACAAACATATATATATATACAAACCTATATATATATATGTATATATACAAGCATATATATACAAACTTATATATATAAATATATACAAACATATATATATATATAAATTTGTATATATGTATATATATATATACACATATATATATACAACCTTATATATATGTATATATACAAACACTATATATATATAAACTTATACATATATGCATATATACAAACATATATATCTACAAACTTATATATATGTATATATACAAACATATATATACAAACTTATATACATATATATATATACAAACATACATATGTATATAAACTTATATATATATATATGTATATATATATACAAACATATTTATATATATAAACAAACATATATATATACAAACATATATGTACATATATACAAAGATATATATAAAAAGATATATATATATATATATATATATATATATATATATATATATATATATATATATATATATATATATATATATATATGGTTGAACAGGAGTGCCAACTTCTGTTTATTCCTTTTGTGATCCAATCTTTCTATTCGTCGAACAATAGATATTGTACTATTTACCAAGGAGTGTAGGAAATCTCCATATTTGACGCAAAGGTTTTCGACCATCATTGGCCGTCTTCAGGCGGATGATTGAACAATGCAAAATAAAATTGGTGAATTTATTTAAGAAGACATCTCCATGTGATTAAAAACATTAAAAACATTCAACAGCATTTCAACACGCCTTCGCACCCGTCACAACGGGCATGGTTTATGTCGGGCTTTTTTAATTGAATGAACAATGCTTCAATTATGGGGAGGCGAATACCGCAAAATGACTTGGCACTCCTGTTCAACCAGATATGTATAAAAGAAAAAGTGTTGCCTAATTATAGAATATATATATATATATATATATATATATTCTGAAAGTGTATTGCCCAGCGTACTTGGATACGAATATTTCATTCTGATCAAAATGGGTTACATGAAAAGAAACGTTTTACTTTATTTATAGTTTTAAAATTATAGAAATTAATGAGACCATAAATGTATATTAACAGTTGCAGGGCTTGCAGCACAAGTACACAGGTGTCGTTATTGATTTAAGTAAAACGCCGGGTGTCTCTCGAGGGAATATAAGGACTCTTATTTCACCGAAATATATTTCTATTAATGTTACTTTACTTACAGTGCCTTTCACTTAATTAATACTGAGTACATTCGTCGGTCCCCTACCTTTCAAAATAATTTATCATAAAATGTAGAAAATTAGAATCACATATGGCTTTATTGGGTCAGTGCAAAATGACATATTAATTCATCATTCAATCCCGGGCGATATCGGATAACTCTGCTAGTTATATTATAAAGATGTTACGTCTGGAAACAAAAGAAACGCTTATTCAATTTAATACTTTTCATTTAATAAAATTGTTTTTACTACAGAGTGGCTAAAATTACAATTGTTCGGCCAAATTTCGAAAGAAATCAATGTTTTTAATGCATTTTTGATGGCGATTCTTGATTCCGTTTGGTCAAATCTCAGAATCTAAGAGTTGCTGTCAGATTTTATCTCATTAATCCTTTGCTATTTTGACGTGTCTTAAGTTCATTTGAAAAAGATAAGTGTAAAATCAACGTACGAATACGCACATAGAAAACTATACACACATTCAATCACATACAAACATACATAGATCCACATGTTAACACCTTAGCATACACGTTTGAGGGAGTGTTGATAAAGCCTTAAGAGGACGTCCGAAGGAGTAGTATATCGAGGTGGTAGGCAGAGCTCTGTTAAATAAAGATCACCAAACCCAGTTCTACTTGTGTTAAAGCAATATTACTACAACTACAACTACTTTTACTACTACTACTAGTACTACTACTACTACTACTACTACTACTACTACTCAACATTAGTTCCAAACATTTTATTTTTATTAGAAACATAATTGCTAATGTTTAATTCCAATAAAACAATACGCAAATACATTCATCGTAGTTACTACTCTCTCAGGAAAATACTATGTAGCTTATTATTTCCACGAGATTTCACAAATATTGCTTTGTTCTAGATATATAACTTAGGTAAAGATCGAAATGGGCACATCCAAGTACTGTACCAACACCGTTTAAAGAGCGGATATAAACTAGTAAGAATAAGAAGAAGAAGAAGAAGAAGAAGAAGAAGAAGAAGAAGAAGAAGAAAGAACCTGTATTATCGAGTAACGCTTCCTAACCATTGATAAGTTGAAATAGAAATAGAAACAAAAAATATAGAAAGGACACTACACTAATCGAAGGGAACTGAAACTGTCAGAATCCCGTAAAAAGACCTAAGAGGGAGAGCACCAATGATAAACGGTTGTTGCGATAACGCAAAATTATTTTGAATGGCTATCGAAAGAGACGGAGAGTGCAAAAAATCTGGAGAGACTTGTTGTCCGTCACACCCCAGCGAAACACTACGAGTTATTAACAATGAGAAATCATTGCTAATGACTGATGTAAAAACTCCATAAAGATGAAGGACGTAGCAAAACGAAGCTTACTAGAAAGTAGAAAAGAAATACAGAACATGATGTAAACGACCGCAATGACAATAAGTGTAGGAGTAATAAGAACATAAAATAACATAAAACATAAGAACATTAAAGATAATCTAGGATAAATTAAAACCAAAGTAAGGAATGGCACGATACAAACTACGGTTCTGATGAAAACAGTTGAAATATTAAGTAAAATATTTGAGAGCGGAAACCAAGCCACATAGTGAGGTGACAGTCACTAACCACAGGTAGATTGATACATAATATCACTACGTTTAAACAAATGTAAATATAGAAGAACAAACTATAGATCTCATAGTCTGAAACTTAATCTCTTGAAACACAGAAAACGCGGGGGCCCCAACATCGGTTGGTACCTACACAAGATGGTTGTGAAGAGTATAGTAGAATTGATATGCCGAGATAGTAGCGCACAATTGAGACCTTCATTTAGAAGGGCACGAAAAGTACTAGACTCTCGAGGATGCTTATTATCACTTCAATTCCAGAGAAAGCTATCGGCCGTTATCAGCGACAACTCACCGGTGAACGGCTGTTACAAAAACGCAAAGTGATTCACAACAATGATCGAAGGAAGGGGAGAGTGCTGGGAATCTGGGGAGACTTGTTGTAACTCAGTTTTTAAGGAACATTACCCTTTCTTTACCAGTGAGTAATCATGAGACTTATGTCAGAACATCTAGTGAGTAAGAAATAAGAATATGTGGCCATTGAATTACTTAAGTTTCCTTGGCATTTTGGCGAGGAGACACGTGTAGTATCTGTTCTAATGCTACACTTGATCTTTTCTGTCCTCGGTCAGTGAAACAGGATTCCGTTCAGACGGATAGAATTTCTAGTGTTGATTCAATTCTGAGTGCCTCTTTTTAAGGAGATGTATTTCTCCAACGTTAAAAAAGCCGACACTGTGTCTAACTCTGCCCTAATGGGGAGGCAAGTAAATAGGTACTATTTCACTTAGACCGACGTGAATATTGACGAGAACATGCTACAATATACGAACGTAAGTTGCTCTGATAACTCGTAACGAATTGAAAGCTACAATAAAAGAAAAACTGATCTCAAGGTTTTCTAACAATGATGATAATTGCCAATTATCATATAAGAGCTTTCCGAATAGACAAATCCAATTAACTGAAAATGTAACCTTGGCATTTCGTCTACATTCAAGTATACACCCAGAATTAATTCTCTTTTTGTATTGCCTGACATTCAACCATCTTCAAATAATTGAGATTTTTTGCTTCTATCTCAGTTGTTACAACATTGCTTCAGTGTTTCATTCTTAAGACTAGTTTAGCAAGATGTATCATTTATATATATATATATATATATATATATATATATATATATATATATATATATATATATATATATAGTAAGCAATGAAAATATATATGGCAATCAAGCTACACAGAGGCTCCCGTGTTTCATCCCCGGGGGGAATCGTCAGGCTAAATTAGCATTTAGCCTGACGATTTCCCCCGGGGATGAAACACGGGAGCCTCTGTGTAGCTTGATTGCCATATATATTTTCATTGCTTACTACCTAGCTCTACTTACGTATCGAGCACTGTTTAAGTAAATACTGAAAACTGATACATAAAAAAATATATCTCCTTATAATAGTTTTTGTGGATACATGAAGTACTAATATATATATATATATATATATATATATATATATATATATATGTGTGTGTCTGTGTGTGTGTGTGTGTCCATTTGTAATTAATAATTTTGACGTTAATATACTCTCTAATTTCCACGACAATGCGTGTTGGTCGCAACGGTTTAAACTCGACTGAGTCAATAATGACTTTCGTATTGGGATTAGAATCGTGCGATCTTCTAAGATTGTTTCCTATTATACTGATAATTGTAGGTTTGGCATAAAACCCATGTGTATATGGGTAGATTTGAAACTATTATTTATTAATAAATAATTGTGCAAAGTTCTCACTAGATTGAGCACTTTAAGTAGGTTGACGACAATCAGTAATTTATAGCGTAATGCAATACCTTAAGTCCTGACTATTGAGTTATGTTTGACAATTTGTTTACATTCCCGATGAATTTGGTATTTAGACGTTAATTAACTTTCCCATTTCAATGGAAATGCGTGCTGGCCACAACGGTTAACACTCCGACTACTGAATCAGGAATGACTTTCGTATTGGGGTTAAAATGTTCAGGAATTTGTTTTTTGCATAAAACACATGTGCATATAGGCCAAATGTAAAATATTTATTTATATAAATAATTGTGTATATATATATATATATATATATATATATATATATGTATGGATAATATAAATATCAAAACTTATATTAGATCCTATCAAGATACGGTTAAGCTTAATATAGTAGATAGAGCATTTATATATCGATAATGAAGTGATTAAATAGTTAAAATGTGCATAGTTTACAAGTTTATTAACTCATCAAACAAGAATACAAATACAAAATGACATTTAAGCCATGGGTTTTCAAATATTATGCTCTTATCTCCAGAATGTCTGACTAATAACAGTTTAATATTAACTAATAATTAGAGGTGAATATCTTGAAAATTCAAAAGTGAACATTTTTTAAAAGACATTATAGGTGAAAATATCTCAATATTGAAACAAGTCAAACACGATTCGAACTATTGGCAGAGAGTTATATCAAATAAGTGCTCCAAATAATGGTATTGCATGGCCACAGATAATTCCGGACACTTAGGCCCCATATGATACTTACGAATTACTCAGAGAAGAATAAAATTATGTATAAATCCATGCCTCAAAATATACTGGGCTTCTTGCATGTGACTTCAAATGATTCAGGGGAAATAGACGTTGGCATGGATGTGGCAATTAATGCTAGATTTTAAATTCAGAATTTATTGATTATTTAAATTAGATACAACTCTCTGCCCATATTTGGCTCTCTAATAATAAGTCGACAAGCAGAAAATAATGAGCAGTATCAAGAAGAGAGTTTGGTTGCTTCCTTCAACCAAACTTAAGGGCGAGCTTCGAAGTCACATGAATGAGATCATCTTGCTGCAGAGACGTATGAGGTGGTAAAGGCTCATCGTACTGAAAGAAACAGATATGTGGAAAATATGGTAGAACAAAACACACATGCTATATTTGAAAACAAGCTAGTCCATACATCGAACACAACTGTTATTCAATCAAGTTTCTGGTTGCATGAAGGGGCAATTATGAAGCTGTGCATGATTATAGCTTACGTAGTGACGAGCGAATAGGCACAATGAATATTGGAACTACGTGTACAGAATGTAAGGCTAACAATGGATTAAGAAATCAGCAGGTATGTAGTGTTGTGTTTACAACGTTGTTCTGTCAGATTTAGGTACACCTCTTGAACCATTAAAATCCCTTATTAATAAGTGTTCGCATCATTCAATACATTTCTTAAACAACATTCGAACTTTTAAACAGTCTTCAGTATGGCCGGCTTTTGTGCTGAAGAAATACGTGAAAGGGGGCTATATGCCTAAATTAAATGCTTTTGGACAGATTTGTCGTAAAGTTGGTTGTTTACTTCCCATGGAAAGTTAAAAATCCACAGTTTCTTTAAAAAATATCTAATTTGTGCTGAACAGCAAGACGTAAGGATTAGATGTAAATCTCTCTAAAACACACACTTTATTCCGGTTCCTGAATTACAAAGTATTCTTCAGTGAAACAATAAATATATCCAAGACTTTAAGATGACTATTGAGTATTCTCGATGTGATGACGTTAAAGTGGTTAAACATGCTTACATAACTCTGAGAAAAGAACATCAACGACGTTTTAATGTTCTTGAGGCACGTGACGTTGTTTTTGTTATAGTTAGTCAGAAGTTCTATCATCGCCACATAATTTTGCATCTCAAAAACAATCATCGTTAGCGCACCTCAGCTATATGATGCTTTACAGTATCCGATCATTCGTTGGGCAAATCAAGAACGTTATCATTTCACTGTTTGGAAGAAACCCTAAAACTACACAGTTGGTAATAGGAAAAAAGATCCTGTAATGACTTCTATGCGTATAGGATTATGGTCCGTGAAAGGAAGTTTTAAAATGTTGATTAAAAGTAGGAAGTAGAGAATGGGCAACTTATTTACATTAAGACTCGTCATAGAGAGCTAAGAGTTAACGATTACATTCACTTCATGGGCTCGCTAAGTATTGATTGCAATATTTAAAATGTTTTACATGACATCATTCGACACAACATAATTCATTGACCATGTAGAAGCATAAACAGCTGTTCACCATGTTCTAAAGAAGGGCACTGATGTAAGCGATATCCCAGACATTTTTTGAATGAGATTCAGTCCGATAGAAATGGATACCACAATATCGTCGACCATCTACTGTAGCGGGAGGCTTGAAAACGACAGTTATCCTACCATGAAACGTAACAGTTACTATAAACAACTGATGGGTTGTACCATATAATAAACCCCTTGTAAGATATTGAGTATGCATATCAATGTTGAATATTGTAGCAGTGTTAAATCAGTTATATACATTTGTAAATATGTAAATAAAGGCAGTGATTAGGCTATATTCACAATTGAAAGTAATCTTCATGATGAAATTAAGAAATATGAAACGGGGCGTTACATATCAACCAATGAATCCATTTTAAGAATACTTAACTACTACATGCATGTAAAAGATCCCAGAGTCAGTCCATCAAGAAAATGGATACTTTACGGAGAGTACGGCAGCAGATAGAGTTGCAAATCAACCTTCAACCACTCTAACGGCTTTCTTCAAATTGTGTCTTGTAGACTTCTTTGCATGTACACGTCTGTAAGCTGAAGTTACCGTTTATCATACATGAGACACTCAAAATAAGGTATTCCAGCGACGAGTATAGGGTAAGATAGTTCGAGAGCACACGTGCGTTAAAAAAACAGACGTTTTAGGCAGAGTATACACGGTGCATCAAAATCAATTTGTAACTTGTGTTTGAGACTGTTTGAGACTGCTTCTACATAATGATAGAGGTCTGCAGAGCTTTAATGACCTAAAAACTGTCAATTATCAAATTATGAATACATTCAGGGGTGAATTTAGTGCAGCTTGACTACTTAAGGATGATTACCACTCTGATTCTACATTACAGTAAGCAACTATGTTTGAATCAGCAATTAATTTGAGACATTTCTTTACCATCATGTTGATAGAAATGTGTAGTGCCTCATCCAAAACGATTTTGCGATGCAAACAAAGAATTATTTAGTGGAGTGTCTGAAGTAGCGCGTGAATGTTTGGTAGGATGCCCCACCCCCAGCAAAAACATAAATATAACAAAATTGAAAAAAACAGAGTGAAGATTCCCTTCTTAAGGAGCGCAATCCATTTTCTGAGATTTATATAAATTTTCAGACGACATCTTCAATATAGCTCTGGTACTTATAAGATAAATGGTAAAACACTGACAAAATTGGGTTTAGACCCGACTTGATCGATCTAATATATATATCCGGCCATCATCACATGAGCAAGCATCAATTTCTCGGGATGGTATTGCACAACTAAATAATCAGCAGATTCATATTTTCGTAGTGCAGTTAATAGTGTAGAAAATCAGCAAGGTGGCCTTATATTACTTGATTCACTTAGAGGTACAGGAAATACATTTGTTACTAAGTTAATTCTTGCAAAAGTATTGTGACCCTGTAAGGAGACCGGATTGACAACACGAACTCGGAGTTTCGAGAAAACAAGTATATTGAAAAAAGTATGATACAAGAGAGAACAATAGTGGTTGTACGTCAGTCTTGACTGTCAGTATAGATTGATGTGGTTACAGGTATTTACTTTTTTCCCACCGCAGGAAGATGTGGCACAAGGCCGAAAAGTGGGGAGAGTAAAGCCAGCGTCCCAGAATGAGGAGTAAAATTTGCTTGGGCAGCCCCGTCGGTATTCCCCGGTCGGGACGCCTCCGGCAGTAAGCCATAAACTCATTCAACCCCAAAGAGTGGAGGCAAAGCCCGGCAGATAAAAAGGTCACCAAAATGGCTAAGTTCCTTCCGGGCTGGGGTTGATCAAACCCTGAGAAGCAGGTGGTCCCATTATTTATAGTGAGTGGAAGAGTTCAAGTAGTATGTTAAAGGTAAGGTACCATAACACCCTCTTTTAGCCTTACCTCCTCAGGAGTCACAGTATAATTTCCTTTTCGGATTGCTGCTATTCTGAGGCTGCTTGGAATAGCTGTATGTGAAACTGTCGTTTCTGGTAACTAATCTTCTGCCTGTGAAGTGGGGTCGGTGTCTTCCGACAGTCGGTCCCTAATTTGGTTTAGGTGTCTCTTGTGAGAGAACTGAGGGCCTCTATCAAATTCAGATATGATATCCTTTAGCCTTTTAAGTCTAGACTTCTGATTTTTGGAGCACATCTTAAAATTTCGAAAAAATGTCTTCTTTGCTTCGACATCAACTTGAAAACAAGTCATCTTATCTTTCATAGTCTTTGGTTCATCTAAGACCTCTTTGCGCTGCAGCTTTAACGATTCCAGATCTATAACCCAAAGTTCACTCTCTTTAATCATCAACTGGTTATCCAAACAAATTGATTTGATTTCTTTCAGTTTGGTGTTAGCTATTTTCAGCGTGAATTTTTAATTTTTGCAGACAATTTATTTTGACTTCATTTCATACGATTTTTTTATTTTTCTGAGTTGGTCGTCAGATTTCTTTATTTTCTGGATACATATGTTGGCTGGTACCCTCCATATGTTGACCAGCTGCAATAATTATGTGCCAAATAAATTGTTGGTATTTTTTAATATGAACATTTTTACTTTTTTGGTAGTTTTGTTTAAAGTAATGTCAGTAATAATTTAACCCTGAGATTTAATTTTTTATCACCACCGTTCTGGCTATTTGTTTGGTTCTTAGCATGACCGGTTTATCACAACTTCTCCGTGTATGCATGTTATAATCAACACGTCTGAACCAGAATCCAATTGTAATTTTACATCTTTATGCAGGATGTTTACATGTACACATTTTCTTATAATTCTGTCGTTCTGTTCGTTCGTTTTTGTGGCGTAAACTTCAGTTTTATTTCCTCTATTGGTTCTGAAATGTGAACTCTTGTGTCCGATTTTATTACAAGTTAGATGAGTTTTAAAACGGTATAGGCAATCCGTGACCCAATGAAGGGATCCACAATTAAAACAGAGACTAGGTGGTAATTGATCCTTTTTTATTGGTCTGGCTTGTCTTTGTATGTGCATGAAATTAATTCATTTTCTTGTTTTGAGTTGTTTTTGAAAGAAAGTTGAAATGCGTTTTGTGACGTTTCTTTCTTATTTGCGCAATACCCGACTCAGAAATGTCTTAAGAATCTTGTTTAACACTTATACATCTCTGGCAGTTTTCCGCTAATTGCTTTACTAATTTTGTTAACTGTATAACTTGTTTAGAACCTGATGTTTGATGTTCGCGTTTTTACGGGATACAAGTTTTGGAGCGAAGTTTAAACATTTAAAGTGCACCGCTAATTTGAAAGTGTCACAGTGTTTATAAACAGTTTACGCGGACATTGCGTAGTATTCGCCATCTTTTTTTTACTAAATTCAAACACTTCCACCGTTTGTGGAAAATAAAAGTATTAGGGCTAAATAATTATGTTTAAAAGTTAATATCTTCAGAACATGTTAAGTCGCTTGTTTTGGGGGGTAAAATAAAGTCCACAAATTTAGTATGTTTGGAGTAGTAGGCGAACTTTTTTAGAGTGTTCCACATTTTCACAATCTATTTTTCATAGATCCTCATACCTTCTGAAATATGAAGCAAATGTTTTATTCTCATCTGGGAATAAGCGAAATTGTCAATTGAACTCCAACCGGCATTTAGCGAAAAAGCATTTTCGTGTTTGTTACTTTGACCCTTATGCGATATTGCCTCAATCTTTTGATCAGTTTCTCTTGTTTTGTTTCTGTATTATTCGTCGAATTTTTGTTGTTGTTCCATAGCAGCTTTAGAAATATTTATTCAGTTTTTGTAGTCTTTCGTCAGCTTCTATTTTGTTCTAGTTGTTGTTGCTTTTTTAAATCTTACTAGTTCTTTTTTTGCTTTTAAATATTATATGCTTTACATGTGTCTTCATAGAATATGGCTTTGTAGAAGTTCTTATTTTATATTATGCTGATAAACATAATCTTAGTTGTAAGAAGAGAATGAGTATAAATCCCTTTTTTCTTCGACCAACAATAAAAACTCACTTTTTTAGTACACTTTTAACTTTAGTACACTTTAGTACACTTTTACACACGTTACTGTAGAAGTTAGTCAACAGAAACAAATAAAGTTTTCTTTTTCTCTCTTGGCGGCAGGAAATTTCTGTTTTGGAAAGAAAAGAACATATCATGTATTCCTTTCTTGTTAAAAAGTAACAGTGTGCCGGAATAACAATGAAAAATATATGTGACCTTTCTTCTTTGAAATCAGTTTTTTTTTTCAGAAAAGTTTTATATTAAATTAATTGTCACCAAAAAGTATACTTTTGATAAAGGGCGGACAACGGTTCAAAATAGTAAAATTATATCAGCACCTATAATGTTAATGCTTTTACGTTTTCCAATCTGAAGAAATTTATCATATTTAGCCAGGAATCAATATGCATTAATTTTCACTTCAACTTCATTGAAAATACGATTAAAATGAAACTTCCTTCTTGAAATAATTCAACTAGAAAGACGTGACGGTTTATTTTATAAAAACGAATAGTTGTATCATAAAACATATGAAAGGTATATTTCAGAAGATACTTGCCACTAAGATAAAATTAAGTTTTGCCAAAAAAAAATAGCCCTGACAATTATGCACAGGCTGGGCCCACGTCAATAACCTAATTGTATAAGACATGTTTAGACATGTGTCGGGTTATGTTTTTTTATTGTTAAGTAAGCGATATGATTGAGTGATGGTTACGTTATAATAAGAGTTAAGTTAGATGAGTTTTAGGAATAGGGTTAGCTATAAAAACAGGCAGAATAAACGCCATTGTGGAACGCATAGCGAAATGGTTGACAGCTAGCTTGTATAAGTTGATTATAAGGCAGAAATATAAAAGAAACGCTCCTTTTAAGAAAGTAATCAATGACAGGAATGGATTTCAAATGCTGTTGAGTATTTACATAAACGTTGTTCTACTACAATTCGCACCTTTCTATTTGTTTGTGTTGTTTTTTTGTTTGGGTGGCGTGTATTTTTTTTTGTTTAGGTTTTTTAGAAAATAGCTTCTATAAATAATTTAACTCTTATACTGCATCCATATAGTACGGTAATGTTAACATTAAGATGTCGATCTCATAAAGTGTTATCCTATCAATTAAAAGTCAATTAGCATAAAAGTAACTAAAAGAGAAACAAGAAAAGCATCGATAAAAGCAACAAGAAAACCAAGGAATGTGAAGAGGAGTATTATTTATTTTTTTGATGATTTCATGTCTTGCTGTTAGTTTTATGAACTTTAAAAATGTATAATAAATGTCTTCGAAGGAATGTTATGAGCGTTCACGCAAATTTCTTTTTTTTTAGCCAAACTTGGGTGCTTTCTTTTCGTTCATCTGCCATTCTGTATGCGTTATAAGTCGCCATCTTGCTTCTGTTTTGCCGGAAGTTATTGACCGCCATCTTGGTCCTTTCTTGCTAAACGAAGAGCAGATCAATAGGAATAATACAAAACAGTAAAAGATTGAAAAAAAAAACATGAAAGAAAAAGAGGGAAGATTAGAAGAAAATGGGGTAATGAGTTTTAGCGTTATTAAAGAGAGATGAGAACAAAGTAACGGTGAGGGGAAAAGCGAACTAGAAGAATACTACGAGAGAAAAAGAAAAGGAAAGGGGGGAAGAAATGGAAATACAAATAGTACAGAGAAAAGCGCGTGTGAGAATTGCGTTTTGTTTATCACCAGTTATAAAGGCGAAAAACAACTCGATTAATGAGATGGATTGATTGTTAATTGAATGAAGAAGAATATTATGAAAGTTTGATTACTTATGGAGACGGTTCATGAAAAGCATTAGTTTACATGGGATTTGAAAACAGTTATGTTGTAGTCTGCATGGAAGCAGTCTTGTGGTGATGTGTTTTGCGGCGGTAAAACTGATACTGGCGCGGCGTGTTCGATTTCTGTCGGTGCCATACCACCAATTTTACTATAAATACTGGCAGCCCTAACGTGGCCCCTTTTGTATGGGACTGGTTAAAAAGAAATGAGGGACCCAATGCCAACAACAGCATCAAGCAGATCAGAAAGTCGTAACATCCTGATTCACACGAATTACAGTTTTTCTTCGCTTTAATCCATTCCCAATTTTTATAAGACAGTTTGTTCAGGAACTATAATTACGACCTCTGAGCACCCTGACTCATAGCGTTTTATTCTTATTTATTTAATTTATATGATTTTAATTTTCAAGTTATCAATAAAATAAAGTTTATTGTTGTCTTCGCTGTTTATGAATATCCGACATAAATGCAGACTCTACTTTATTATGTGGAATTCCTCTAATTCAAATGTATAACCACCGCTGGATCCCTTGTGAAATTTTACTCCACAAAAATTGTGTTTCATCTTTGTGGTGTGATGCTGTTTATGATGGCATTTTCGTAGACAGATGAATCCAGTAGCTTTGAGTGTTGCTTTCCATAGAAGCATTTATAGATAGAAAACAAATTATACTTACAAATTTAGAGGAAAAAACATAGAAAAATAGATAGAGCGATGGATAGATCGAAAAAATATAAAACAGGATAGCGGCACTGAAGAGCTGTGATACAGCGAAACAGTTTGTATATGGTCTAGCTGCACTTGACAATGTTTGCATTGAGATATCACTTACATTCATTCAGTGTCGTATGATAGCGCAAGGGTAGAGGCGTCGAATGTCAGCTCGACGGTTGAGTTTCAATCACGGCTTGAGGCACTAATTGGTCTAGCCGCACTGAAGAGCTGTGCTACAGCGAAACAGTCTGCATGTGGATGACTATATATATATATATATATATATATAGTCTCTATGTACACGAGAGCAAAACTAGACACAATATGGGAGTATCCTTACTTTTTTTGCGTGATACTATCTTCAACTATTTGTAAAGTTATTGGTTTTCAAGCATAAACCACTGATCTAAGATGTCACTATGAAATAAAAATCCAAAGGACACAAATCCAGAGATTATGACGGGCATAGTTGAAAACGGACATCTAGCTGCATCGCTAATAGTATATTATCAATAATAGATAAAATTATAAATGTGACTTACATTATTAAAATGATGTTAAAAATAAAAATTAATATTAGTAGTATTAGGTCTATAGGTCTAGACTTTTTCAGAACCTGATATATCTTACAGGCTGGCAGATGAGAAGATTTTGAGTTTAAAATGAGGTAAATCGAACGAAAAAAATAAAAGAAATGTACGTCAAAATATTTTGAGGGAAATAAATGTATCAGAATGCTTTACCTTGCTTACCTGATTGTTGGCATATGTTTCTCCGGCTGTTTTTCTTTTTCAGAATTAGATATTCATAGATAGACCCACATTAAACTTGCCAACATCTCTATTGAAAGTGCTACTATAAATAATTACAAGGCACGAAAAGTCACGAGTTGTACTGATATGCATTTCACCACTACCACCATCTCGAAATGTTTGGACGATATTCGTCGAGCCAATAAATGGCCATAAGATTAAGTCGATCAGTAAGAAAAGAATAGTAAAGAAAGTGTGGCGGAAAGTGCGTTTTCTTAACTTACAATTTAATCGCTGGTTGTCATACTCTGGATTCGAACCTGTTGCACAACGTTGCGTCGGGTCGGTAGATTCGTCGCTTTCTTGAAGACACTGTTGAACACTGACACACTGAAATTACAAACATCGTTGAACGGATAAAAAAAAATCAAGAGCCTTCAACTAAATATTACGGGTTAAAAAATAAATGACAGCGTCATCAGAGTTTATATTTTCTTACTAAATGAAAATAATTATGCAAAAGAGATGGTTAGCAAACTTAGAGCTACGGGCTTTAAGAATGTGCACGTAGCAAAGTATTTAAGGCGAGGGTACTCTGATAACTGAGATACGTGTTCGATCCTATCCAGCGTTTCACCATTTAATGAACGATAAATATATACCAGTTTAATAACTACGGTTACATTGCATTTACACAAGATAAAGAAGTGGCAACTTTTCCTTTTTTATACTAATGGTTCACGACTTACTAAGGTCAAAGAATACTCGAGGATAAGGCTTAGTGAGATTTTAAGTTGGATAATGGAAGAGTACTAAGAATAGATTGAGAACTATGGTTAATTCACAGCACGACTGGTCAGATATTCGTTGACACTGGATTGAAATCGACTATATTGTAGTTTGTATAGAAACAATCTCATGGAAACGTGTTCTTAGGATAGTACGTTATTGGTAAGAAACTCTGTTCATGGAAGTTCCGTTTGATTTTAGGTACACAGAGAAAAAAGGGAGTACTTTACAGTGTTGAAAGACGGACGGGATTTTGCTGAAGAGGTCTTACGGGGGGATGCAGACAGGGCATTATGCTTAGTCGATAGAGTAGGGAATGATAAGTAACGTCTTCACTGTGTAGACGCGATTGCAATGAGGAAAGAGATCATTTCGATTTTGTACTCTCCCAAGGCGGGTAAGAGTGGTCTGCGCGGAACCTCCTCAGATGTGGCAACAATACTCCATCTTGGGCCGAAAGGTACCGAAGGTAAGTCTTCCAGTCGCCTTCAACTACAATCAGTCAATTTGATTATTGATAATCAGAGTTGAATATCGTTTAGATAAGAAATTCACAAAGTGGGTCTAACTATTCAGTGGTATAGAGTAAATAGAAAGCCTTAGTTGATGGCTTAAAGCCAAATCATTATAATTTTACAAAATCTGCATTAAAAAAATTACACTTAAGGAATATATTTGCTTTATTATTAATTTTGTTTTCAAGTCATACATAAAAGTGATATTTTCGTGCATAGTACGAAGTCGGTGTTAAATGTGAAACACCGTATTGTTTAAAGAAAATGTCACCGGGATGGTATTGGATCTTTTCATAGCAAAGTTTACATCCGCATACATATATGTATCATTAAAAATAACCGACAATTTTTGTCTAGTTATTTTAATATTGATCCCTTCAATTTTCCGGATTGAAATCTTAATCTTAATCAGCCAATTTTCTTCCGAGATTAAGATTTTAATCCGGAAAATTGAAGGGATCAATACTAAAATAATCAGACAAAAATTGTCGGTTATTTTTAATAATACGTGTCTTAAGGAAAAATGCTGCCTCGATATACATATATATATATATATGTATGTATATATATATATATATATATATATATATATATATATATATAATTATTTTATCATTTTTTTACGTATATAAAATAATCAGATATACATGTATCCACATAAACTTTTATAATGGGATATCATTATTTATGTATCAATTTTCAGTATTTAATTCATCAGTGATCGATACGTAAGATGAGCTAGGTAGTAAGCTATTAAAATATATTTATGGCAATTAAGCTACACAGAGGCTCCCGCGTTTCATCCCCAGAAGGGATCTTCAGGCTAAAATGCATGGAGTTATTTTGCCGGGTGTTTTTATATACACGGCTAGCTAGTTAACCAATCAGCTTCTTTGTTGTTCCCTCAGCCAATCGTTGGGCTTCCCACAAACAAAGGTCCGGTTAGTGTTACTTCCTATACTCTGTTCTGTTGTTCTGTTTTCTATAGAGTGCGCTCCATCCAAAGAATCTGATTGCTCTACCATATATATATATATATATATATATTATAATATAAAATGAAGTAATAAAATAAGGTGTCAATCAAATTTTATTAGAATTCAAAGTTCATGCAAAGCATCCTTAAGTCCTTAGCTCATGAGTTTTCAAAGATAATTCTTCTCTTCAGAGGACCATTACCGCAGTTATACTACTACAGGCAATAAAATTACGCTATGAAAATATATAAAATTATATACACAAATACATAAAAATACATAACATCAAACATATCAATCCAAAAACATACTTTTGTTGAATCCATACAGTCCATCCAGGTCATACAAGTTGAGAAGCATAATCAGGAAGGACATTACTCCAAGATACAAACAGCAGTCCAAATACGTGAAATTGAAGGGGCCGGCAAATTTATCCAGTCGCGAAATGTGTCCATATTCAATGTTAATGATAAATAAATCAATCAAAATAATACAAAAAGTCCAATCAAAGTTCCGAAATCCCGACATGTGCAACCCAAGTCAAATCCAAATTCGTTGTTTAATTAGAAAACCCGTTAAATCCGAATTGAGCAAAATAAGACTGAATCTCATCACATCTAGCCAGAAGAGCGAAAATTATATAAGTGATCTTCTCTCCCCTTCCATTCAACCAGACATGACAAATCCCTAACGAACAGAAGGCGATATTAAATTGTCTACATCTCAGAATGACTTTAACGGGCCTAAAATTATGTCTGTGTTGCATCCTGTTTGACGGGTGAATTAGTCTCCAAATGTCGACACGGAAGGAAATTCAAATATGCTATATGGAAACCACCACCAGTCTTGCCGTAGCTGTTTGGGCGAGCAATGAAACCGGGGGTGTCCAGACTTCGAGATGGGTCCTTTTTAATTTTTAATCTTTTTTGCCTAAGGGATTTAGACTCTGAGGTTGTAAGAGTTTATACACCTAAATTTTCAGTTTCTAAATATATACACCTAAATTTTTAGTTTCTAAATATATTTACAATATCTTTACAATATCTTTACAACCTCTTTATTGGGAAATATTAAACCTTAAACCTTAAATATATTTACAACTTCTTGATTAGGAAAAATTAAACCCTAATTTGGATTGGACTTCTTGATTGAACAAACCAAATCTTAAATTAAACTTCCTAATCTGATAAAATTAAATCTTAAATTAAAATATTAAATTATTAAGTTCTAATTATTTAGATAACTTCGTAATTGGGAAAATTAAATCTTAATTGGGAAAAATTACACCTTAGGGCAGGTTAAACTTTTTAATTGGGGAATGTCAAGTTTTGAGTTGGAATTCCTGGGCTGATGGGATTGAATCTTTAATTAAACTACTAATAATTTCTAGCCTGATAAAATTAAATCTTGAATTAAACTATAAAATTATTGGAATTTAATAACTTCGTAATTTTTAATTTCATAAATATTCTAAATTACTTGATAGGGCTAGATTTGTGAAGTCGGTTTTTACTGTAAGCTAGATTTTAAGTAATACTGTTGGATGTGTACGTGATCACATATCCTGACCTATTGTTCCTAACTCCCTTTTCTCTTTCTTTTAACTTCTTAGCTCCTTCCCCTTTGACATAGAATATGCTTACTGACCCAGACAGGGAAGACCTAATTTCGGTAGGATGGATGGCGGGGTTGTATGTTGCTGTCCTTCTTGAACCCGTCAAACAGGATGCAACACAGGCATAATTTTAGGCCCGTTAAAGTCATTCTGAGATGTAGACAATTTAATATCGCCTTCTGTTCGTTAGGGATTTGTCATGTCTGGTTGAATGGCAGGGGAGAGAACATCACTTATATAATTTTCGCTCTTCTGGCTAGATGTGATGAGATTCAGTCTTATTTTGCTCAATTCGGATTTAATGGGTTTTCTAATTAAACAACGAATTTGGATTTGACTTGGGTTGCACATGTCGGGATTTCGGACCTTTGATTGGACTTTTTGTATTATTTTGATTGATTTATTTATCATTAACATTAAATATGGACACATTTCGCGACTGGATAACTTTGCCGGCCCCTTCAATTTCACGTATTTGGACTGCTGTTTGTATCTTGGAGTAATGTCCTTCCTGATTATGCTTCTCAATTTGTATGACCTGGATGGACTGTATGGATTCAACAAAAGTATGTTTTTGGATTGATATGTTTGATGTTATGTATTTTTATGTATTTGTGTATATAATTTTGAATATTTTCAAAGCGTAATTTTATTGCCTGTAGTAGTATAACTGCGGTAATGGTCCTCTGAAGAGAAGAATTATCTTTGAAAACTCATGAGCTAAGGACTTAAGGATGCTTTGCATGAACTTTGAATTCTAATAAAATTTGATTGACACCTTATTTTATTACTTCATTTTATATTATAATATTAATGCTCTATCCAGTATATTGAGCTTCAGTTTTTTATCCGGATGTTTCACTAATTATAAGATATTAGTTGACGCTTATATCTTTTGTTGGATTGCTTTATATATATATATATATATATATATATATATATATATATATATATATATATAATTATTAACATCAATACCCACATATATGTTTCTGTGTTTTCTGCACTTGCCAGTGTGGAATTAGATGATCTGACTGCCAGTCGGACGATTTAAGCCCTCGCTTTTTAACCATTCATCCAATGAAACGATCACGGCTTGAAATGCGAGAGATATACGCTTTGTGACTATTCTTTTTAATCTTCATGTTTATATCTCTCGAAAAATATCAATATATATATATATATATATTTTTTTTTTTGATTTTATTCCATTAGTTGCGACAAAACAAGTTTTGTTTCATTGGTGCAAATAGCGACCAACTCATCGGGCTGGCGATGGAATTCAAATGGCATACGTTTTAACTTCACTTTAACGGGAGATTGAAAATTGAAAATACATTGGAGGGGGAGGGGGACAGAGTTGGGGCTTTGTCTATAACGGTGACATGGGACATTAGATATTAGAATTAGATATTAGAATTAAAATTAGAATTAGATATTAGAATTAAAATAAAATAGGAATGACGGTTATAATCATAATTTTATTCTCATTTTAAATTTAACTCACTCTGGCCGTCGCCCCATCTCCCTTCCTCCCACCCCGGCCGAAATTGAGATCATCACACCACAAACACGTGAAAAACCTCCCACGCAATAATTTGAAACACGACTTGTTGGGGTCCTCCCCCCTCCCCTCTCATGTCCCATGTCACCGTTATAGACAAAGCCCCAACTCTGTCCCCCTCCCCCTGCAATGTATTTTCAATTTTCAATCTCCCGTTAAAGTGGAGTTAAAACTTATGCCATTTGAATTCCATCGCCAGCCCGATGAGTTGGTCGCTATTTGCACCAATGAAACAAAACTTGTTTTGTCGCAACTAATGGAATAAAATTAAAAAATATATATTTTGCTCTGAATTTTCATTGAGCACTCTCATAAACCCGGTTTCAACTTCCTTCGGATTCATACCCCCTGGATATTTGTAACAAGTTAATTATATATATATATATATATATATATATATATATATATATATATATATATATATATATATATTCACAAATTTTATCATTGCGATTTCACATATCTTAGACGCAGCCAATTGGCCTAGGTGTTATCAGGAGTTTCAATCCTGGCTTCAGACAGTTGCTTGTTTAACTGCACTGAAGAGCCGTGATACAGCGAAACAGTCTGTTAGTGGATGAATATATATATATATATATATATATTATAGATTTACATAATCAATATATGTTCCAAGAAATAAATAAACAATAGAATTGTGTACGATCGTTTAAGGGATATGCATTTTTATCATCGATATCTGATCTCATCGTCAGCACAGTGAATAGACACCAAATAAGGGCACATCGACATCATCAATGGAATAGCATACCAACGCCTCATTTACACAGCAAGTTAGAAAGAGAGAGAGAGATGGGTGTTTATGTATGCATTTCTCAAATTATAGCAGGCAAGTTTGAAACATTGTTTAGGGGTGTATATATGGGTTCTAATTTAAAGAAAACAGATGTTATATTTTTAGTTAAGAGAATCACTGTTAGTAAACTACAAATAATTCATCAAGGTTATAAAAAGAAAATGTTTATTTATATATATATATATATATATATATATATATATATATATATATATATATATATGATCTAACAGTGATCACAAGTCTATAAAAGCTCTGAAGTTTATAATCCGTGGTAGAGCAATTGATCAAAAAAGGTTACAGTCAGCAACCCAGTAAAACCATTCCATTTTCATCCGAAGTGGTAGAAAGGAAATCGAAAGATTGATTAAAGCATATAGTGTATGATACAATTACCTATAGAAATATTTAATATTGAGTCACTAAGTTTTAAAACATTGCAATTAAGAGTTAAAGTTATAATTTTAATGACTTTTTTTGAAATTATGTGTAGATTTTATATTGATGGAGCTTTAGGTTTAGGCAGGATCAGTGATAGAGCCTCCAAAAAAAATATTGATCAATAACAATAACAATATAGACATGACAGTAAGACGGTAGATATATTATCAATGCTGGCAGCCAGTTTAACTAAAATAGGAGAAAGAATTTAACAATAAAGGAACAATTATTATGTCGTAGTAAGTGAACTTATCCCGGAATACACTCTCTCCCAGCCTAAAAAAAAACACAGACCCGCTAACGTAAAATCTCAGAGTTGATAGTCATATGCTTCATGGAATTCTGATAGGCCTCGAGATAATCGAAAAGATTTTAAATATTAAAAGAAACGTTTTTTGAAAAATGTTTTTCAAATAAATTTTATAAACATCCCTACTATTATAGACTTGCACGTTAAATTAAAATAGGGCTTTGAAGATGTATATAGCCATTACAATTATATCACATTAAATGTAAATACATGCACAGTAAATTACCAAAATACAGGTAAGCTCAAAGATAAACACAGCACAAATATTGATACATATCATTATACACATAGATATTGCGATACAGAAATTAATACACACACACACATATAGATGCTTATATATACATATATACACAGACCTATACACATACAGACTCCTTCATACATACATATAAAATATACATACATATATACATATACACAGTTATAAGGATAAATATACAGAAAAATATGTACATATTATACAGCAGACAAACATATGTCCATAGAGTTAAAGACAATTAAAACCACTGAAAGATATTATATATATATATATATATATATATCTTTATTTATTCACCCCAAACAAGACACATTGGCACTGAGACGTAAGGGATTAATGTGAATTAGGGACCATACCTACATGGACATTCTAAGTAGGGAGTTGGGCAGCAAGATGTTTGTTCATGTGTCGTTTAAATGTCTGCATGTTTGTAAAGTCAGGGAAGTAGGGAACAGGGGGATGGGTTCCAATAACTAGCGGTTCGAGGGAAGAAATTATTTTAGTAGAAGCTTTCCGGTATCTGGAGACCTCAACAGTGAAAGGGTCGGATTTTGCTTCTTGTCGAGTTGGTCGAGAGTATTTACATCGAAGGGGCACAAGTGCCGCGAGTTCATCGGATCACATTCCGTTGAAATACTTGTTCGCTTACTATTTAGATTATCTTATGATCTTATTATGAATTTTAAATTTAGTCGGAATGGTCCACTACTTATGACAATTATACTAAAAAGATCCTCTGTTTCTTGTTCTCTAAAGCGTACACCTGAGTTTATATGAAACGTCTACCTTTAAAACGTGTATCTGATATTTAATGAGATCTGAACCCTACTTATTTTTTGGCTTTATTTTACTTCAGTCGAAGTTCTAAGAAATCAAGGGGCACCTTGCTGGTGCTAACATTTTATCTTTATATAAGATACATAAATATTCAAATGTTCCATTAAAGTTCTCTTTTGCCTGTCAAAAGTCCAGTTAGTAAAGAAGTTAAGAACATTAATTTTACTCTTCCTATTAACCAGCTTACTATGTTATAATATATCTTTCGTGTGGCCTTTTAGTCTTACCGGATACTAGGACAAGAGTTCATCTTGTCTGGTAGAGTATCCAGCTGTTACTTGAGGTAACATTACTTGAACTAGGTGCACCATTCCTCGTATGAGCCAGTGTACAGGCTTCTAATACTATGTTATTTTGAATATTTGGTCAGGGTTTACTTGTAGGGGTAAGTATCCTCATGCCAGGTGTTCCTGGCAAACCCTTGAACAGAGAGACCAAAGACATTCGAGGAGTGTGTCTAGTAGGTAATTCAAACTCTTCTATTACAGTATGCAGTATAGTGGGTTGCATGGATTATCAAATGTGGAGCAAATTCAGCTTATTTACCTTCCCACTCATTGGGCTTCAACATCACAAAAGTAAAGCATTTGTAAGTGGTGTAAGCTATATTTCAAACTTTATATTTCAATTCAATCCAGCATTGAACAGATCGTAACTCAAACTACACACTATACGGACCACACTTCTATCAACTTTTCTTTACATCATTCTATCAATCTATCTAACCATACGCCTGTGTATATGTGCGCGTATGTATGTGTGTTTGTGTGTGTGTGTGTGTGTGTTTGTGGGTGAGTGTGTCGCTTACCTATGTACAAGATTCAAAACTGACCGCACACACACACACACACACACACACACACACATGCGCGCACACCCACGCACGCAGGCACAACAGCCAATTTGGAGACAGGGCAATAAAAAATAATAAATTTCAAAAGAAAATTTACGAACTCCAAGAAACGGAGATGACTGATAAAATAAAGGTCAAAATAAAACGTACTTAATAAAAACACACGACTTTGACCAAGAGAAGCAGGAAAAACATAAAAAATAAAAAATTCCTACCTATGGAACACGTTACTGCAAGACTGATTCCATACTGACTACAATATGGCCGTTTTAAAAACCAATTTCACTAAATACTTGTTGAGCAATCTTCTGAATTAATGACATTTTCTCCATTCCATTCATTGTTTTCAATCCTCTCATAATATTGTTCATCACCCAACTGACAATCTGAAATGGTGACTCATTAGTATAAAAATAGACGAGAAGGTTTCTCAGTTCACTTATCGGTCGCTACAAAAGTAGATCGATCTGATTGGTTCGTTAAATCATGTGACGTAGAAGATTTGGGGTGAGAACATTTGCAGAAGACACGTGTAATTTAATGTCCCAATTGATAGGGCGTTCATACTAATATGAATATGGTTCAGTCAGTAAAAACTCATATTTAAGGTATAGCAAACTGTGGAAGTCGTTACCGCGTGACTGCTTCACTACAGACTACATCATGATAATTTTCCAGTCCAATATAAACAAATACCTCTCGAGACATCATCTTAAGTAATCATACTCTGCCCATTTTGTTCTTCACTCTCAAGCGTCTCGTAGTACTGCTTCGTCATCCAACTAGCAATCTCATTCACTCTTAATCTCGAATGGCTGTTGTCCTGGGTAAATGATCTTCTATTAGTATAAAAACAGGTCATCGAAGAAGACGATACCCTTTTAAAAATGTGTTTGTTTGTTTTAATAAGATTTAATAAATGATTACATAATATTAGGGACAGGATCTGACCGTTCACCGTTTGCTGCTGACTTAGAGCCGGACGGTGTATTTGGTGCGCCACAAAATTATATATATATTCTATAAATTTTATAAATTTTTGAGAACCTTAAGATTATCTGAGAGGCGCTTATTCTACAGAATTAAAACATTTCTACGCTTTATTTTCACATTGTGTGTATTTATTAAAGGTGTCTTTAGGTAGCCTGTTCCCTGACTGTATGCTTCATTCCTGTATTTAATACGAGTTAAACCTTAACTAACAAACAAAACAATTATATCGATTCTTCGAAAATCTGTATTTTCACCCACAGCTATCTTAATATTTATGGTACGTGTTTGATTGTTCTGAAATATTTTTGAGAGAATGAAATAAGTCTGATTGTGCAAGGGAGACAAATCGGCAAAAGTGTAAGGGAAGCAACTCTTCTGCTCGTCTAAAAATGAAATGCGCAAACGTACAGTAACATTTGGCTTACGCAAAATTGTATGTCTTTTGGACTAATGAGTCACTACTTATTAAGAGCAACAGTCAATCTAGAATAAGAGTTAACGAAAAAGAATGATTGTCAGTTGAATGATGAAGAATTTTATGAGAGGATTGAAAATGATAAATAGAATGAAAACAGTGTGATTACTTATTTGAAACGGTTTGTGAAAATATTTGATGACATTGAATTTGAAGATGAGCATGATGTAGTCTGAAAGTTGTAGATCTTATCTATTTTTTTGTTCATTCACACATTTATTTTATTTTAATGGAAATCGCTCCAGAAAAACATGAAGCCACTTGATGTAAGGAGCTAATAAGAACAAATATGATCATCGCCAAGACAGGAAATGCCTATTGGCTTTAGTCTTGAAAAGACCAAGATTATAGGTAGGAGGAAAACAGTCCGCAGGAAGAGAGTTTCACAAGCCTGCGGTTCTGGGAAAGAAGCTACTGGAATAGGAATCTGTATTACAATGAGGTATCAAAAAAGCGAATTGATGGAAACCACTAAAGTTTCGGTGTCGACCCATATATATATATATATATATATATATATATATATATATATATCATTAAACTACATCACTCAGGGTGCTTTGATACGTACAGTTTATTTTGATCAATATTATTGTGTGGTCTGCATTCACGCTGCACAACTAAACAAGTGAAATAAAACTGATTACTTTATTTTATTTTATTTTATTTATAATCGTAAAATTAAAAAAACATTTTTTTTTAAAGCCATAAATGTTAATAAAGGAGTTCAAGGATGGACGCCGGGGTAAACAGGAGTCGTTATTGATTCCCAGGGGATACTGAGTGTATCTCCGAGGGTAAAGACTATTTTTTTTTCGAATATTATTTAAATAATTATTACTGTATTTACTCCCTAATCAAAACGGAATATATTAAAAGTCACATACCTTTTCAGAATACGCAACATTTATATAGTAGTCATAAATATTAACATTTTTTTCCTCATGCAGAGAGCAGCCCCTGTGAGATGATTGGGTCACACGATAAGCACTCAGCTTCCTAGCGCATTTTTTTGTAACCGATCCTTGAAGGACTGCTTTAAGACCCGTAGGGAATTACGGGAAGTAAACAGATGACTTCCTGGCGCCAACGAAGAAAGGTTTCCTCTCTCCTGCCTGTGTCCACTGGGCAGCCAAGCAATGCCATTATCTACTGGAGGAAATATAGCTCGGAGAAAAGCGACAGCCGAACTTTCTTACTTTAATTCTTTTTTTTCTACACTGTTTGAACTTTCGGCTAGTTACACCCAATGGTGTAGGTCACTCAAATAAATGAATATATCGTTGTTGCTTATAAAAGATCTTTGGTTTTCTTTCGTTTGGCGACCGTTTTGTCGTCACAAATTATTATATGAGTGTTTCTTACAGTCGATGCGAAGATAAGCACATTTAACGAGAAAATACATTCTTTTTTTTTGTATTTATCTCTCTCCTACATCGGTAAAATGTGACACAAGGTCGGAAAGTCGGATTGAAATGGTAGTGCCGTAGAGAAAGAACAGTCTGACCTACAATAAATGTCCAGGCAGCTCCGTCGGCATTCCCTAGTAGGATCGCCTCAAGCGATTAGAAATAAACTAACCCCTTCTCAAAGGTTGAGAAGGCAAAGCCTGGAAGGGTGGACCTCCTAGAACTGCACGGGACAATACCCTCAGACCGGCGGAATCAAGGACCGAAGACCAAGACGGCATCCATCGGAACAGATATCACACATGAATCTCAGCCAAAAGGCCGGGAAAATACATTCTAATTGATTTAATTTCCTAATGAAATGATTATTTTTAATAATTTTTATTTAAATTCCTTTTATTTTAGGCTATATGTCTTATTTTTCTATTTCAATTCGATTCATAGTAAATAAAACGAAATAACTCAATTGAAAACTCATGTAGTCGTAAAGAAAACACAAGCAGACATACACAAAGTTGTATTTTAATTGATTACTAATGGAGATTTCGTATCTGTCTGAACCGAAACTATACTATTGCTTCTATATTTGGGCCAAATACTGTGCTATGTTTCAATGTATTACCTTCTCCTTTGGAGAGGTGAGGAGTAGTGTAGTATATGTTCGCCCATCATGAGACCATCCTCCTAGGCATGACCTCCTCTTAGGGGGGGGGGGGGTCAACAATAAAAAAAAATTGTCACAGTCGGCTGTTCAATATAAAACTCTACATTTACATTATATTTACTCCTAGGCATTATCTCCTCTTTATTTTATTTGGAGGGTTTAGTGTAGTATCTGTACTGTTGGCATGAGATGAGTTTTATTAATATGGAGATTCTCACGAAGTATTGTCCAAATAGATTGTGATTGTTTATCAAATCAAGAGATTTATGATAATTGAAGTTTCACGTTCTGCATATTTGAAAAAAAAAAAATCTAAATTAAACGACTTGGAGAATAGAAAATTAATAATTGAGAAATGTTATTTGGGGTAAATGTAAGAATCCTATTTTGCATTGTTTCAAAACAAATAAAATGATTGCTTGAAATAGAATAACTTTAATTTCATGCAAATGTCATCGTGAAAAGATATATAGGACCTTATTTGGAATATTTGTATGCAATCCTGAGCAGAAGTAGCAAGACATGCAAAAGAATTAGGAAGCGTACACATCAAAGTGACTAAGAACATAAATAGAATATAAAAATAAGTTAGACTCCTTAAGTTTAACTACTTTACTAGAATGAAGAATAAGTTGGGATATTATTGAGACCTTTAAAATGATTAATTGGATTTTTAAATAAGTGACACATTTTCTTAATGTCTATTATCTCATTGCGTATTTGGGGCAAGAAACATTTCACCAACAAAATCTTTCACACAATTAACTTATTGTTATCACATATTTATAATAATCAAATTGTGTGATTATTTTTGACACTTTTTATTTTACAATTTCAAATTGTGTGATCATTCCGTACGTTTCTCGTATCAGCGTAACTTTAATAATTGCACATTTGTTATTATGATTAACCGAATATTTAGTGGAATAAAAAATGCAATATCGTGAAATAAAAGGAAATTTTAAAATCCTATCTTTTTAATATAATTATACAATTAAATCAACCAGAATGCATTTCGTTATTTCCTAAATAAGTCAGCCATTTTCATATTTTGTTAATAGTTAGAAAAAAGAATAAATTATTTCATAACACTTAAAAATGGTAAGAAAATTTGGACGCATTTTAACTGATGAATAGAAAGTAATTTCTGGCTTTAAAATAATCTATGCATTAAAAGATTTTAAATGTTGGCGGCTATTTACATCCAATCAATTTATAAGGAGAGAGTAAAACAACATTGCATGAAGAAAATGATTTACAGTTTTATAACAATTCGATCCAATCAATAAATTATGATCAAACAATACCGAAATAATTATATTAACTGTCCCAAATCTTATTAAACAATATGTATTTGGTAAAAAAAATTGACGGCATAGTCATTAAAGAAACGAAACAAAAATGAAACAAAAAAAGATTACCGGGCAACGCCAGGTAAGAACAGTTATTTTAATATATTTTATAACCAGTCTATTTAAACATAGTAGTAGTAATTTTAAGAATAAATTATATATTCTGTGAGATTGTGTGTGTATATGTGAGCGAAAATTTTTTTCCTTTAGAATTTTTTTGTTCATTAAAAACACATTTGTGATTCCTATACGTCATCAAATAAGAAATAAATAGAGAAAAGAAATAAACATATTGTTTTCATGTTACTTTGTATACATACATACATGTGTGTGTGTGGGGGGTGTATGTGTGTGTGACATTAAAATTGAAATGAGATTAATCATGATATAAGAAATAGAGGATTAAACGAATAATTGAAGAACAAGACAAACAAAAATTAAATTCATAACCTAAGGGAGATAAGTCAGAAGGAATCCAAGGGAGATAACTCCTACAACATTGCTTCTATTAATACGTTGGAAACGGTTGTAAAAGCTTGCACAAAGGTGCCAGGAGAAAGTGTATTTGCAGTATGCGTATTTCTTCTTCCTCTTCCTCGTCTCCTTCTTCTCCTTTTCTTCTTCTTCATAATGATGATGATAATAACATGATATAATACGTAAAAAAATGTGGGGAAGGACTATTACAAGGGTAAAACCAATAAAATTTCCCTGACCTTTTCCCTATAATCAGAGTGTACTACACTTCATCTGCTCTGTTCTCACTCGTTAAAAAAGGAATCCTTCTAGACTGAGGCAATTTAACTTTTTGTCCGAATCCAGAGTGCCTGTGCCCCATTTTGGCGAGCTGGGTTGTCCACACACTATAAACTGATATTGTGTCTAACTCTGTCCTCGCAGGGAGGAAAAATACATAAGGACGACTATCATGATATTTGTAAACATTCAAAACAAAAGCCGCATCATTTATCATTTATGAGTTGCCTTCACTTCGGGAACTGAAACTTCTACACAGGCTCCTCCATTTGCTTTTCATCTTCTTTTCTTTTTTCCTCTTTTACATTTTATGGATAAAACAGAAGACCATGGCCATTCCGTTCTACATTTGCGGTTCGAACAGGGGCCTGGAGTAAACAAAGAGAAATCTGTCAGAAGGGAGATGTTGATCACGAACAAGCAACCAGACAACATCTTAATCAGTCATGTGCTGCCACATACAGGCCCAATTTCAAGGAGAACGTCGAAATTAGCCCTGCATGTTGTTTCGTTAAAGATTAGTTGAGGAGGGCTGCCACCACCACCACCCAAGTTCGAGGAGGGCTGCTGAATTTTGCTTTCTAGATATTAGTCGCAGTTCGTTAAACCGTAAAAGCCTTGAAGGTTGTTTGCTGGTGGAAGTTGTCCAAGAAAGCATTCTGGGTTCGTTGTGTAGGTCTAACACCAAACAGCCCTCTCAGCCCACGGTGCTTGTCGAGTTGTGGACATGTTCTCTTGCGCACTGCTACTTTTTTTTACCCAAATGAAGCGACAGCTCATTTGGCGGCAAAACACAGCAGCTTTCTCCTAAAGATAGTTGGTTCAGTCACCAACAGAGAAATAGGAGCCGCCTTCAAATACCTCCCTCCTACCACAAGAAGATGAAGAGAAAGTGGATCATTGTCCACAAAAACAATACCTGAGCAGCCTCGTCGGCATTCCCTGGTAGGGTCACGTCAGGAAACTAGCAATATACTAACCCTTTTTCAAAAACCTCTTAGAACTGCCCAGAAGCATAACTTCAGCCCGACAAAAGAAAGGCTACCTAATTTCAAAATTGTCCAAAACCTGTCAATGACAGCTGGCCTAACCAACACCCTGGAAGCGGGTGGCTGTCCAATTTACCGATGTACTCACTGTTTGTATTCTTTTTATTTTTACTAACGCATTTACGGCCAACTGTTTTGGCGTACCTGATTTTCACCAACAGTCATTATTGTAGGCGTATACACATTTTGTCATTGTGAGTTTGGTGAACAGGATAAACGAACAAAGCTTCTTTTCAAGTACTGCAGGCTTGTGGAACTCTCTTCCTGCTGACTGTTTGCCTCCGAACTATAGCCTTGGTCTTTTCATAGGTCTCACCTGTCTTTACGATAATCATATGTCGTTTCTGTTAGCTCCTTACATCAAGTGACTGCATGCCTTGTCTGGAGCAATTTACATAAAACATTAATATAATTAATTTTTGAAAAGTGCCTGCATCATTTTTTTCTCGCAAAAAGAAGCAACATCTACTTCTCTTTTGTTCTACATCATCATCGGCGTAAACAGTATTTATTAAAAAAAGAAAGTATAATATATTACAAAAGGGGGAATGTCCAACGTCAATAACATTTCAAAATTGTACCAACAAATAAAAGTTAATTAATAAAATGCTATTTTTCGAAACAATATGCAAGTATCAGAAAGTTTTATCGGATGTCCTGCTGGTTTGATAGGCCGAGAGTTGCGATGGAGATGCGTTTATAAAGCCAAGTCAATTCACGATGGTCTGTATTATCGCTAAAATCATCTGATCAGATATCGTGTGTGTGAATACGAATTACTAAAAATTATAAATCAATAATTAATAATGTATTAAAAATAGTGCATTAAAAAGAAAATGTAATAAAGTTTCAAAATCCTATTTAAAAAATAATATTATTAATTTGGGGAAAATTAAACAACGTATGCTTGTTTTTTGTTGTTTTCTCTTTATTAATTGAATTTAAGAGCAACTAAAAAATGTGATTTCAATTTCACGATTTAGTAAAACGTCCGATCGCTATTAAATCGTTTCTACATAAAAGTAGAAACGATTTTAATAGCTATTATTTTTTTTAACATTTCTCAAAGATAATAAAAATGTGAATAAAATATACTTTTAATGTCACATTCTTTGAAACAAGATGCATTATGGGAAGGATTATTGTAAAATTAAGATGTCTTCTTAGATTAAAAGCACAAAATAATTTTATATTTTATTTTCATATTTAATCGTTAATTAAAGCCAAAAATGATATTTTTCCGTCAGTTTAAAGGCTTCAAAAGTATTGTCGATTTTGGAAGGGCCATGATATCCTAAACAAATCAGTCATTTTAAGATTGTATTAATAGCTTTAAAAGAATGAGTTATTTCGTGATTTTCCAAATTTGTAGGAAATTTCGAAGCATAAGAAGTGATTTTTAATTTTAATAGTCTTAATATTCTGAATGTATTAAACCATTGAAAGTTTAGGAAGTTTTTTTTACATCCAATGATTATATAAATAAAAAGTAAATAACATTACCTTAAGACCAATTACTTATAGTTTTATAACAATTTGGTACAATAAATAATGAAACTTCTAAACTATATCGTAATAATAAAATGTAACTTTAGGAATCCTGTTTAAAGACAAACAAACAATTTGGTAAAACAATGCTATAGTTTATAAAGAAAAAGAAGGGAAATAAAAATGAAAGTAGAAAGACTTCCGGACAACGCTGGATATTTTTAGCTAGTAATAATTATGATCAAACGGCACACATAAAAATTTTAATTCTTTTTTTTTTTAAATGTAGTAGTTGTAGTAGTAGTAGAAGAAGAAGAAAAAAGTAGTAGTAGTAGTAGTAGTAGTAGTAGTAGTAGTTCAAATGATAAACGGAATAACTGCTACATCGGAAAATGAGTTATTCAAGTTAAAATAGAGTAAGTTAAAGTTTAACAAATTAAATTGCTTTGAAATGTTAAGTACAAACTTGATGTTGACCTGCAATGACTTATAATGGTTAAAAATCGTTAAACAACAAATAACGAACAAACAAATAAGTTGATGTTGACCTGCGATGTCATTATAATGGTTGAAAGGTTTTTAAACACCAACCAACACACCAACAAACTTGATGTATTCAGAAATAACCGTAAAATCATGAATTCGATCTGTATATCCCTAATATTTATTATGTAAAAATATCAATTACAATGTACATCCTAGATGAACAAATTTACGACATGTTCATTTATATACGTTCCGAGAATTCAACATAAATAACAGTTTCGTGTATGATTGTATTTGAGACGATATGCATTTTTATTGATATCAAGTGTAATCATCAGAACATGGTATAGACACTAAGTTTGAAGTAAAAGCATAGCATCAAGACTAGAGTATAGTTCACTCTCATTTATACAGTCATTCGAGATGATGAGGGAGGGTTTGGATATGATAATTACAACCCACTTCTAATAGCATACAAAGCAATGAAATCGAACATGTAAATGGGCACAATTGGGAAAGGAAACGCTGACAAAAGTACAGGTAAAGAAAATACATACATCCATAAAAAAATATTTTTTTTACAATAAAAAAATAATTTTTCCCAAAGTAAAAATATACAAATATATTAAAATTTATAGTAAAAAAATAATGAATAGATAAATTCGCCATTTTAATAGAACAATTTCCAAGAAACATTATCTGAAAACATATCTTAATAGAAATTTTAAAAATTTAAGAATAGAAAATATAATAATATAATTTGCAGTTTAACAACTACTGAAGTAGAAGAAAGTTTAATGATAATTTCAAAGAAATAAACTTATATTAAAAAAAATCATGAAAAAAAAAAAAATAAAATGAAATAAACGAATAAAATAATAAAATAAAAATATAATGGTAAGATTTGAAAAGAAAAATTCATAGATTCATATATTAAAAGTATATATATATATAATACTTGTATTTAAAAAAAATTATCATTTAAAGTTGAAAAATGATTATTGATTACAAAAACACTCCAAAACGCTTCACGAAATCTCGATATCAGAATTTAAACGCTGTCTAATAATCTAAGGGCGACAACCGTGTCTCTTATTTTAGAGTTATTTCCCTTTGTACGCACATTTTACAACGTTCGCTGGGATTTGAATTTATTTTTCATATTCGTCATTTTTATCTATTCTGACTATCAACAAACAGTTCTTGTCCCCCCACCCACCCCGCAATTCACATTAAGCTGAGTAATTTGTCATATTTATTCTTTTTAGATCAACATAACTTTGATAGAGAAATCAGCTGATACCAAATTTAAATTCACCGCTTTAGGAGATCACTAGCAGGACGACCCGATGTTGCTCGGGATTGAATGAGGAACATTACTTTGTCGTTTTTAAGGGTTAATGACTTTTTGTTTACTTTCCACAACGTGTTTCGCCCTCTAATATAATCGGATGAATCTGAAATTTTAGAATTACATATGGTTTAAGTTTAATTTAAATTAGATATACGTATTTTAAAGTTTTTAGGAGTTATGTTCCCATAGCTCACGTGGGTGGGGGTACATAGATTCAGGATCACTTCTATGTCTTCCCAGATAATTTTATATATATGATCTAAATTTCATCAAAATAGGATATATTTAAAGTTTTAAAGGAGATTCGGGACCACTTTGATTGTCTTTCCGGAAAGTGGTATACATGTAGGGACTACAGAGTTACTTCCCTTGAATAAGATTTCGCTTCTCGAGTTTCAGAGATGTTCCCTCTTTAGAAAGTGATCAAGACTCGTTATCTCGGAGGACACGTGACTTGGACCCAGTTCTCGCGAAATTTTCGGAACCACTTTTGATGTTCTTTCTCTTGTTCGTCTGTCTTTTCTGGAGGTAAGGCACGCGTCCAGTCGGCTCCTCCTGGAACCCAAATACGTCGAATACGAATGCTTTATAATTCAGAAAAAATAGGATATATTTGAAGTTTTAAGGAGGCACTGCCTTCATCGCCACCTTAAGGTGCACTTAAAAATTATGGGGCACTTACATTGTTTTCTCCGCAAAATTTTACATATGAATACACATGCTTTCATGTAGATTTTGTAAACTTTTTTTCTATGAGGAATAATCGCACACACACACACACACACAAGCATTGACATATACAGAGTGAACATTATTTTTTAAAGATCGCATGCAAAAACGTATAGAAATACGTAATGTCCGCGGGATTTAACTGACACACTGATTTAAAAATTTCGTTATTTTAATGATACATTCAGATAAAAAAATTTGTAGTTTACACAACGAATGGAAACCAGCATTTTAATTACAAATCGCCACAAATAAAATAATCCCATTTTTAGTTTAGTTCAATAAACGATCAAATATGACACAAAGATTAATCACTTACTGAGTCTTTTACAATTTCTTTTAACATACTTTTTTATAAACTGTTAACAGATGAAAGTGCATTTCACAATCTATTACTGATGGGGATTTGGTACTTGTCTGTCTGTCTGAAAATAAAACTATATTATTACTTCTGTATCTTGCACTATATTTAAATATACAATTAAGGTTGTTAGTGCAGTAGTTTTTCTGTTGTTCTGAGGCCATCCTTCAAGCACTCCCAGCCATACTCTCCTCCTTTTTGGAGACGTAGGTAGTATCTGTTCTGTTGACATGAGACCACCCCCTAGGTATTATCTACATTTGTGGGGGAATATAGAGTATTATATATTTTGTTGTCATTATATCATCCTTCCAGGCAATACCTCCCCCATTTATGGAGGGTTAGTGTTGTGTACTATCTTTTCTCTTATAATGATACTATCTTTTCACCCTTCTTACGTCAACAAGAAATTGTTACAATCGGCTGTTCAATTAGCAAACTCATTATATATACTAGCAAAAATGTGCGACTGAAAGAAGCAAAGTGTACAACTTATAGTACGTAATCTTTCAAATTTCCATTATTTATCACTAATTGCACTAAAACCTATTGTATTGTATTGTATAAACTTATGTTATAATAGAACAAAATTGTTCGGTGAAAGTCTTATTTGGTGGTAAAATGTTTGGGTTATAGTTACACGTCTTGCCCCTTGCTTCCTGTCCGTGAAGATTCGGTTTTTAATTGACAGCCCATTTAACGCTTTGCGAATATACAAGAAAATTTGCAAATTCCATTTGTCTCCCCTTCATTG
>OY744515.1:134848523-134886023 GCA_963556195.1 Sepiola atlantica
GAATAGAAACGAAAAAGTTAACAATGAAGAGAAAAGATGTAACTGCATAAATCGTAAACTTTGTCCACTACAAAATAAATGCCTAACTAAAAGTGGTGTATACCAAGCAACGATATTTGCTAACGAAAGACCAAATAACAAGAAATACTACGTGGGTATGACATCCTTAGACTTTAAGACCAGATACTATGACCACAAAAGCACATTTAAAAACAAAGAACGTCGAACTAAAACAGCACATGCAAACCATTATTGGGAGCTCAAATAAAAAGGGCACTCACCAATAATTGAATGGAAAATAGTAAGACAGGCCAGTACATGTAGAAACTTAGACGACCCGTGTAGATTATGCCTGAATGAAAAATATGAAATCCTAAATTTTAAAGATCCCCGAAACCTACTAAACGCTAGAAGTTAAATAGCAAAGAGCTGTTTACACAGAAATAAATTTACCTTAGGATGATATATAATAAATAAAAATTAAATAAATAAATAAATAATTTAATAAATAAATAAAAAACTGAACAAGTTAAAATTTAAAACCTAAAATAGAAATACAAGAAACCACGTGTTAAAATAAATTCGCCCACTGTATTGACACAACAAAGGAAACAGGATATAGGAAAATCCATTGTTAACAAAAAATAGGATAGGTATAGGAGCGTCACCAACAAAGCCTTTGTTCGCGGGAAGCCCAACGATTGGCTAAGGGAACAACAAAGAATCTGATTGGTTAACAAGCAAGCCATGTATATAAAAACACCTTACAGAAATAACTCCATGCATTTAGCCTGACGATTCCCCCCGGGGATGAAACACGGGAGCCTCTGTGTAGCTTGATTGCCATATATATTTTCATTGCTTACTATATATATATATATATATATTATTATTATTATTATTATTTTTATTTTTATTATTATTATATTAATGCAATTCTAATGACCATGCACAAAGAAATCTGAATACATAATATATATCAGTTCCTTAATTCCTTATTTCTGCACTTCAGTAAATATTTATCATTTACATTTTCGTTTTACATACAAAAACCATCAGTTTTTCCATGTTTATCTATTTGTAGACCTACACGTGTTTCTTGGCGGATAGAAAAAAATTACAGTTCGAAAGTCTATCCTTCAGTCATCGGGGAATAATAGATATATATGGTGGGGTTGTAGAAACAACTCACACAGTCGAAAGGCAAAAGAAAAACAGAGAAGAAAAAATACGTTTCGGGGACTCTTTTGAGGAGACTGATAAAATTCTGATTATTCAAGATGGCATGGTATGAATTCACGCGAAAAAAAGTATGCAAAGAAAAATGATACCCCAGAAAACATATATATATATATATATATATATATATATATATATATATATATATATATATATATATATATATATATATATTACTTTAATGTAAATATGTGACCCTCTGTACTATAACGAACTTTATTAAACTTCACATTTAATAAAACACCTTTCGAAGATATTACATTATTTTTTGCACACTTCATGTTTAATGCATTTAAATAATTTAAATATAATTTATTTTATTTACTAATATACAATGTTTTTAAATATTTACACAAACACACTCCCAAATTATGAAATAAATCATTGAAATTGAATACACCATTTTACCAACTTCTTACTCATGGTTTTACTGCAATATTAGCAGTAACTATGTGAACGAAAGCCAAAAAGCCTATTATACCGTCCCTTCGTAATAATATAACATTTTATATAATTTACAAACGGTATTTTTAAAATTAACATTGACGTGATTGTAAATAAAATATATTTTTACAGAACAAAGTAATAAAATGTTACCTCACGTATTAAGGGCGAAACAAATGCAATGGTGCAGGCTCAGCTATCAATAAATGTTTACAGAAAGTGTCTGAAACCAACGATAACAAAATAACAGACAAAATAAGAGGCTGAAAACCCTTTTAATACTTTTCACTAACATTCAAAAATATTTTTTATTGTTATGTATTAGTAGATATTTCAGTTTGTTGGTACTCATATCGAATATGAGGAAGTTTTCGGAAACTTCGCGTCAGAAATGTGCGGGCATGTTACGTAAACACCTGAGAGATGCCGAGGCAAATGTTGACAGACGTGAACTTCGATACGCTGATGCATCGTATTTTTTTCAGTTTTATTTTCAAGAAAGATAGCAAATAACCAACAAAAAAACGAACAAAACATAGCGACATCACCGTTAATAAATAATAATAATAATTGCAAAAGAACTGTGATTAAATGCATTTTTTCGTTTCTTTTTGAATTCAGTCAACTAGTTACAAAGTTGTATTTGTGTTTCTTAAACTGAAAAATAATTTGTTGTGTGTGTTTGGGGGCTTTTTGACATTGCCTTTTTTAATCAGTCGGGTTAGAGTTCTGGTTATGGTCGAGTTAGGGTTCGGGTTGAACAGAGACTCGTCTATCTCAACCCTTTGCCTCCGATCTGACGAAAATTTCGTAACAAATGGTCTTCGCATACCTCCCTCAAAATATTATTTCAGTCGGTCTGCGATTTCGGTGATCCAACGCCGTATTCTGTCTATGTTGTCTGCCAACTGACAGCTGATTGGTTAATAATCTCGGCATCTCTCGGGTGTTTACGTAACATGCCCGAACGTTGCTGACGTGAACTTGCAAGAAACTGGTTCATATTCGATATCAGTACCAGTTTATTTAGTATGTATGATCACCATCAATTATTTATTATGAGGTAAGCCGTCAAAGTTTCAGTTGGAGTATTAATAATCAACAAATACACACATAATTTGCTTCATTGCGATTTATCGACGTAATTTAATTTTATATAAATGTTATATACAATTAATGATCAATTGATAAAATTGTTTCACTATTAACTCATCGAAAGGTATACTTGAAATAATGTATCAATTATTCAATAAAAATTAATTCACTAGAAACATTTTTTGCGGTGATACGTGTATTAAGAAGAAAAAAGATTCGAGTCATGAAACATTACAAAAATCTTGCCATTTCAGACGATTATAAACAAAATTCAGTAATAATGTATTAAGAAAAATAAGTACAATTTGTAACAGTCAATTGTACTTATTTCTTAATACATTATTACTGAATTGTGTTTATAATCGTCTGAAATGGCAAGATTTTTGTAATGTTTCATGACTCGAATCTTTTTTCTTCTTAATACACGTATCACCGCAAAAAATGTTTCTAGTGAATTAATTTTTATTGAATAATTGATCACTTTCTACTCTCCGTTTTATACAGTTTCCTTTTATTGCCTTTCTTTCTTTGATATTTATACACGACATTATTTATAATATGTAAACGATTAGAAATTATTAATAAGTGTATTTTTTTATGATTAAAATGTGTTTTTAATATCAATATGTTAATTTACTGTACCATTCACATTTTGAGGCAAGATTTTCTATATATATAAACTTAATACGATACTAAAGTAGATGCAAACAGTGAAAATAATATAAGACACAATTTCTTACTTATTAACAATTTAAAAATAAAATAATCTGAAATAAGATTTTTAAAACCTGGGGTAATTTTTAATTATGTACTGACGGAGTTTCAGTTAGGGACAAACACATAACTTTTATTATAATAAAATTTATCGTTGTAGTTTTTTATCTTTTAATTTGCTCAAGGTATTCGATCTCTGTTAATTTCTAAAGTGTCAGCAATTCGACACATTTTTTGCATAATTATCTTTCAGGATTTACAAGTTTCAGATATTCTTTAGACGAGAATGTATAGATGGTGTTCGTGTCAGCGTCTGTCAAAGATGGCTTCATGATACCACACCTTGCGACATTAAGGAAATAATTTGATTTATTAATTACAACCATTCCAATCAAATCTCTAATTCAATCTTAAGCGAGTATAATGAATAAGGTAATTGAAGAATGTACACGGGTGAGCCGAAATATTTGGATTACATTGAAAACGCGTGTGTTTGATGGCACGTTCGCGAAGGTGGCAAGAAGACGCTGAGCTGAGAGACGTCTTATGATAGACTTATTCAGATAGTAGTGATGGCAGAAAAACACAGTGCATGTTTTGCTTATTCAAGTAGCAGTGATGGCAGAGGGAGACAGCTTATGCTTTGTTTATTCAAGTAGTAGTGATGGAAGAAAAGAGCAATCTATGCTTTGTTTATTCAAGTAGTAATGATGGTCGAGGGAGACAGCCCATGTTTTGCTTATTCGAGTAGTAGCGATGGCAGAGGGAGACAGCTTATGCTTTGTCTATTCATACAATAGTGATCTTTACTTACTAAAGTAATAATCATAGCAGGAATGAACAACTGCTACTTTACATATTCAACTATTAGTGGTCGCCTGAGGAGACAACTCGTTATTTAATTATTAAAGTAATAGTAGTTTTACGGAGAGGAAACACATGCTTTACTTTTTCATATATGCATTGGAGACAATTGATACATTACTTTTTCCAGTAATACAAATAGCTGGAGGGGGACAACAACTGATTTACTTATTCAAGCTTTTGTGATCGCATAGGGAGCCAACTCATGATTTACGTATTCAAATAGTAGTGATAGCGAGGGAAGACAATACATGCTTTCGTTAATAAGGTAGAAGTGATATAACTATATTTAAAAGTAAAATTAGAGAATAAGTGAATTAAGTTTGCATGAAGTCTTTAGAGAGGTAAGCCCCAAAACAGAGCTCATTTTCCCCTGATGATACTAACTATATTGTTAGTTAACCAGTATGCGGACGTAGCTTCTAGTTACACTCTAACCGAGTGTATCTTCTATCTTTTGACTATATTTAAATATAGGCATATATAATAAATAAATACTTACATGTAACTAACACAAATATGCTTGTTTGGTCGCATATGTTTGGCAATAAATGTGCTGCTAGCTATAAATCCTTTAGAAAAAAGCAATGGAATGAATAAAAAACATAGATATCCATTCATACAATTAAGAAAATGAAACAACAAAATTCCAATGGTAAAATATTCGGCGAATGTTCACTGGATTTTATATTTGTTATCGTTTTGAACAGCATCGATTAATCGCTACATTACTACATCATAACACAATTTTCCATTACTTAATTATTATAACAGGGTGAAGTTTGTTATGTAAGTTAAACGTTAACCAGGTGACGAAAAGATGCTGAGCTAGGAGATTGCAAAAGGTTTGAAACTTCACCAAGGAAAAATTTACTCTCTGAATTCAATGAGATAGTTAAAGCTGAATTTCACTGGATGAAACGAAAATAGTAATTGACTTGTCTTTGTCAAAAATAATACGGGTTCAAAAATCACTGGACGTTTACTGTCACTTCTCTCGTTTCTCCTTCGTTCTTCCACTTCTTGGAGTCAGCAGATTTCAGACATTAAATAATCTCAGTGAATTCTTTTTAACCAACATAAATGCAGATAATTCGTTGGTCTATCCTTTTCTTATTCTTGTGCAATAACAAGTCGTTCAGTTTCTCATAGGTAGTTCTTCGATCCACAATAGTAACCTATGATATTGCATTTTTTTAATTTTGAAACTACACGCCAGACGATGACGGGGATGAGACAAGTCCACTGCTTGATCCGAGTTCATGATCATCACGTCCGCCACAGATTTATTGATTTCTCGTGATCTGATATCCTCGGGGTGTTTCGGTTCGGTCTCCCTGGCTTGAAGCAAAACCAGTGAATCCGTATTTGTTGTCCTTCCTGTACTATCCTGACCCTCAAGGTGTTTTTACACATGCACAATATTTCTTGAACGATATTGTTACTCTACTGTGATCAACTGCTCGTTTCAAATTCGATTGTCTTCAAGATGATGGAATTGGAAATGAAAAAAATGGTTATTGGTACAGACTGTGGGCAGAGCATACAGTGTTCAAGTTTGATTAGATAACTTTTCATCATACTTCTGTTGCATAACTTACAATGTGAATGTTATTTGATCTGTGTAAAAACACCGTGAACTTTATAAAAGTGGCGAAAAGACGCTCAATTTGGAGATACTGATCTCGCCTTACCCTACACTCTTCGGGTGTTTCAGTTCTCCCTCCATAGCTTGCAGTAAAGCTAAGTTTATAGTTTTAGGACTTCCTGTACCATCGAAGTCTATTAAAAATGAACGAAATTTCTCGAAACAGCCGGTTACTCTACTGTGATAAACTGCCCCTTCACTATTTGTCAAACATTGATTGTTTATATAGCGTTATAACCCAGTCATAACTCGTAAAACATATGTTTCCTAATTAAAGTACGTTGCGCGTTCACTTTTACGGCTTCAAAATCACCTATGGTTTTAAGCAATGTTCAACATTTCAGCGCGCACATGAATAGCAATGGTAGTACAAACCTTGTCCAATAATGTCCACGTTTCAACGGCGTCTGTAACGTTATATAGGCGTCGCAAACTGTTAATAATTTTTATTTACTAATGAGTCCCCACATATCGAGGCTAAAAGCCATTCGACGATAAGGGTTAATGAGATGGATAGATTGTGAGTTAAAAATAATGAATGGAACGAATAAAATTTGACTACTGTTGAGAACTGTTTCTAAGAAGTATTTATTGACAAGGATTCGAAGATGACTATGTTGCAGCCCACAGGGATGCGCTCTCGTTGTAATGTATTCCACAGATTGGAAGTTATTAGGAAAAAAAAGCTGTTCATGAAAATTCCGTTTCATATTAGTCACACGAAAGAAGATAGGAGAGTGTTTGTGGTAGGAAGACGTGTTATTGCAATAAATGTGTTAGTAGGAACATGGGATTAAAATTCAGTCGCACATCTTTCATGAAAATAACGATAGAGTAGATAAAGACTGCAGTATCTGTTCTTTTAGAAAGGAGTTGTAGATTGCGAAGTCGATTTTGAACTCTGTCACTTCAAGAAAGAGTGCTCTGAACTGTGCCCTCCCAGATGTGGCAGCAGTACTCCATCTAAGGACGTGTCTGACTCTTATATAGGTAGCGGATTGTTTCAGGAATCAAGTATTTTGTGAAGGGTAGAATAATCCAACCATTTTCCCAGTGAGCTTAGCAACAGATTAGATATGTCTTCTATTTTAGATCTAAAGAGGAAGTCAGTTCTACGAGCTTAGTAAACTAAGAGGCTTCCTCAATCAGAGATCCATGTATTTCAACGAGAGTAAAAGAAAGCGCTGGACGTTTGTGATAACAACGGAGAAGCTTGGTTTTAGAGGTGTTAAAGCTAACAATTCATGTTTTCTCATTTCATATCTGCTCCAGATTAGAAAAGAGAGACTTAGCAAATTATCCAAATATTGAAAAACTGTTGACTCACCTTGTAAATATTGAAGCCGGTACAGAAACTCTTAACTTACCTTCGTATTTCTACATCGCAAATATAGTTTATCTTCAAGGCAATTTACACTTGATCCGCCCAAAGTTGTACAACGATGTTATCACTATAATTAAAGTATCACGACACAGAACGAATTCAAATTCTCTATGTTTGCTAGATGCGTCTGCGCATCTATATAAGAGGTGATGTACGTCGGTCTGCCCGTCTGTAATTAACGCTTCAGTTTGAAATATCATTTTCATCATTAAACGCGCAAAGGAAATAGGCGCATCTTTGTTTAGATACGTCCAATCACATATATAAGACCCTCTGTCTGTATGTAGATCTGTCACGCAAAAATTCAAAATAGCATTTTGTCAGTCCGTCCAGATTAGGTTTTAAATAACATTTTCTGGTCTTTTGTAACGGAGAGCAGGAGAGGCAGCCGACGGCTGTGGCCCAGGACCCTTGTACGCGGCGATCGAAGAGAAGACGTTTGGTTTGCTGCTTGTGCGGAGGAGAACTGCGGGCGCGAACCTGGAAACGCCTATTCACGAAAAGTTTTTTTTTGAAGGAGACGGCCGCAAACGGCTTTGGCGTGCTCATTTGCATATGTGAGATATCGCTACTATAAGAAGCACGAAAAACGTGAGTGGAGAGATTCGTTGTGAGGTGAGCGCAAATGAGAGAAGAAGAAGACGAAGAAGAGGAAGAAGAAGAAGAAGAAGAAGAAGAAGAAAGTGCCGCATTTATTTTTGTGAAACGTTCCATTCACTCGTTCAATCTATTTCAGCGTTAATATGACAAACAAGCAGTTCGACAGTCGATTGATTCCATAGTAAAGTGGGGTTGTCACTGATCTCCCGATAGTAGAATGGATGGAACAGGTGCCACTTGTTTGTGAATTGTGCGAATTTTACGAAGTGGCGCGGGTCCTTCCCTTGCGGTTAAGAGGGGGCGCTCTTGCTGTGTATAGACAGCTAGACACGGAACAGAGGTGCAGCATCGTTTATTAAGAGGAAAGCAGTGGCAGTCACCGAGGGCTGGGTCAATGAGGTGGATGATGTTCCCTGGACCAGGATGATGACAGAAATCGTTGCTAGAGTGCACAAAGTAGACCCCGTGTGAGGCAAGTGGTGTGAGGTCGATGTCTGGATTGACACAAGCTCTTTAGCGACCGGGGTGTCACTGGAGCACAATGGAGCTGTGATAGAAGATGCAAGTTGGTTACGCAAGGCAAACGATGCATAACACATAAATCTGGTAGAGGTCGATGCTGTACTAAAGGGTGTTAATATGGCACTGATGTGGGAAGCATCCATATTGCATCTTTTTACCGACTCTGCCTGCGTGTACAAATAAATAGCAGACACTTTTACAGGAAAGTCCCAGGTGCATACTACAGCAGCGAGCAAAATGCTAATAAGATGACGACTCGATGCGCTTTCAAGCTTGATAGAAGAGTACGGGTTGTCAGAACACAACCGAGCTGATAACCTGACGCGCGTACCGCAGCGGTGGCTTGATTTAATTAGAAAGGCAGCTGTACCCCAGAGACATGTATGTACTACATTAACAGGCAGGCCAGAATCCGACCAAATAAGGTCCATCCATCATCAAAGTGGTCACCCTGGCATAAAAAGGACGTGGTACTTTGTTAGGCGGGTCGACCCCACGATTGCTAAGGCATCCGTGAAAACAGTAGTTAAATATTGTAAAGAGTGTCAGTTGATTGATCCGCCGTCCACGCGCTGGCCGAAAGGCAACTTAGACATCGGCGGCATCTGGTATCGAGTGGGTATAGACATAACCCACTACCAGGGAATGCACTATATGTCGCTTATTGACTGTGGGTCCACGCGGTTTTCTGGTTTGGCGTTGTCTAAGACGGCAAGACGCATCAAGCATCGTCGATCAATTGAAAGTCATATTTTACGAGCGCGGGCCACAAATTAGGATATTTACTGACAATGACCCAACATTTTTCACTCAGACTTTCAGAGATTTTGTAAATCAGTGGGAAGTTTGACTGTGATTTCGCTGTGCTAACATACCATCTTCTGCAGACGAGTCATTCGAAGAAAAAGCTGTGTTCGCATCACCGCGAAGAGAGGTGTACAGTCTCCGGCCTGGTTCCGGTGCCGTCGAAGTGTAAAACGGATTGCCACACGAAAACTGTGCGCAGTGATGGAGGCAGTTTTCTGGTATAACGTCACCCCGAAGAACGATTTGTCACTAATTACTTCCCCTGCCAACATAATCCATCCTTACAAGGTCAGACTCAAGGGCATTGATATGATGCCCCCTGATGAGACCGAACAGCATCACATGAGTTACAAGGTGGGGGATCGTGTTTGGACAAGTATCCAGAATAGACAGTGTACATCTCCTTAAACAGTTTGACGCGTTACGGGCGTGATTAGCTCACAGGATGTCATCATTGATGGGATGCGTCTGCACGTAAGGGACCTACGTTCCGTTATCGGCGTGACTGCTTCAGAATTGGAGGTGACAGCACCAATGTATCAGATGATTCTTCTGCACACGAGTCATTCGAAGAAAAAGCTGTGTTCGCATCACCGCGAAGAGAAGTGTACAGTCTCCGGCCTGGTACAGATGCATCGGATGCTCCCTCCGCGGATGAGGTATTTGAAGAAGAAGTCGCAGGCATATTACCGCGGACAAGCACTAGGCAAAAAGACCAATACCGGGTTGCACATTTGTTAACATGCGATCAGCTCGGAGTGTAGAGGAGCGCAGGAGAGGCAGCCGACTGCTGTGGACCAATACACTTGTCCGCGGCGATCGAAGAGAAGACGCTTGGTTTGCTGCTTGTGCGGAGGAGAGCTGCGAGCGCGAACCTGGAAACGCTCATTCACGAAAAGTTTAATTTAATTTTTTTAAGAGGAAACGGCGGTGGGCGGCTTTGGCGTGCTCATTTGCATACGTGAGAAGTCGCTACTATAAGAAGCACGAAAAAACGTGATTTAGGGATATTCGTTGGGAGGTGAGCGCGAACGGAAGAAGAAGAAAGGAAGAAGAAGAAGAAGAAGAAGAAGAAGGAAGTGCCGCATTTATTTTGTGAAACGTTGTGTTTACTCGTTCAAAGAAGGGAACAGAAGAAGAAAGTGCCGCATTTATTTTTGTAAAACGCACCGCTTATCATGCGCAGTGTACGCACACACTCTTGACTTACTTTTATGAGTCATGTCTAGACATGCGTCGGAGTAAAGTACTGTTGATTTAGGATTAGAGTTAGGTTAAAGTTTATTTAGGGTTCGTCTACGTTAGGGTTAAGTCACGGTTAGGGTAAATGTTCGGCTTAAACTACACAAAATGAAGAATATACGTCACTGTGAAACTCATCGCGGAATAATGAAGGGCTATATGCCTGAGTTTATGTGGGAGGAGCAGAAATATAAGGGAAATAAGCTTTTTATTCAAATAGTTAGTGATATGAATGGATTACGTTCCCTTGAGTAAATAATATAATGCTTTTTATTTACTACAGCCTGCATGTTGTCTGTTCTGGGAAGGAGGGTAGCGAGTTATTTTTTTAAAATATAAGAGATCAATACATTCTTCGGTATGTCACGCTAACATTTGAAATACCATATGCATTGATAATGGCGCAGATTGGCTAGACACACTTTAAGAATATCTAAAAGAACTAGCTAAGAAATAACTAATCGATGTCGCAATTCAGTTTCAATTCAATCGTCTTCGAGATGATGAAAGTGGGAATAGAGTAATGGTTACTAGTGCGGACGGCAGCTTAGGCATACAATGTTTAAATTCCATTAAGAGATTTTTTACTTATACTCTGTTGTTAAACTGTCAACGTGAGTGTTATTTAATCTGTGCAGTAACGCTATGGTTGCTCGGCTCATTGTACGCCATAACGACCGTTCGAATTACTAGAAGCTTGAAATTTTTTTATGTCAAGTAGAGAATCAATCAAGAAAATGACACTCCTAATTATCAGACAACCTCGACACATAAATAATGTCTTACTAATACTCTTGGAAAATATACAAATCAAATAATGTTTGTACCAATCTCTGGCTGAAATAGCAGACTATGCAAGTTTCTAAAAACTTTGTGTTGGATATCTGTCTTTGGGATCATCTTAATGACTGCACTGTGGTTTAGATGAATAGGATATTGCATCCGTGTGTCTGATGGATATATTACCTGTTTTACTAAAGAATAACATCCAGCTGTTGACGCGGATACCGCCTGTTTGACCCGAAGAACAGCTGTTGGAACTCACTGCATATAGACGTAAATACATAATTCTGTAGCTAAATAAATAATAAACACATGTAAAACGAACAGGGGACGTATTGGAGAGGGCGTGTCTATATTGTGTGCGAAGGCAACATTGATAATGCATGGGTGTCTAAAAATATTATATTATTCGGTTCGATTTTAGATCCGGAGAAAGAAACTGCTGGCTAAAGAATTCGAGAGTTCGACATTCGTCAATCTCTGTTGTAAACTCAAAACCGTTGCAACCGAACAAAAATGATACACCATTATATTTTATACATGAGGTATTTCTGGTCTTCTTTTAAGCATAGAACATTGCGTAACATAGCAGCAATATACTATGAGTAATGAAACTATTCTAGCAGAAGAAAAACTCCGATATAATATCTACAACGTCGTGGATCTCGAAGACATGGCCCACACCCCGGCAGGAAAAATACCATCGCTTTCTTAAAATTGCATGTGCAGTTAACTGCACAATTACATATTCTTTGAAAGTTAGTTTATAAAATAAATAAACTTTATATTTTAAGCCAACAAGAATATCTAGTTGCTGTATTTAATTGCAATTGACAGTGCGTAATTATTATCGTAAAACTAATCATGTTCCGTGTTATTTTTTTACTTCAAGTTCACTGTTAAATAATAATTTTAAAAGTTACTTGACATAATTTTTACTGAATTTCAAGTCCATATTGTTTGCAACGTGTATTTGGAAATTGACAAAATATGTAAAACTAAAATTTAGTTAATTTATTTTTCACAACGTATTACACTTATATTTTGTGCTAAAATATTTCCGTTAAATATAAATAAATCAATCAATCAATCAATAATAAAATTAGGTGCTCTTCCCATATGTGATCTACCGAATTGTCTGATCTACCGAGTTTTTTTACCATCCTCCCAGGCATTTACTCTTCCTTTTCTATTTCTATCTGGGTAGTCGTCATGATACCGTCTACGCACGGATGACCTTTTGGTTTTGTTTGGGGGAGTATAGTTTAGTATGTGTTATGTTGTCAAGATAGCATACTCCCAGGCATTACTCCCTCCTTTGGGAGACTAGCGTACATCAACAATAAATTGTCACTATAGGATGTGCATTAGCAAATCCAACACTTACATTATATATTTGTTAGTAAATATAGTAACATATGTATTCTCCGTCTCTCCATTTAAGTGTATTTATCTTTTTCTATTTTCTCTTTCCCCTCACTCTCTCTCTCTCTTTCTCTCTCTATCTCTCTCTCTCTCTCTCTCCATCTCTCCCGCTCTCTTACATGCATGTGTTGTTTTCTCTTTAGCTCTCTCTCTGTACACTGGTATCTCTTCTCATTCCTCTATTTGTATAATACAATTTTCTCTCTCTATATATATATTTTTCTTACTCATTTCCTCCCTCTGTATATTCGTCCTTTTCCTGGCAGATGTCAAGCTGACAGAAAAAAAGACGAATATACAAAGAGAGGAAATGGGTAAATGAGTAAATATTTTTATCACTATATCTACTCCCGCCTCCCAGACAATTTAAAAAACTAAAAATATTGTTCGTTAATCCTGAGTAGCTATTCATTAAGCAAATCATTGAATTTGCATTGGTCTCTTAAAATGTATGCATCTATGGGGAGAAGTATATCTAATATATCAAAATATTAGTTTAATAAGAAAAGGCAATTACAGAAAGAGCACTTATGTTACATGATACATTCTTCTCGTTCAAATGTTCGGATATACGCTTATCCAGCATTGCTTTTAGTTGTTGTTTTTTTAATTTTATTTCTCTCTGTCTCTATAAACGCGATGTCGACACAAGTCTTGTCGGTGATTGCGCAAGCACATGCTTCACTATAAACTCCTCGTTACACCGATACCCATTTATTACATCTAGACACGGCAGGTGGCACGTATTAAAGGTCAGATAAGGATTCCTTATCGAAATCCACGTTGTATATTTAGAGGCAAGGATTACAAAATCAAGATTTAAACGCGGATATGAATAGCAGAACTAGATGTGGTTCGTATTGTCTACGTGTAAGCGATTGCAATGTCATCTTATTTGACAGGAATATCACCGAAGATATTGTTATTATACGATAAAGTCGGCTACCACTTGTCAACTTGACACATTCATGATATGTTGTCAGAATTATACTGTACGTTATCGCAAGTGATATTCGAGATAAGCGAGTAAGCGCATAGACTTGTTCAATAAATAGTTATAACTTGTTAAGATCTGATACTAAACTTACATACTCTTACATGCCAACTATATATATATATATATATATATACATATACATACATATATATACACATATATATATGTATATATATTTATATAGATATATAGATATAAATACATAGATATATATATTTATATAGATATATATATATACATATATATATATATATATATATATATATATATATATATATATATACATATGGATATATATATGGGTGTGTGTCGAAATGAAGTTAAGTATGTGTATAGGTTATTATATTTTATATATAGGATTCACTTTTACACTAATAAACCGATTAATATAAATGTTGGAACACGGTATACAGGCGTAAGGCATCTAAATATGGGCTATATTTACTTGAATTTGGTTCATTAAAAGGGGTAAAACAGGATGGAAACCTTTTATGAAAATGAACAAAAAGCTCCTATTTTTGTGAAATGTTAACAATATGTCTGAGGCATCAATTAATTAATATTCTTCAAATTTAATTTCTTTGGAAGTAGTTTAATAGGTGTTAAGGGGAAGGTTAATATGAGCACAATGTCTTATTTAAAAATTAAATATTTAAAATGTTCATTGAATTTGATCCATAGTCAACATGCATATATATATATATATATATATATATATATATATATAATTCTTTTAAATATATATATCATTATTTTAATCAGTAAAAATATGATGAGTTTACTTTTTATGACAAACACCGTCTTATTACAATGTGGTACATCAATTGTTGGAAGCAACATTCGGAGTAGAAAATGTAATGTTTACAATATAGAAGATTACTTGTCTTCGCTGCAATCACGACTTCACAGCAGTCGACTTCTTAATATCTTCATACAGTCACATATGTTTATATCAGATAGTTAAAACTGTATATATATACGCACGCATTATATATATATATATATATATATATATATATATATATATATATATATATAAACATATATAGACATAAATATATATAGACATAAACATAAACATATATATATATATATATATATATATGTAAAAATAATAATGAAATTAAGGATAAGCAAATCAACAACTAGCAAAAATAAACTCAAAAACACATATTGAAAAGTTCTACCGAAATATTTCTATTGTTAAAACATATACACGACACTAAACTCCGTCGTCTCATAGAATCTTGTTTTATCCTCCGTCATAATAATACAATTATTCAAAGACCGGGATTTTATAATATTGCTACATCTTCTGCCAGATCGATTCTAATCGAAATGAACCTAAATAATTATGATAATGGATAACTTTTACAACTTTTAGTCCTTTTTCCTCCTCCTTTTTCTTTTTTTGTAATTCCTTGTTGTCATTTATTTTAAAATTACTACTAATCTTTCTTCCCGACTGTATTAACTTACAGCGTTTCCAATCGGCATTTATAAGCTAACTGTCGATTTTTTTCTTTCTTTCGTTTTCATCTTTTTCTTCTATCTTCTTTTTCTTTTTTCTTTGTCTTTTTTAACGTTTCTTTCTTTCTTTCTCTCTTTCTACTGTGACTATTTTTTAAATCCAAATTGCGTTCTTTGTATACATTTGAAAGCTTTTCTGTTTTTAATGAAAGTACTGCTACCGATTGATGATGATTGTATTTTAACGATAGAAATATTTCGGTAGAACTTTTCAATATATGTTTTTGAGTTTATTTTTGCTAGTTGTTGATTTGCTTATCTTTATTCTATTTTTATTTTTACATATATATATATATATATATATATATATATATATATATATATATATGTGTGTGTGTGTGTGTGTGTGTGTGTGTTGGGGCCACCTGCTTGTGTTTTGGATAATAATGAAAATAAAATCCTTCCGAAATAATGGACATTCTTGGCGTCATTTCGGCAATAGTTTACGCTCGGAATGTTTCATTCTGTCTTGCAGCGATTACATTTTGGAGACGTCTTTTATTGCTTCAAAAACAATAATTAGCAAAATCCTCAATTTTTCCCCGGAAGTGTTCAACATTAATTTTAAGTCAAAAGAGAAGAATACTGAACTAAGGAACAATTTTCTTTCATCAATCTTTCACTGAAGTTAATTGCGTATTTTGAATTAGCCTTCCATACTCGGCGTTGACCGGGAGTCCTTTTACTTTCATTCTTCTTTCTTTCCTTTTCACCCCCTTTTCCCCTCTTGATTACTAATTTACATTTGTGAAAAGATAATATGTTATTTCATGGAGATCACTCCAGACAAGGTATGAAGCCACTTGATGTAAAGAGCTAACAAGAACGAAATATGATCATTGCAAAGACAGGAGATGTCCATTTGACCTTAGTCTTAAAAAGACCAAGGTTATAGGTAGAAGAAAACAGTTAGTGGGAAGAGAGTTCCACAAGCCGCCAGTTCTTTGAAAAAAAAACTACTAGATAACGAAGCTGTATTACATTGAGATATCAAAACAGCGAATTGGTAGAGACCACTGGATACATTCAATAAAAGAATGCTCAATGGCAACTAGAGCAATATATCTTAATAATAAATGCGATATGTCTTTCATTTATCCCTACTATATTGTTATCCAAACTCCTTAGGCTTACTTAATTCAATGATTGAACTAAGTATTTTCAAATACGCTATATATACCGATCGAAAAACTTACATTTTTCTAAATTTAAAAGAAATAATTGAGATTTCGTGTAGTATTCATTGATATTAGTTTTGAATTGCTTTGTCTTTAAAAATAAAGGCAAAACTCATAAAGTAACTAGTCTATATCAGTAATATATAATTGTTTTATTCGACAAATCGAGAGTACGCTGTTTTCCTCATTTCATTATGTAACTAGTTTTAATGGGGAATTTATTTTCATTGTTATACTTATACAAATCAAATCCCTTGATTTTGAATACTGAAAACATTATATGAGATAACCATTCGTAATTTGTTCTTAATTAATAAAATGTGACTGTGTTAATACATAGTAACGATGGAATATATCAAATATCACCATTACAATCATGCGCATTCTCCAAGTTATGTTACCTCAAGTAACAACACATAGCTGTATACTCCACCAGACTAGATAGATTATTGTTTTTGAATCCGGTAAGACCAAGAGACTACAAGAAAGATATACTATAACATAGTTAACTGGTCAATTGGGGTAAGGAAAATTAATGTTCTTAATTTCTTTACTAACTAAACGTTAGAGAGGTACAGGAAAACTTTGATGGAATATTCGAATATCTATGTATCTCATATAGAGATCAAGTGTTAGTTCTAGGAAAGGAGCCCCTTATTTCTGAGAACATCAACTGAAGTAAAATAAAACAAGAGAAAAAATAAAGTAAGGTACGTGTATATGTTTATACATTTCTATATATAGGATTTACTCCTAAACTTATTAATAGATTGTTATAAATTTTGGAACACAGCTGTTAGGAGGAAGGGTAGGTTATATGGGCTATATTTTGTTTCATTTAGTTTCATTATAAGTGGAATAAACAAGGATGGAAGCACTTCGTGAAGATGTACATATCTCTGATTTTTTGTTAATAATAGGCAATATACATCAATTAAAAAATATTCCCCAAATTTTGGTTTCTTTGAAGTATTTTAGAGAAGTTTTAGGAGGCATAAAATAAGCAGAATCTCACATTTGAAAATTAAAACGTATCAGATTTGCACTGAATTTGCTCCATAGTCATGAAACACCAATCAAGTCAGATTCTCGGAGATTATTCTTCCTATCAATAGATTTAAATTACATTAAATTGTAGACATTTTCTTCTATTCAAAATCATCGAATGGATTTTTATCAATATTTTTATTAGGAATCTAAATATTAGTACCATTAAATCTTGATTGTTATCTTCGTAAGAAGTTATAAATATAGTGCATTACATTTTTGTTCGTGGAATGTGATTTACCAGTATGTATGTATGTATGTATGTATGTATGTATATATATATATATATATAGTTCTTTCCAAATATGATGTAAGGTTAAGATCGGGTTCTAACTCTTCCTAATCAGATCTCAGTTTAGGATTGATGTTGATCGATAACATCGAAATGCCTGTGTCCCAGATTTTGTACATGTCTTTGTAATAATCATATATAAAAGCTATATTTGATATTGAGCACTTTTCATGAACCCGGTTTAAATTCTTTCGATTACTACCCTGTGTATGTTTTACCTGGATTATATATATATATATATATATATATATATATATATATATATATATATATATATATTATTTCATGTATCAACATAAAATGTTATGAGGGGATATAATCTGTTATGTACTAATTTTCAGTATTTACTTCAACAGTGGTCAATACTTGAGTATGGCTAGGTAGTAAATTATTACAATATATTTATGGCAATTAAGCTACACAGAGGCTTCCACGCTCCATCATCGTATGGAATCGTCAGGCTATATATATATATATATATATATATATATATATATATATATATAGAGAGAGAGAGAGAGAGAGAGAGATAGGGTGATTGATAGATATATAGATAGATAAATATATAAATATATAGAAAGATATTTATTGAGCTCTTTAGTTTGTTAACAAGGCATTATTTATAGTGTAATGACTATTGAGTTCTTTTGACGATTTGCCATTCAGACGTTAATTTACCCTCCTATTGCTAGGCAATGCGTGGTGGACACGTCTGTGCCCGCTCCGACGACTGAACAAAATATAATTTTAGTATTGGGGTTAGAACCGTGTGACTGACAGAGATGGTCTCCTCCCATACTGATAATTGCAGGTTTGGCATGAAACACACGTGTATATGGATTAATTTTAAAATAATATTTATCAACAATATGTTGTATTAAGGGAAGCGCGAGAGCACTCTATCCCTTAATAGACTTCAAAAACGGCCTATGCTAGAAATCTCATTTCTTTGATCAATCATAACTCAAAAACCAATAAACCAAATTAGTTAAAACTTTGCACAATTTTTTTTTGATGGGTTCTATAAATGTGTAGAATTTCAGCATAATTAGTCAAGGCAACCCAACGATCCAGAAAGGTCAGGCATGATTTTATGTTATCCGTGTGTACGTACGTACGTATGTGCCACCCTGTATCTCATCAACTATTTGATGGATTCAGCTGATTTTTGGCAGAAATAGAGGTTCTAAGGCAGGGGCGAGCAAGCTTTTCAGAGTTAGGGCCTGATGAGACTTTAGGAAGGAGATTGCGGGCCGGAGTGAAAAACGAAATCTCAGAATTACTATATTTTGTTTACATGAATAAATTGTACAAAAATTGCATTGAACACTCTACAAATCAGATATTTTTTCTCAAGAGACTTTTGTATGTGATGTTATAAAAGGCGCCGACGAAGAGCCATTTTGGAACCATAAAAAATAATGACGGGGAAGTAGCAAGTTGATCCAGCATTCGTTTTGACACACCTCACATAAGTTCTCTGTTTCATGCCCTTTCCTCATCTCTCGTTTCCTCTTTGCCTCTCTCTTTCTCTTTTTCTCTTTTAATCTCAGGCCAAGGATTTGAAATTAATAGTCAAAGAAAAAATAATTATACATGCATCATCGCCCGCTTATGTTTATACAATTGTATCCCACTGTAAATCTTAATTCAAAACTACTTTTACGTCTATGTCACAAAATGATATGAGTTTTACTATGAGATCCGCGGGTCGGGTTGCAATAATAAAGCATAGCAGGGTGGCGGGCCGGACGCTAAGCCTTCACGGGCCGAATGTGGTCCACGGGCCGGAGGTTGTCCGCCCCTGTTCTAGGGTCTAGTTGATTGCATTTTAATTTCAGTTTACCATATACCTTAGTTTTCCAGAAAATTCCAAAAAACCTTTAAAATGGTCATTGTATTGAGGCATAGCCTTTACAAAAGTAGTTACATTCCATGATAAATACCAGTATACTGAAATCATATGCCTTTAATAGGGTTAAGATGAAAATTCATCTACACTAAATGTACAAAAGCAAGGAAATTTCAAATTTTTTACACTTTTATTGTCATTAAGGGTATGCGAGTACAACAGGGCTATGTATTTTACTGGTAGGAATTTTTCCTCAGCGCACCTCACACACTTCATCCACTCATGCATAGAGATTTATACTGTAATGATGTGATAATGAAATGGTTTGGTTGATATGTAGTCATATCCTTAATTAATGACAATAAAAGTGTACACATTCGAGAATTTCCTTGCTTTTGTACATTTAGTGTATATGAATTTTTATCGTAACCTTATTAAGGGCATATGATTTCAGTATACTGGCATTTATCATGGAATATATATAGATATGTATATTGCACATAGGGATCCACATAAATGAATTCCAAAATATATGGAGATAGACTAAACTAATTATAATGTGTATTATTTATAGGGAAATGAATACTTAAATTCATAGGTATAAAGTGCTTATTTACATGTTTTTTAAAACCAAATTAAAAACAGTCGTAAAAATATATACAGTTCTCGCAAATACACACTAACAGGAATATTATATACACACATATTTATACACACGCATAATTACTTATATATTATTGTGTACGTACATACTTTCACAGATACGTAAATAACTGTATCATATATATATATATATATATATATATATATATATATATATATATATAAATACAATTGTTGAGAGTTGGAGTTAAAGGTGACCATTTTCCAGGTAGTTCGAATCGTGCTACGTGTTTAATAGCCATCTCTATACTGATAATTCCGCAAGAATGAAACTTATACATCTGTAGATAATTAAATATGAATTATCAAATAATTATTTATAGCCCTATTTTGGGCCGGTCGCTCTAATCATAATACAGACCATCATATCTAAGCTATGAATGCATGTTTCTTTCTGTTGAACACTGTTGTAATGGCTGACTATCGTTGCCCGCCTGCACGGCATAATAGGATTTATTTATCATCAACTTCTGTAGCTATTCAGATAAGCTTTATTGGTTGGGCATCGGGATTTGAAGTTAAATGTGACTTTTGTTCCGGGGTTCGAATCGTGCGACTAGTTTGAATATTTATCTCTACACTGATGCTTCAACAAAGAGGTAAACGTATACGCCTGTAGATAATTACATATGTATTATTAAATAATGCACACACATACATATATATATATACACACACATACATATATATACATATATATATATGTATATATATGTATATATATACATATATATATATGTATATGTATATGTATTTCTACATCAACTAAGGGAACACACACGGTGCATGCAGACGCATACATAGATAACCACGTGTTAGTTCTACCAGATATCACCTATACACATGCAATTCAAACCACTTGTGTAAAATGCACACATCTATACCCGTATAAATATGCATATGTTATATACACTAATATATACATATAGGGAAGCACACGCACATACACACACAGATATATATATAAATGCACATACTTGCACATATGTGTGTACAGAAGCAGACTCCACGTACATATATGCACATACAAACACATATATCCGTATTCTGAACAGCATATAGTTATAGACCTAGACAAACATACGTGGTCAGAAATGCATGTCAATTAATGTCATTTAACTTACATCACCTTCAAGCCAATAAATGCGGAGTACATTCTCTAACCAACCCCTCCAAATTTATGTAGTAAAATGTAAGAAATACTAATGAAAAAGATATATGATGTTATTGACTGGACAGGACGAGATAAGATTCCTTATTTCATTTGGGCATCTCGAGTCTTCCTATTAGTATTTATATAAGCACAAATGATCCTTTATTTCATATATGAGGTAAAGTGAGATGTCTCCTATTTGATTAACCGGTTAAGCTTCATAAACAAAACGGAAACTGTTTCGCCAATCATATTTGACCTAGATGTCTGGTAGGAAAAAATAAAGTTTCGTTTTCGTTCGATTTTATTTCTGACATGTTTCTGCTTTCATAACTGATAACAAAGAGGGAGTCTGATGAGAAAACTTCATCACAGTCGCACCTACTCATACCACAACCCCTTACACTGTAAGGATGCATTGCAGAAATCTAATTAACTTCATCTTTGTGTATTACACCGTGCGTTAGCTAACTTCAGATATATCAGTATATCGACCTTACAATAACCAGCTAATAGACAAAAATTGTAACAAAAATACTTCTTTCCAATATTAATAATGAAACAATAATCAAATATATTTTTGAAACCAGAAACTTACAAACAAAACCCGCTGTTCGACTGCACTATTTAAAAAAGGTTATGTTCTCTTTTGTGTGTAATCGCTTTTCAAATATCGTTCTGCTTCAGCTCTGTCTGTGCAGACACAAGATGACGGCCGCTTTTCATTTTTGATTTCTATGAAAAAATCAATTTCCGGTTTGTTTGTCATTACATTATTTCGTTTTAAGTCTGGATTTCTAATGATATTTTTCCATGTAAAGTTTCGTTCATTTTCCTAAATGTAAACTCTCTCTAACAATTATCTCATACTTTATTTAATTTGGAGAATTGTTCCGGTCGACATCTAATGCTGAGTGCGATTGCTCATTTCCTATTATCTAATAAACAAAGCCAACATATGTTTTCCATCGACTGCACTATTTAAATACATCACGTGCTTTTTGCATCTTTTAGATTACTGCCTGTTCTTGTTCTTGCATTCTGTGAAATATTGTGGTTCGTTTAACGATAATCTATTTTCTTTAAGTCAGGATTTCTGATAATATTTTTCCATGTTACATTTTACTTACAATTATTTTATTTAACATAAAATTAATTTAGTGAAAATAAAATAGAATCTTCTTCCCCATGACGGTCTTAGAATATACATTACAAAATATCCCTTTACAGTTTTTTGTTTAAAACTAAAACTTAAACAGTATGCACTATTGTCACTTTCGTTTGTAACCCACGAGTGTTTCAGTTTTAGTATAACTACTGCCATCTTTTTGGTTTGCATGTCCGAAACAAACTTTTAAATCGATTCACTTTAATTGACTCAGTTACAAAAATATGTAGAATTTCTTTTACATGTAAGAAACTTTTACATATTCCTGTAAAAAGGTTTAGTAGTAGGAAATATAGAAAAGGTGCATGTTAATCATAGAAGCAATTATTTGCTTTGCGAGCGTTTGCCCCATGTGCCGTTCTACACGAGCCAGTACCAATTTTAACTCGTCAGTTTCCATAGAAACTGGGTCAAGTGTTCATTTTGATTTATACGTTTACTTATTTTGGTTTTTAATTTTAATTTAATTTTGATTTTATTCAGTATTTAAATAGAGAGCCGGTGTTTACACAAAATATACTCTTCGTATAAAACTCACATCGTCTTAAAAGTATACGTTGTTTACAAATACATTTAACATTATAAAATTGTACTTTCCTTTGAGCGTTTGTGTATTTATTTAACATTCCTCCCTTTCAAACAGTTATAAACACAAAAATATCGTCGCTTATTCGTACGTTCCTGTGAGCATGCTTTTTCTAAGTTAAATAGTACGAACGTTTAAATGTTCATTATTATTTATAAATTTAATAACAAAATAATACAAGAAGTAATGCTTATATCAGGTTTAGGGATGGAAACAGTAGTTTCTTGATTTTCTCACGCGCGAGATTAAAAAGAAAGTTTAGCCTTAAAGGAATATTCATAGAAGGAACGTTCTTCTTGGGGAAACATAATTGTGTTGTGGATAATCAAGAGAATGAAAATCGAACCAAAATAGTTGGGTTTCATGGCGTCATTTTTGCAATAGTTTACGCTTGGGATGTCTAATCCTATCTTGCAGCAATGACATCTTGGAGCCAACTTCACTTGTTTTAGACACATTAATTATCGAAATCTTTTTTGAAAACATTCAGAAAAAATCAAATTGAACTTAAAGTCTAAAGAAAGGAACACAGGCTATGGTAGAGTTTTCTGTCATGACATTTTCACTGGAATTAATTGTTTGTTTTATATGATAATCACTGAATCTACCACGCGTTGTCCGGAAGCCTTTTTACTTTCAGGTTTTATTTTGCATAATCCCTCTGCTTGCTCGTTACTGCATCTTTTAATGAAAATAATTGTATTTTAAGATGATACAATCAAGGAATATGCTATTTTAAAAAATCGTTTTGCAATAAAATATATCGAACGTCTTAAGCAAAGGTGATATTTACATCCCATAAATATGTTCTCTCTATTAATTTTAATTATGCGTTATTTTGTTTTTTAAATTCGATTTTGAAATTAAATTTAGTGATGACAGTAAAGTTTTGCTATTAAATTATTAATCGAACCAAATTTGTATAAAACAACAACTAATTTTCTTAAGCCAATGACATTTTAATTGGATATAAATAGATTTAAAAACTGTGAATCCTTTAATGCATGATATTTGACTAAGAATTTTAAAACTAGAATATTTCTAGGTTTTCTAAATCCCTTTAAAACTTATATGAATGATGAAGTAATGCAGGTTTCGTCAAGTATAAATATATATGGAAAATAGCAGTATTCGAAATTCGATAGTACATATTCATTATATGAAGTATTGTTTTATTTTTCTTTGGTAGAGTGTCCTTTTTTCTGTGTTTCCTATCAGGCTCTACATTAAATATTTCCTTTCCGTCAAACCCGTTAGTGACTGTGCGACTGTAGAAATGAAACAGAATAATACGCATTCAAACACACAGACACACACACACATATATATATTTATAGGATATATGTATATATATATATATATATAGAGAGAGAGAGAGTATATGTGTGTATATATAGTATATATGTATGTATATATAGGATATATGTGTGTGTATGTATATATATATATATGTATATATATATGTATATATATATATACAGAATATATATAAATAGAATATATATAGAGAGGATAAATATATAAGATATATATATATATATATATATAGGATATATATAGGATATATATAGGATGTATATATATATATATATGATATATATATATATGATATATATATATGATATATATATATATATATATATATATATATATATATATATAGAAAGAAAGAAAAATTCACAAACACCTTGCGACTGTGAGCATTTATAATTTATTTCGACGTCCTAGTCTCTTCAAAATGCTTACGGGACAGCTACATATATATATATATATATATATATATATATATCGATCGTCTTGTGCGATTCCTCATGACCTCGTTTGGCATAAACGTTACCCTCATGTTTCATGTTTGAATCTACGAACTGCGTTCAATCCCATGCGACCACTTGGAACTGCCACTCCTCTACTTATAAGGGTGAAAACCCCGAAACAATATCGTGTGTAGGTATGAAAACAATTAATATTTAACATATATTTATACCACAGTATATATATATATATATATATATATATATATATATATATATATATATATATATATATATATATATATATATATATATATATATATAAACTATTAGAAAACCATCCCAGGACACTTATGAGTAATAAATATATCAATAGTCTAAAATTTTAATGTTAATTTTTTCTTTGAGGGGTATGGTACAGTTTCGCTTGCACTCCAATAAATAGTATAGTGTTTTTATAATGTACCCACGTTACATACCATGTTGCCAAGAATACATATTCCATACTTCATTAATTTTATAGTTTAGGATTTTACAAAGCACACACATATTATTGACGCTTGTACGTGTGCACCAATCATATTAAAAATGTATTACTAAATAATACTCAAAATTGTAGGTAGAGCAATTCTTTTCTCGATTCAATTTTTTGTATCTAACGTATTTTAAGTTTTTTTTGGATAGGCACCACTCTAAATGTTATAGTTTGGAACAAAATAATGTTTCCATATTACTCACGGAATTGACTAGAATACATATTCAAAAATATATGATTATCGGTTAATAAAAATAAAAGTTAAAATAAAAATAAAAATCTTTATATATTTGTGCATCCCCTTAAGTGCTAACATTTACAAAACAAACAATGTACCCAGGTCATTAATTGTAGACAGAGCAGCCATATTGTATTATAAGATAATAGTAATACAATATGAATTCACTTTCTGAGCAGCGATTTCTTAATATCTCTCTCAATGGAGATACTGTCAATATGAGTAGTTTGCTTTTGTGGGTTTTGTTTATTGCATTACGTATTTTTTATGAGTCCATGGAAGAAAAGTCCGGAATCGACATACAAATGCCGGTTGAAGTCCAATGCAGTAATACAAATGGACAACAAAATAACTAATCTATCTACCAATAACTAAAGTATTAAAGAAGAGATGTCAGACCATTATATATTCAAAAATACTGCAAGTATCAAATCAGCTCAATAGTTGAACCTTTAGGTCAAACTAAGCTATCAGCTGAACTGAGTGTAGAAGCTGAGCTGAGTTTAGAAATAAATAAAATTATGACACATTAATTTATGTTAGTTCCAAGAATTCAATAGCAAACACAAGGTTAGGCGCACAGACAATTGTTTTTGAGACGAACGGTCTTAAATGATATTAAGTTGTCTTTTAATCGGCACAGATTCCATGAACACAGACTTACAGGTCGAGCAAAAACAGCAAAGTTTCAAACAACTTGGTATCAATAAAAACATTCCTTCTCAATAATGATCGTACGCCTAAACTGCTGTTGATGTTGAATTCTTATAATATATATGAATGGATATGTTATAATTTTGTTTATTTCAAAATTATATATATATATATATATATATATATATATATATATATATATATATATATATATATATATATATATGTATATATATAGTAAGCAATGAAAATAGATATGGCAATCAAGCGACACAGAGGCTCTCGTGTTTCATCCCCGGGGGGAATCGTCAGGCTAAAGGTATTTAGCCTGACGATTCCCCCCGGGGATGAAACACTGGAGCCTCTGTGTAGCTTGATTGCCATATATATTTTCATTGCTTACTACCTAGCTCTACTCGAGCACTGTTGAAGTAAATACTGAAAACTGACACATAAAAAATTATATCTCCTTATAATATTTTATGTGGATACATGAAGTACTAATATATATATATATATATATATATATATATATATATATATATATATATATATATATATATATATATATATATATGTGTGTGTGTGTGTGTGTGTGTGTAGAAATAAAAATGGAATAAAGAATAAGCAATTCAACAACTAACAAAAATAAACTCAAAAACTCATGTTGTAAAGTTCCACCGAGATATTTCGGTCGTAGATACGGCCATTTTCTATCGGATATCTACGACCGAAATATCTCGGTGGAACTTTACAACATGAGTTTTTGAGTTTATTTTTGTTAGTTGTTGAATTGCTTATTCTTTATTCCATTTTTATTTCTACATATTGTCTGAAACATTGTTTCTTTTTTTCCCATATATATATATATATATATATATATATATATATATATATATATATATATATATATATATATATATATAAGGGGAGTACTATTCCCATCTAGCATTTAGGTAAAATGCTTTTCCGTATTAATAGTCAATTCTTTTCGATTATTGCAACTAAACTAAATAAATAAATGACAGCTATTAAAAAGCGATATATTCACTAGATAGGCTAAGCTCTGTGGTAGAGCGTTGGGATTCAGTCTCTGGCGCCCCAGTTCGTGGTGTTCCTATGCAAACTGAACGTAAACTTTACCTAAAAATTCGTCAACAGGGAGAAGTCATCAAAGAAACCACAAATCCAGTTCCACTTCAGAACTGGATGAATGGGTGTTCTGTCCAACTTTAAACATGGGTCAGAACGATGAAGCAGGATGCGGACTCACGATCGGCCAAACTATCTATGGTGTTCGCCGTTTGAATACATACTTTCTGTCATTCGTCTCAACGTTGGCTATAGACTGTTGTGTTTGGTCAGCCCGCCCTTATACGGGACTCGGTGTATTTATTCAAAGGACCCGACTGAACTTACAAGTCAAGCCAAGTCAAGATTACTATGATCATTATTCTAGTCTGATTTCAAAAGCCGGTATCAAAATACTGTTAATGTAATGAATAGTTGATCTATGTCTTTCACCAAAACTACGTCACTGCTAATATATATTTAAAGCTGTATATTTGAAACCCCTATTTTTATCAGAACATTGACCGCCTATAAACCGTTCACGGATGTGAAACTAAGCAAATGCTCCCCGTCGGACTCCATCCACACTCCGAATGCGTTGTTTCGTTCAGCTTAAGTTCACTGATGTTCCGACGTCTAGCAACTGACTTAGTAAACACCCACAGCCGTATTAACTATCTCACTAACAAAAACCCTGGACACGTTTTAGATCTCCATGTGCCTAACATATGTAGACATTCAGAAAACAGCACTGCTTTTATTACATACGAAGACATTTGCTGAACCATGGGAGAAACTGCTTACATCAGTTGTTAACTGCCGAGACACTGCATCCTTCAAAATGCCAGACTTCTCGAAATTCAGAAACCTACACGTCAAATCAAATCAAATCAAATAAATAAAATTCATTGGCAAAAAATAGCAAAGTGCAACAAGCCATGTAAAAATAAGACTTAGAATATGTGTACATCTATATACGATCTGAATGTTTTATCAAAGGCGACTATAATCCTGGATATGAAACACATCGTCACTACCTCTAACAGGCTGTCCCCGGAAGCAGAATTACGGACAGAAAATGCCGCCTTTCTTTTAATTAGACGAAAACGACCATGGTACATTTTTTGATCGGTCCCGCGGAAAACATGATTTGGCGCTGGAAAACTGCTCGAAAGGTATACTTACATTCTGCTGGATGTTTTATCCAAGAAACGCGTCCCCATAACTGGTTGGTCGTCTGTAGACTGACGACGGCTTCTGGCAGCTTGTTCCACGATGCAGCGGCCCGAGCAAATACAATCCGTCTTCCAAGGATTTGGGTAAAATCGATTTGGATTCGAAGAAGACTATGTTTTAACTGCAGAGAAGAAAACCAGTTGTAACGTTTTCTGCAGATGGGAAACCCTTGCACAGAAGCGCTGTTATTAATCAGACACCTGATTTCTGAACATACACAACTGCATATCATGACTCATTTCGCTGAGAATTGTACATTATACTATACTATACTATACTATACTAGAAAATATATGCTTATTCCGGTCGCATATTTTTGCTTGCCTTGGAGAATGATATAATTTTGAACGAAAATATACTATACACACCCCTAAATGGAGGAGGTAACACCTAAAAAGATGATATCATGACAATAGAACAGATAGTATATTACCCCTCCCAAACCGAGAAGATAATCATCGAAGGATGGTATCATGAGGAACGAGCCCATATTATACTACCCCCAAATAGAAGGTAATACTTGGGAGCATCTCTCCATAAAAGGAGAAAGTAATACCTACGAGTATGGTTTCATGTCAATAGAACATATACTACACTACACCATCCTTACGCCAAAAATGAGAAGATATTCCCCAGGAATATGGTCTCATTACCCCCTCACTCAAAGGAAAATGAGAGGATTACTCCCCCTTCTTTTAACATTGGAGGAGACAATGAGAGCAGAACCGATGCTACACTACCCACCCTCATTAAAAGTTAATACAATAATAGAATAAATACTTTTGTTTTCATTCATTTAAAAAAATATTTTTATGGTTCCTTGGCTTTTTTTTATCGAAATCGCTTCAGACAAGGCATGAAGCTACTTGGTGTAAGGAGCTAAAAAAATACTACTTAGTCAAAAAAAGCAAACGATGAGTGTTGTATGGATAGATTCCTACCTAGAAAACAGACATTATTCTCTCTTTGTCAGAAACAACGCTCATGAGATGTGAGGACTAAAGGACAAAATAAAGGAAGCTAGTTACGAGGCTGCTTAGAGATCAAAGTGTAGTATCTGTTCTCAGCACTACAGCGACCTCAGATCTCACACTGTCGACGAAACTATTGCGTATATATAAGAAAATATGACAATGAAAAAATACAAATATATATTACAGACTATTCATTTATTAGAAACCGTTAATAACATGAATATGCTAATTGAGAAGACCTAAAGGTATTAGAGTATATTTGCAGTTTACTATGTATATGGTATTTCGAACGTCTAACTTGAATAAGCACAACTTGTTTTAATGTTATTATAATTATGATAAATGGCAATATCTTTTGCATTTATTTATTTAACTGGTATAAATAAACTTTTTTTGACCTGTAAGTCACCGAGCACTGTACACTATAATTTCATTATTATCTCTTCTGTTCCTTACAACTTCTTTTTTACAGAAAAGGCGTTGCGAATATCTTTTTATTCTATCGTTATCGCCAGGGAAGTTGCGCGACTGAACACCAATCTCTCGTTTCTTCTTGTAAGGCATTTTTAGTAAGAACTCGTTTCTACCACAACGAAAAGAAACTTTATTTCTCTTCCGAGTTCAGAGATTATTTGAAAGATTTCTCGTCGTATTTGAAAACATTACCACAGGGCTGCTCCTCTGCAAATTAAACCAGTGTCTTCTTAAAATCTGGCGTCAGCAAATTCCTGTCTTCAAAAGTATTTAAATTTGGTCCATTCCATCAATCATTCTCGGTCAAATAATAGGATTCTTAATCTGCCAACTAACAATCATTCCATCTCATTAAAACTTGTCCTCGAGTGGTTTTGGCCTTGATAAATTGTGATCCTTTAGTAAAAGAAAGGTCCAATTCCATGAATTATTAAGTCACGTACTCAAACCTGATGATTTTGTTTTTAGTGTTTCATATTACACTTGACTTGACCTAACACTCAGCCTATGCCGACGTATTTCAAACATGAAATGCTATTTTAACGAACTTGTCTAGCTATAATCACAGCAAAGAACTTATATTTCTCACTCTCTCACAAAACGAAACGAGACATCGATGAACAATTTTTCTCTCTCTAATACATCACGTTTGAAGAACAAGATACCGCAAGGCTTGTTCCCAGCCAACTACAACATAGTTGTCTTCAAGTCTAACATAAACAACTACTTGTTGAGCTGTCATCTTAAATAACTAAGTCCTCTTGAATAATATTCTATCAATTCCACTTATTATTTCTAATCCTTTCGTGGCGGCGACCATCGTCCAACTGACAATCTTATCCCCGAGTGGTTCTTGAGCCTTCATAACCAGTGACCCATCAGTACAAATATAAATAAATAAATAATCAAATGATGGTTCAATGGTAAAAAAAAGATAACTTATTTTTATATAGATTTTTTAAAAGCTGGTTTTAATAAGTAATGCCCTGCAATTTTGCTTATATAAATATGAAACACAGTAGTCTTGATAAATTATCTGAAAAGGCAATTAAAAAAGAAATAAAAATAATTGTTTTTTCTCAATTTACATATTAAGTTACTTACATAAATGTGATAAATCTAGTAACAAAAGTCGGGAGTTGTCCGTAGTTGATAACAGCGTCCATGTTATTGTAGTTATCGACCACACCCCCACTGTTTCAAGTGAACGTTACGTAATTGAATTGAGAATAATGTAGTTCGGACTACTATTCTCATCTTAGTTGTTATATTAATATACTTTTCGCTCGAGGTGTCTCCATAGACACGTGGTGTGAGCAGAAAGAGCATGCGTTAAGAATCAGTTTAAATGACAATCTTGCGCAGGTTGATGATTCAGTCTTTACAACATTGGATAAGAATAACAGAAACATTAAAACTTTTACTTGGTCAAGGCTGACAGAATGAGAACAATCTACTCCACTGAATTAAATAAATGGTTCAGTTAAACATTCCGTATGGCTTTGCGATTTCCACGGAACGTTCGACTATTAAAAAGGTGAAAGAGAGGTTGACAAAAGAGACAAGAGAGAAAGTGAAAACATAGAGAGAACAATGGGAGATCAAAATCTTCCATGTATATGAAACGGAATGTATGTGTGTATGTGTGTGTTTGTATGATGGGGGTGTTCCCTATCGAAATAAAGGTTATATAATCTACAAAAGTTCTAAAAGTGTATTCTTATATACAATTTATAGGGGAAAACAATACGAGTATTCCCAAATCTCTAAGTGCACATCTCAAGGTAAATGAGGGCATAACCCTCTTTAAACTTCAAATGCATGCCATTTTTATAAAATAAAATGATACGTTTAAAGTTTTCTGAGGAAGAAAATGAAAGTGGTCCTAAATATCTAATTAAATATCTATTAAAACTTTAAATATATCCTATTTTTATGACATTTATATCATATATATAAAATTCTCTGAGGAAGACAATGGAAGTGGTCACGAATCCTTACATTACTCTCTATGTGCTGAATATCTACGTGCCCTTTCCTCTGAGTTACCCATGAGGACAGTGGACCCCTTAATACTCCAAATACCTATATCAAGTTTTTTAAAAATTTAAACCATATGTATAAGACACTAATTCAAAGAGTATTTCACCGTTTCATTTTTTCGACTATATAAGGATTTGAAACGGGAGAAGGAGGGGATCAGTAAACACAAAAAGTAATATGTTGTTATGAGCATAGAGAGAAAGTACATAGTAGTGATCCTCATTCAATCCCGTCAAACGTCGGGCCAACTTATATAGAAAAAAGAAAGAAAGTCAGAGAAATGAACTTAGAGATAGAGAGAGAATAAAAGAAAGAGAAAGGATACATAATTGTTTGCGTTTGTTTCTCTGCTTTACGACATGTGAAGCTTACCGTTAATAACGCTTATTGTAAGCGATCTATTTATTGCGAATTTTTCAACATAATATCCTATTCTATGCACATACGAGTGTTTACTTCTTTGTGGACACATCTATTTTTTTAAACGCAGTTTTTTTTAAAATTTTCTTTCAATTGTGAAATTTTGTAAATTAGGAAATAAATGTAATTTAAAAAAGGAAGAGCATAGTTAATTGGAAAAAAGTACAGAAAAAATATCACCAAAGCATGCGTTATGCCCCACTAAGATTACTACTACTTAAAAAAGTAAAGCACGAGTTGTCACCTTTTCTGATCTTTACTACTTGCATAAGTAAGGAATGAATTGTCTCTTTCTTCGATCACTACTACTTAAATAAGTAAAGCATAAGTTGTCTCCCATTGCGGTCTTTACTACTTGAATAAGTATGGCATGAGTAGTCTCTCTCTTTGATCACTGCTACTTGAATAAGTAAATAATGAGTTTTTACTCCCTGCAATTACCACTACTTGAATAAGTATAACATATGTTGTCTCCCTTGCAATCACTATTAATTGAATAAGTAAAACATGTGTTATTTCTTCTGCAACAACTTATATTTGAATAAGTGATGCATGAGTTGTCTTTCTCTCTACGATCATTACAACTTGAATAAGTAATGCATGAGTTGACCCCCTTTGCGATCAGAACTACTTGAATAAGTAATGCATGAGTTTACTCCCTTTGTGATCACTACTACTTGAATAAGTAATGCATGAGTTGACCCCCTTTACGATCACTAGTACTTGAATAAGTAATGCATGAGTTGACTCCCTTTGCGATCAGAACTATTTGAATAAGTAATGCATGAGTTGACTCCCTTTGCGATCAGAACTACTTGAATAAGTAATGCATGAGTTGACCCCCTTTGCGATCAGAACTACTTGAATAAGTAATGCATGAGTTGACTCCTTTTGCGATCAGAACTACTTGAATAAGTAATGCATGAGTTGACTCCCTTTGCGATCACTAGTACTTGAATAAGTAAAGTGTGAATTATCAGTCCCTGTAGCACTACTACTTGAATAATTATAACACGAGTTCTGTCGTTGTAGCCTTCCCATCATTACTACTTCCGATCACTACTCCTTGAGTGTGTATAGTATGAGTGGCCTCTTTTTCGCTTACTACTAATTTAATAGGTAAATCATGTATTATCTCTCCGGTGACAATTACTATTTGAATCAGTAAAGTATGAGTTATCTCTCTCTCCCTTCGATTACTACTACTAGGGTTGGGACGTAATGGGTGACAATTTCAGATTCATGCGAGTAGTATTTTTGTGTTCATTTATACATAAATAACACGAAACAATCAAACATTTTGAAAATTTTGCAAAATTCAGAAGGTGCAGGCTACTAGTTTTTGGCTATTTTACATTCATGAAAACCCTTTCACAGCCTGAAAATGGTCCTAAATTAAAGTACTATATCAGATTTAACCATCTATATCCATTTATAGGTTTTGAGGATGTTTTAGGAACTGCAATGTCGCGTGAAACCACTTTTTCACCGAAAAATGATAGATTTTGAGTCCCGTGGCGCCCTAACGGCTATTTTTGGCCTGAATTTTACAAAATTTTCAAAATGTTTGATTGTTTAGTGTTATTTATGTATAAATGAACACGCAAAAAAATACTACTCGCATGAATCTGAAATTTTCACCCATTACGTCTCACCCCTACTACTACTTGAATAAATGAGGCGTGTGTTATCACCTTTTGCCATCATTACTACTTGTATAAATAAAGAATGTGTTGTATCCCTATGCGCACACTACTACTTGAATAAATAAAGCATCATTAATCTCACTTCTACTTGAATAAGTAACTCATGGGTTGCCTCCCTGGTGTTTAGAACTAATTAAATAAATAAAGCATATGTTATTTCCCCTTCGACAACTACTATATTTAATTCATGAGTTGTCTCCTGAGATCGCCACTACTTTAATAAGTAAAACATGAGTTGCGTTGTTGTCTCCCCATTCCATCATTACAACTTGAATAGGTAAAGCATGAGTTGTCTCCCATGTGATCACCACTACTTGAATAAGTAATGTATAAGTTGTCTCCACATGTTATCACTATTACTTACATAAGAAAATCATTAATTGTCTCCCTATGAACTAAGTAATGCTTGAAAAAGTGAAGCATTATTCATCCTACTCTACGATCACTACTACTTACTATGAGTTACCTATGAGTTTATTCCCCTGCGTTCCTGACTAATTGAATGAATAATTGTATGTGTTTTTCCTCCCTGCCATCACTACCACTTTAATAAGCAAAGAATTAGTAATGCTCTTATTATATTTACTGTGATTAACAATATGTGAAGTACAAGGAACTAAAAGATCTCTAATTAACCAACTTTTAGATAGTTGGTAAAATTGTAATGTTTGCGCATTTTGGGGAATGGGGGCATTTTTAATTTTGTTGAACAGAAAAAACGGAGTTTCCTTGCGGTGACGAGTATTTTGTCATGTAAATAATTAGTAATCTTACTACTTGGTGGATTTTAAGTATAAACTAATAACGGAATTTCTTTTTAGATATTGAAAAACATGCAATTTTAGTCTGCTGGGAGGTGGAACTCAAATAACATTGTTCCGTCAGTTTTTTTATCATGTTATATTCCGTGAAAAACTAAAATACAAATATTTCGATAATTTCTAGATAAAGATTGATAATTTAGATTATATGGATTATTCGGACGACTGTTGCACATCATTTCGGTCGAAATGCGTCTCATCGAACTCGTCGCGCAACAAATAAAATGTTAATTAATAATCAGTTCTAAAGGACATTTTTTCCTGGAGGTTGCAGGTTCAATCGTAAGCGGGTTTCTAAGAATATAAAAATAATTACTTTACACTTCTACCCTGACATGATGATGTATTTAAGACGACGAAGTTTTAATCAGTAGGGAAGCTGTCCCGCTGTACTATGTTCCATAGTTATGGTGGGGAGGGGCAAAAAAGCTGTTTTCTTTTTTTTTTTTAATTTAAAAACTTCGGTCTGTGAAAAATTATGGAACTTCAGAATAATATAACAAATAAATAACAGTTTCTTTACGATGCAACTCAATGATGTGAGAATTCAATTAAGAATGTCCATTCCTGAATTTATATTTTCTATTGCGCTGGGTCAACATGTGTGGAGGCAAATACATTCTGATTCGTCTTTCGTGTGTAATGATGCTCATGTATTTGCTTCCTGCCATTCGTATACATTGATTATAACGTGTGCATCGCCGACATTTTTTAATCCAAAGATGGCGTCAGAAATTACTAGGTAAACGAGTAATTTTAAAATTTAATAAGAAATCGGATATTTTTATATTAAAAAAATAAGTGATTTATCCTACTCCAATGCATGTATTCTATGAAAATTAAAACCCCGAGCGACACGGAGTCGTCCTACTAGTAAACTTATTAAAGTATAGTGAACCTTATGATACGTATTGAATTGATATGTGTTTTTATTAATACTTTTGTTCACCCGAACAATAAATATCACCACTAACGTGTAATGGGGCTACTGTGAAAGTTACCATATTTATAATAAACAGCCTAGGTGTTCACATTACATTACATTTGTTGTAGTTTTTACATTTTTTTGGACATCATTGTGCCTTTCAGCCCACTTTATTTGTATAACGAAACTCACACATAAACTGACGTTTCAGTCTCACTTTTCATATCTATAAACAAATTCCAGGTAAAAGTAACAAAAGTACATTAGAATCTTATATATGAAATAGAGCCAGTAACCCCCATAACCTCCGTATATTTTTGATTAATAGCTTTTTAATAAAAGGTACCTGATTAAATCTGTTTCGCCATTCATCTGAGTCAAATATTAATCTATGTTCTAAAAACAATTGTATTTTCGATCAATTTTAATATTTAATCCGGTTCGGTATCTGATTTTTAATAAGTCCTAAAAATATTAATGGGTTAGTATTTTACCCTAACACCCCGAAGTCACTGTCGTTTATAAAACCGGAAACAAATTGAATAACAGACAATCTTTCGATATTCATCCACAGTAAAGCCTATTGAATAATCTTTATTGGCTAATTTAAAGTGGATATCTTAAAGAAACTTTTTTCAATAATTACCTATTTTAGCTATTTAAAGAATAGCATAATTGACAAAATACTTGCGATAGAGTTTTTAAAATATGAGTATAATAATTATAGTCCAAGACAATAATATAAAAATCGAGTAATTTCTGAAAAAAATAATCTGAATCTTGAATCGATTTCTCATCGTGTGCAGCATTTAATTCGTTCTGGTTTATGTAGTTTTCATTTATAAATTTACACTTATTGCTCAATCAGTTAACGCGTCGCACTTACAAAAAATAGTTGTAAGTTCGAACCTAATTCAAGGCATAATTATCTTTGGTCTCAAAATGAACTTAAACATTCTAAATTACAATATTAAACATATTTTTTAATTTTACATTTATTTTTTCTATAATTTAGCTATTTTACGAAAATGTAAACTCCGGGCGTCGCCGGGTCGTTGTATTAGTAAACTAGTAAATTTGTCGGAAGAATTGAAAAAAAATTCAGAAAGTATAAGTGGTAATTAAAATAAGTTATTTATATATTTTTTGATCAAGATGATCTTTGAATATTATTTATAGTGAAATACGTGTACATGTATAGTGGTTTAAGTTTCAATTTCCAGTCGGATTGTGAATTTTTTTTTTTTTTTCACAATTAGTATTTATAGTAGTGTTGTATTTATATAAAACAAAAATACTTTTAAAAGATCAACATACTATGACATCTGATAAATTATAAGCTAGTTAAATTTACAGTAACAGTTCAAATGAAATATTAATTTTTATCTTAGTAGTATATACTTATTTATAACAGTATGT
>OY744515.1:134888523-135041023 GCA_963556195.1 Sepiola atlantica
AGAAAGCATCGCAAATCGTTACAGCGGAAACGTGCACTGTTTAAACAGGCGGAGAACCAGAAAAAGTGTGAAGTGTACGGGATAAACAAGTCGTATACTTATATAGCCCTGAAGATTTCTTCAGAGAGTACTTAAGTATAGTCTGCTAAACGACACATTAGATGGCGTAATAAAACAAGCGAATTTGGGACGTTTTAGCTTGTTATCTAGTTTGGTATGATATCTGCACTTTATGATGAATCTACACCGCATATTGCAATCAGCACGGTACAAGAGCAAGTAAAACACTTCTCCTAATCGGTTTCGAGGGAATGTGTGATTACCAGGCCTGGGACCATAATACTAACCCTAACCCCGTATTCTAATCCTGACCCTATATTCTAACCCTAAACTTTAACCCTACCCATAACCCTTACTCTAATCCTAATTTTCAAAGAAGAGATCGTCAACACTTCCGCCAACTATTCAAGGATGGGTCTCTGAAGGTTCAGTGATCTATCCCGAAGAATTTTGTAGTTAACGCTCATTAAAACCAACTCAATTAGTAAAGAAAATGAACTTATTAATGTTTTTGGTTGACTTCATGTCTTTGTAAATATGAGTGTACATTTTCGCCAAAATACTGGAGTTGGTGAGATGGGTAACCATATTGACTTTTTAATTTAGTTCTGAAGAAGGTCAAGCTTTGAAATATATTTATTTCGAGAAAGAGGCAGTTATAAAACATATTTATAAACTTAGCTCTTAAAAACGTGCAATAGTCAATTATAATAACTTTTAATAGGTGTATACGTTGACACGATAAACACATCTGTCTTCATTTAAGCATTGTCTATATTAGTTATTATTCTATCATCAACGGTATCCTAAATACGGACTAAAAATCATCATCAAAGTAAATGGAAATGATGTAATTTTTATTTATTCTGTAATTCAATTGACGATGATGAAAAACTTTGCATTATTGACCCCAATACAAACCATAAGTCCGAGATGCACGGTCGAGAATGCCAGGATCGGGATCAGTACGATAATTTCGGCCTCTCTTTATTTTACATGGGTGGCAAAGGACACGAGTTCGTCGAGTGAGGAATACATTTTATAGGACTAAAATAAGATGGAATTCAGTTCCTGGTGCAGAACACAATATTGATCCTTCGTTTCTGGGAAACGCTGAGTTAAAATAACAACTTATGTGTTGTTCATCTGAAGTGTGTAATAAGTGTGTTTTCAAGAAAGCGTGGAGTGCATGAATGGTCATATAGATACCGGCACGAACTGTGGAATCGGCTATGGCGGGTTCAAATCGTATTGGATCTACCGTAGTCATTTACGCACTAACACTGTTGTAAAATAAATAAATACAATAGCAACTTATATTCAATGAAGTGTATACACTCAATTGTTTACAATAAGTATTGTATAAGTATTGTGTTTCAACATTCCACTAATTTCCACATGCGCAACATCCAGAGAACCTCGCTATATGGTTGAGAACAAAATTCTCTCTAGGGGTCAGTATTCTACTTTGGCTTGATATCTACAAGGAAACTATGTATACACCGTACGTCTATTATTTTACTTTCAATGTCCGAATCTTCGCGTCAGGCTATGAACGTTTAATTCTTTATGTATGTGCTCCGGTGTTGGGATCAACGAAATGTTGCTGATGTTCAATCCTCAGTGCCGACGATCCGAAGAATTGCGAATAACTGAAGACTTCTTCCCAGTCATGGATTTAATAAAGGGTTCCTTTCGAAATTTCGGCCAGATTCCCGAGTTCGACAGAAATATTCCTGAGTTCGACAAGGTACATCTGAAGAAAGTTGAAGGTTACATCGGCCGAAACGTTGTTATAAAAACAACCAAGATGAGAACAGTAGTTTGAATATACCAAATTCTACATGAACTAATTATGTGCTTTTTATGCGACATTAACGTTTAATAGTTGTGTAGACTATACATTTACTTTTACCTGTCACGATATGCTTACGTCACGCGCACTAGTGAGTGATCATTACCACCTAGTGGACCTGAAAGGGGTATCATTTTAAGTTAAATTTATTTGCAATACTTATTCCCACTGTAAATTCTAGAAGGTGTTCAATTTATTATTATATATATATCGCCATGTTGTAGACTGTTTACAGTTGTTATAGCAAACTACTGAAGATTATTTTATCCCCTTCTACACCAAATGCATGCCCCTTTTAAATAGACGGACAGTCAAAACCTTGGGAAAATAATTCCGGTGTCTCAATTAATAAGGAGCCGCACCACTGTTGTCATTACCATGACAACCGGTAGGCGAAGGGGACAAGAAGTAAGATTGATTGTAAACAGTTATTGCGAGGAGATGAGAACAGGTCGTCTGCATTTGGGTAAACATGTTTAACATTCGATAAACAAAATTAGTCGTTATATGTAGCCGGTGTTGTTCGGGAAGCTAAATTGTGTAATTATGCGAAATATATCAGATACAATGTAAAAAATAAAAACAAATAGAAGTATGTTGTAAATATAATCGAAGCGATTATTTATTATCCATTGAGTAAATCATGCAGAAGTCTGTGGTGTGTTCGAAAAATGCTAATTCTTCCATTCCGATAATTATTATTTAACCGTGTTATATGTAAGCACATAAAAATTAAGACCTGAAGAGGTAGAAAGCTTAAATAAATAGTTTAATGTTCTCACTGTGACCTAGGAATATTTGTACCTTAATAATATTATTTAAAAAATGTTTTAACACATTTAATGAAAAGAAATAGAACAGGTTAGTGTATAAATAATGTAAGTGAATGTTATGGATCTGTTGTTGTGTTGACTCTGACGACAGGTCTTTTTTCTTTGAATGCCAATCGACAATTTGTTTATTGCGTCAATTGAAAATTCGATAAAAAGTATTTAGAATAGCCAATCAATCCCCCTGCAAAAAAGAAAGTGTAGTACAAGCACGCGTTCCGTATTTTAGTTGAAAATGAAGAGTAGCTATCAAACAACAGAAAAAGAAAAAATATGATATGATAACAGTGTTAAGAAGCAATAGCATCCCCCAAAGGAGACTTCGCAGTGTAAGTCCGTTACAGTGGTAGAAGATATGATTGTGAGAGTGAAAATAACTTCGACGTTTATATGAATTATTATGTTAGGAGAAGCTGTCGAGCCGAGAAAAATGTAAAAAATATTGAAAGTGAACGACAAAAACGAATATTTTCCGACAACACACATAAAGAATTGTGCTAAACAGCTGCCGAAGACGATTTGCATATGCCCCTTTTATATATATAGCTGTGCCCATCAATTGAATAGGGCGAAACACACACTTTACTTTATTATGAAGATAACTTGTTTTTTTATATATTCATACAAGCAAGTTTTACTGCCGTAAAATAAATAGAAAAATAAAAAGTATGTATTAAATTTAAAAGATTCATGACGAGTAACACATGTAGCAGTTCCATGTGTATTTTTCTTGAGTTTATTCTTGTCACTTTTCTGAGTTCACGTCAACTCAGGATTACTACACACATAAACACATAATAATAATAATAATAATAATAATAATAATAATAATAATAATAATAATAATAATAATAATAATGCTATTTTATTTTCAAAATTTTAATTATGCAGAATGTTTCGCTCGCGTCATGTCTTAATATTACGATTTGTACTCTATTTTGCTGGTATGATTTCTAAGGCGACACACTCGTACGATATCATGTCCCTCTGTATTGATTTTCGTTAAACTATCAGGGCTACCCGGTGTTGCCCAGGGTCAGTAGTAAATTATTTATTATATCCATAAAAATTGATTTACTACTATTGTAACATGCGCAGTAATTACCATATATATATATATATATATATATATATATATATATATATATATATATATATATATATATATATATATATATATATGCAAGATAATTTATGATCACAAAAGAGCTATCAAAACTAACAACACACTCGATGCGTAATGTTCTCATGCTATGGAATATGATCCTCATTTTGACTTTAAAACCTTCATTTTAATTAAACACATACAAATCTACGCGACGATTTATGAAATAAGCTCTCATAGCCCACTCAACAAATACTATTAAACAAATAATGAGCTTCTAATATGTCTTCACCAACCTATATAAAGCTATTATTAATGACAATAATATAGACCGGGTGATTTCATGCTTTTTAATTTGGTCCTTTGAATTTCCTTCAAGCTCACATTGTCAAAACGTATTACGCTCTGATAACAGCGAAACAGAGGTTATCTTCTACATAATGTCTATATTGTCTATGTAAGAAACATGTGGGTCTTATTCACAATAGGTATGCATAGACGGACAGAGATTCAAAATAATGATGTTAATCAAAACATGTATCAGTTCACCGACCGAAGACAAATAACACTTTCATTTTTATTTTTTTTATTTCAAGGAACAACTAACAGCCATCCAAAGAAAAAGAGGGAGAGAGATAGAGGGGTGTAAGAATTGCGAGAAAGAGACAGACGTATAGGGAGACATAAAGAAGGGAAGATAGAAAAAGAAAGAGAGAGGGGAAAAAGAGATAGAGAGAAAGAAAATAACTTTTCATACAATTTCTAATATTATTTCCGGTGGCCATGTTGGTTTTGTGTATGTCATATCAACCCATTCAACCTATTTAATGTCGAAACATGATCGGCATTATATTCAATCAATTATGTCTGATTATTAGAATATCAGTTGCAATTCAGCCTATAACTGGGGTAAATTCTTAGCTGATACTTGTCCGTCCGTATTAATACGTAGATCCGATGGCATTTGAACTCGAAATCGCCGATTCCTAAGTACGCGACGGTATTCGGCAGACCAATAACGAAACCCACGCAATCTTGGAAACTCTTAATAATAATAACAGACATATTATTAAAACATATGTTAGCAATTCATTAACTCCAGACAAATAAAAAATGTAATTTGTATTTTTTCTATTCATAAAACAATAACTATATGCTCTCTCTCTCTCTCTCTCATATATATATATATATATATATAAAGTTAAGTATATATATATACCTACCGATGTAAATAGTAATCTCCTAAACTAATGAACGTATCATTATGAATTTTGTTATATATATTCTAGGCAACACAGCGAGTAAAAAAAGTACATTATTATCTTTGCAAACATGTTAATATTTAGGGTGTTCATATATATATATATATATATATATATATATATATATGTATATATATATATATATATATATATATATATATATAGTCTAAAGAAGCGTTAAGTTATTTTAAACATAAAGACAAAAAAAGGAAAATGCAGTTTAAATTCCCAGAGAAACTAACTAAATCCAAAATAGTGCAGCCTTAACATTCGTTGGAAAATTCATGAATAAATAAAAATATATAATAATAAGTAAATAAAATAAAAAGCGGGGATTAAGTATCTAACAGTGAAACAAAAACAGGAGACCTTAACGTAAGCGTCTAATATTAACACGGGGATCATCAGCTGTTTACCATGTAACTGTTTCGGAGATTTAAAAACAGGGCAATTATAATATGCATGGCTCTCCAATGGTACTGATCAAACTACCATTTTCCCAATAATCAAGTGTCGAAATAATTCAGCTTAAAATTTCACTTATATATACATAAATAATAATAATAATCAAATAATAATAATAATAATAATAATAATAATAATAATAATAATAATAATAATAATAATAATAATAATAATAATATACTATCCTTAAGACTACCGTGTGATATGGTAATTGGCATATCAAATAAAATTCATTATAACAATAATAATAATAATAATAATAATAATAATAATAATAATAATAATAATAATAATAATAATAATAATAATAATAATAATACTATCTAAACACTACACCCAAGAACCATTCTTCCATATGGTAGCTAAAAATAAAATTATATAGGAATTAAAGTTGCATTTAAAAAAACAAAAAAAAACAAAAAAAACAAAAGAAAAACTTAAGTACCTTAGGTACCAGAAAGGCAATTAGATAAGAGGAAGGAAACCTAGCCATACAGATCTAAATACCCAATATATAGTCTAAAAAAGCTTTGAGTTATTTTAAACATAAAGACAAAAAAAGGAAAATGCAGTATATATATATATATATATATATATATATATATATATATATATATATAATTTTTATTTTACATAAAAAAATTGATAAACCGAACATATATGAATTTTGGAATATATATTCTCGCAACCTGTTGAGTGATATGTACACAATATATATTTTTTAATTTTGTGATTTAGGGCTTACCCCCACCCAAACTCGCACCAGTCCCCGAAATACTTAGACTAATTAAGACATAAAAAAAAGATGTTTTAAAACATTATCTAAACCCAGAACTAAGATATATTTTTATATGAATCTTGTGTTTATAAAGTATATATAAGAAAGCCCTAGATAAGCAAACGTTAATCAACTTAAATTTAGTGTAATAACTAGAAGAACACCTCCTCCAGAGAACGTATAATCAATACGTAAAATATTTTGAGCTACATATTTTAATACTTAGCTATAGAGGAGACACCTGTCTACTTCATCTATACCGTAAATGAAGAAACGTAATTTATTTTTGACAGCTTAATTAACTAAATGTTATTTTTTTTAACATTTGCCGAAAAGAATAATGTGCTCATGTTAATCACTGTGTTGCCTGGAATATATATTCTAAAATTTATAATGATATGTTGTATACTTTAGGAAATTCCCTTAACAGTTACAAATTCTACATAAATTGCAAGTCTACATTACAGAATAAGCACAGCAAATAGTAATCCTTCGAGACGTAAAGTACATTTTTATTTTTATTAATATAGCTATCGTTCTATTAAAATAATTGTCATTACATAATTTATTGTCTGAAGTATACATTCGCTTTAAGGAACCCCAGTAAATTTTCATTGATATATCCTATGTATTTTCTATCAATATATCTATCTATTTATTTATATAAAAATATTTCTATACAATTCCCGTGAGTCAATATTATGGGTATCGTATATTTGGTCGTTACTGTTTTAGGGGTTTGATTATGTGTCTTCTAAAGGAATTAGGAAGAGAAACTGGGTTTAAGGATTAAGGAGGTTAAAATAAACATTAATTAAATTCGTGTTTAAATCCTGGATTAAAGAACTTTAAATAAATCCCGAAGGAATTTAAATAAAGGTATTAGCTAGGCTTTTATGTGTATCGGTAAGTCCAGTTTATGAGTTATCTCCTGTGGATGCATCTCTTAAGAATTTCATCTCGAATATTCGAACAAACTGTATTTGGATCAGTGATGGCCCTTGATATATGGTATTTTTCAGCGTCAAGCAGCGGGCATCTATTCCTTTAGAAGACACATCATCAAACCTCAAAACAGCAACAGCCAAATATACGATGCCCATACGATACGGGAATTATATAGAATTTTTTTTTTTAATTTCTTATTTTATATCTCTTTAAATCGCCTCTGGTTTAAATCTCAACTGTTACTTTTCCCCCGTCTTTTTTCAAACTTTATTAAACGTTTCTTAAACTAAATTTAAACAAACATACACAACACTCTAAGCAAATAACGCGTCTAAACGAGAGTGACACGTGACTTCACATTTCCGAAACAGATGACAACAGAAGCTGAAGAGAGCCGGATGGCTAAGTCCTTCCGTGCTTGAAACCGAGGGTACGAATGTTGTACTAAGTTTCCTGTATCGAGATAAATATATATATATATATATATATATATATATATATATATATATATATATATATATATATATATATATATATATATATGGTGGGCAAAAATAAGGGTCCTATTTTTAAAAATTCATAACTTTTTTATTTATTGATTTTTAAAAAAAATTTTTTTAGAATAAGTAAAGGACCCCTTCCGAAGCAAGCATGAGCCGTATTAGCCCTAAGGAACGTACCCTCATTTAGAAAATATTATTTTTGCTTAAAAAACTCAAAACAGTGTAAAAAACAATACTTTAGTTTTTGTAAGTTTTAAGAAGTGTTTTTCGGCTAAAATTTGTTTTGTTTATTTCAAAAAATCTCGGAAGGGTCAGTCTACACACACATAAAGTTTGGTGAGTTTAACTTTTATTTTGTCGAAGTTATTCAAATTCCAGTTATTCAAATTTAAAGATAGGACCCTTATTTTGGCCCACCCTGTGTGTATATATATATATATATATATATATATATATATATATATATATATATATATATATATATATATATATATATATATTAGAGAGAGAGAGTAAAGAAAGCGAAAGAAGGGATGGAAAGATATATAGATTATATTGACTTTTATGTCGAGGTTTACCTTTGTATTCACGATGAGATAAAACAACGTCTGGGGATTAAAATAATTGGTAAGTTCCTAATCCCAAACCTTCCAGAACTCTCCTGCAGACAATGACATCTGTTGTAAACGCTATTAGTTTATGACTTCTGTTTTTGCTTTATGTCCCTTGTAGAACGTACATCTATTAGACAGACATTTGATGTCTCATCGTCTAGAAGTCAAAATGGCAGACGTGCTTAAATACTTTTCCGCTCATTACGGAGTAGGGTCATGAATGAAGTCAAGTTTCTAAGCACGTCATTTCGAGATCAACCATAGCTGATATATATTTATCTATCTATATACATAGAAAACTATATACCACTAAAACTCTGTTAATTTTGTTTTCTTGTTTGTCTCCGAACGTACTGGATGAGTTATCTGGCTCAGGTATACGTCCTTGACAATCAGTCCACCAGTGAATTTGTTGCTGTCCGACTGAGATTTGATCTTGTTCAGTCTAAGAAGATCCACTCACTCGGGCTTTACCTTCTCTTTGAGAAATGGTTTCTTTATTGCTAATCGCCCGAGGCCTCTATACCGGGGAATACCGACGGGCTGCTCATACATTTACTAGGGCAGCGCACGCTAATGCTAGTGTTCTAGCTTTTCAAAACCACACCTGACCTTGTGTCTAACCCCCTGAAGAGGCCATAAATAAAATACTGGATGATCCTATTTATCTACTTCCCACGGAGCAGAATGTGATACAAGGTCGGAAAGTGGGAGTTGATAAGTCAGCACTCTACAAGAAGAGTAATTTAGGGGACTTTAAAAAATTGCCTGGGCAGCTCCGTCGGCATTCACCGGTAGGGTCTCCTCAGACAGTAAGCAATAAACGTATTCCTCCCCAAAGAGGGTAGGCAAAGAGGTGGACCTCCTAGAACTGCACAGGACACATCCATAGCCCGGCGTAAATCAAGCCCCGAAGGCCAAGAAAATACCAGTTTATGGGGTGTAGTATCCATCGGAACATATACTACACTTTGATCGCGACCAAGATGCCACGAATGACATCGTCGCTGTGTGGTATAAGCCATTAAAATAGACGATTGGATGATAATGAATTACGTTACTAAGAGATGACACCAGGAACACTCTGTATGACGTCAACAAGTGATGTAATTTACTAAAAGCGGTGTAAGACACTGGAGAAATACTTTATAAAGTCAAAACGAGGGGACGAAGACAGGCTCTATGTGCCCCCTTGACTAGTAGCCGAAAGCAATATCCCCTCTTACGAGTCAAGGAACGCTTACAGTGAAACTAATGTCTTCAACCAGCTACCGCGACTTCGGTCGTCGAAAGTCAACATCTAGCAATTCTGCAGCTCAACATCGAAGGGGTAACTATGCCAAAGCTCGATGTCCTTGCTCAAATTGCCACCAACACCGAGGCAAACGTCATTCTCCTCCAGGAGACACACTAAGTCAGTGACACCAGTCTTAAACTCCCAGACTTCACACTCGCTGGCTACACCAGCAGCAAACATCATGGCATCGCGACGTTCGTGAAGAACAATGTACCATGGTCGCCTGCTAGTCAGTCGACCAATGATGCCACAGTTGAGTGGATTAGTACGAAGGTGACCGAGAATACCATAGTCAACATCTACAAGCCACCTCCATCCCGTTTGGAGCCGCACACCATCCCGGATGTGCCGGCACCTGCAATTTATGCTGGTGATTTCAATAGTCGCCACACCAATTGGGGATACAACATCACCAACCAGGACGGGATCACTCTATCTGAATGGGCATCTGCTGTAGATGCCACACTCCTCTACGACCCGAAGGAGCCTTCGTCGTTCACCTCGGGACGATTGAACACTGGGACCAACCCCGACTTGGCCTTCTTTAAGAACCTCCCGCACCAAGCACTGCCGGAGAGACGCATCCTGAACCGGTTCCCTCACTCACAACATCGTCCATCGCTGATCACAACACCACCCTTGATCCAGCCAATAGGGGGAAGACCAGTCCGGATATGGAACTTCCGCAAAGCGGATTGGCAACGCTACAAGAAGGAGGTCGAAACATCAGTTAAGGCTCTACCAACACCTCGAGCCGACAACACCGACGATGCTTATGAAGCCTACACAGAGATGCTGCTAAAGACTGTAAAGAAACACATTCCCCGCGGACGACGTACCAACTATATCCCTTGCTGGGACGAGGAATGCGAAGATCTGACTCCACAATTAGTGAGGAGAGAGCAGCAGCAGCTACCAGCCTTTTGGATAGACTAAACACCAAGCGCCAGGAGAGATGGGAAGAAACCGTGGAGACGATCGACTTCACTCACTCGAGACGGAGAGTCTGGCAGACCATCAACAAGCTCACTTGTCGTGCAAGTAAACCATCTCCTTGCCCCATCACTGCCAATTCCATCGCAGCACAGCTCATCAAGAATGGTAGCTTCCCAGATGCGGACAAGTACTTCACAAGAGACACCACAACCAAACTGAGGGATCTCCACACCTCACCGAGTGCCGACACTGACCTCTCGGGTGAGTTTACGCCTGAAGTCGAATAAAGATCGTGGATCTGATAACATCCACCCGGGGTTTGTCATCCACCAAGGACGGAAAGCAACAGAATGGCTACGCCTACTCTACACCGTGTGCTACAGAACATCACGGCTGCCAAAGATCTGGCGCCGAGCAAAGATCATCGCTCTAGCCAAGCCAAAAAAGCCGCTCGATGACCCCAAAAGCTACCGCCCGATCACGCTTCTCTGTGTCCCATACAAACTCCTGGAACGGCTACTATATGCGCGCCTCGAACCGGGTGTCGAAATAATACGTCCTAAGGAACAAGCCGGCTTCCGTCGTGGCAAGTCAACAACAGACCAAGTCGCCTTGCTAACCCAGGACATCGAGAGCGCCTTCCAGAGAGGAGAAAAAGCCGGCACTGTCCTACTTGACCTCACGGCTGCATACGACACCATCTGGTTACGTGGACTCCATGTTAAGCTGCTGCAAACCATTCCAGATCGACACCTGCTGAGTTTCATCATGGAGATGCTGAGAAATCGTAGGTTCTCCCTCCACACCAGCGACGGCCAACGCAGCAGACTACGGAAACTTAAGAACGGCGTCCCGCAAGGCTCGGTTTTGTCCCCGATGCTCTTCAACATATACATCTACGACATACCGACAACAACAGCCAAAAATACGGGTACGCCGACGACCTAGCTATCCTACAGACGGGCAAAAAATGGGAGACTATCGAGGCTGGGCTCACTGCGGACATGACGACCTTGTCCAGGTACCTCAAGAACTGGCGGCTGAAACTCAGTGTGGGCAAGACCATGTCCGCGGTATTCCACCTCAACAACCGCGAGGTCAAACGCAAGCTTAAAGTGATGGTCAACAACACCGCCCTCCTGTTCGACGCCACCCCGACGTACCTTGGCGTGAAACTCGACCGCTCACTGACATACCATCAACATGACGGCAAAGGTGACATCACGTGCCGCACTGATTTGTCGTCTGGCCGGTACACATGGGGAGCTGCAACCAAGACCCTGCGGATATCCACCCAAACACTGGTTTTCGCAGCGGCCGAGTACTGCGCCCCGGTTTGGTGCATAAGTACCCACACTAAGAAAGTGGACGCAACTCTAAACACCGCCATGCGCACAGTCTCTGGGACACTCCGCATCACGCTGGCGAACCAACTACCGATACTCTCCGGTATTGCCCCACCCGCTATCTGACGAGAAGCGACTGTCCTTGCACTGTCACGCAAGGCGAAGATCGACAAGAGACATCTGCTCCATGACATCATGAGCAAACCCCCTCAACCAGTACGCCTCAAATCACGCCACGCACTCTCCCAGCACGCGCATCACCTTCTGGAAACCGTCCCAGATGCTCAAAGCAGATGTGGACCAAGAACCGCTGGAGGGAAGATTGGCAGCAAGCTGACCAACACCGACTGCACAGGTTCATCACCGACCCAGACGACATACCAGGGGCTGAGCTGCCACGAAGGTAATGGACTAATCTGAACCGCCTGAGAACTGGTGTGGGCCGTTTTTCTGCCACAATGAGAGACTGGGATAGGGTGCTGCCTGTGAATGTGGCCACCCAGACCAGACAGTTACACACGTCATAGAGGAATGCCCGCTATTAAAACCACCCAATTGCGAGCAGGGCATAGCGGACCTTGATTACGAGACGAGAACCTGGCTTGCCAAGACCGAGCTGCAGCTTTGAGGGAGCTGGCACAAGTCGGAACAGAGATAACACATGAAGGATACGTATATATGCTAGAATAATTGTCTAGATCAGGAGCGGGTATTTATCTACCTCCCACAAAGTAAAATGTGACACAAGGTCGGAAAGTGGGATTTGATAAGTCAGATATATCTTTTTTTTCTCAATCATGTTTTTCTTAACCCTGTTTCTTTTTCTCATTAAGTCCTGGTTTTCCTCTGACATCCATTTCCACATCTTCGCGAACAAAACTACGAAGAGTCCGCTCTGCTCAACTTCACATTAAAAATTAACTAAAGTTGCCTGTTTCATCTACTTTTATTTCTCACTTTTTTCCGGTATCTTCGTTCTCATAACATAAAACGTTGCCTTCTTCCCCTCTGACGCCAGTTAAGTACTGGCGAGCACGAGTGAAGATACAAGTCGAGATCACACTTCCTCGCCAACCCTTCCCCTTTCTCTCTCATTTGTAATGCTGACGTTGAGAAAGAGAGAAAAAAGCAGTCATTTGTCTTGCCTTCCTCTTTCCTCACTATAGTATGCGTGGTGACACACGGATGCGCCGTTTCTGTTTATATTATTTTACGCCGATATCAATGGTATTCCTTTGCTTGAAATCATTATTTAGGTGTTGAATCTGCTCAATACGTCAGATTACTTATGAATTGAGTGCATACACACATAAACAGGTTGGTAAGAATTGACTCAAATTCAATACATATTTCTTATGTCTTTTAAACAATTAGAAATCAACACTTACAAACAAAACAAATGGAAGTCTCTCCCTCCAAGGTACGAAACCACTTCATAAAGGAGCTAAAAAGAACGAAAGATTATTATCGCAACGACAGAGAATGCCAATTGCATTGAAAAGACCAAAGCTACAGTATAAGAAGAACACAGTCAGCAGAAAAACAGTTCAACAAACCTGAATTTCTGGGGAAAACACTATTGGAATAAGAAGATGTATTATAATGAGACATCGCAACAGCGGATTGATGTAGACCACTCAACGAACGAGTCAAACGAGCTGGAACAAAGGAATTAGGAAATAAATCAGAATCGATTTTACGAGAAGCAGAAAGAGCAATTGATCTAATGTATAGACTCTAAGAAAGATTTGTTAGGAAAGAAAAACTAAGAAGTTTCAGAGTCAATTTCTCCTCATAAACAGAGCCATTCATCGAACATCTCAAAATGAAAAGTTTCACGTCTACGATTGAAAGACACAAGTCTAAACAAGAGTAATTGAAACAAGTCATTTAATACCCCAGGTGCTACTTATTTTCGTTTGTACGTAATTGCTTCGTTGGTTGTGAAATTCTAAACATTACAATATTTTGATATTTTTTTCAATTCTTTATCCAACTGGGCAACGTCTATATTCCGACAAACCTATGAAACAGAAGCAATTAACTTATGTTCACTGGAATACATATTTCATAATCAGACGCAACAACTGATTTTCTCTAAACTCTAACTCTTGCTTAACGTGGTAGAGACAATGGACACGAAGTAATGTCAGAGCTATGTCATCTGGAAATTCAGAGCAGTCCATGGCGGATAGGTTTGACACCAAGCGGTATTGACAGAGCTCCAGAAGAAATCCAAGAGGATTCAGCAGAAAGATCCGTCGTCTACTTGTCGTTTTTTTCTCTGTATGTTGCAAACAAAGACGTGTCATGATCGAAACCGCAAATCAATGTGGTGAAAGTGGCAACGTTCCATTGTATGTTCAGGGCAAAACCTTCCCCGACATCGCCTGCAACTGTTGATCCTTGCTGCTCTTGATGTTGAGGGTAACATCTACAATACTGCAGGTTAAACGAATAGTACGATGAACGTGGAGGACTTCACACATACCAGACAATCCTGATACAGGATCTTCGTTGGCTCTATGCAAAAGTCCAACTCGCTTAACAAACAAACAAGTGTAAAGGTTTCGCAGCAGCTGAATGAAATATTAGTATCGTCTGTAATGTAACCAAAACATCAGCTGTTCTTTCTCAAGGACCTTAAATCTTAAAGGTTGTATATAAATCGGGAACCAACATTGGTAGAAGAAACAGAGGTTATTTTGTACACATAATTTACAAAACGAATCGCTGTACAGCAAGATAATCTATTATTCGTACAGCGAGTTCACATTTAACAATTCCTATTGCAGATAAATCGATGATTGCAAAGTTAATCCGTTTCGACCAATTAATCATCAAGTATAGCCTGGATGCATCATGCAATCAGCAGCCAGATGCAGACAATTAATCATGCTTTTCCAATTCCAGGTATATGTCGGCTATTGTCTGCTTTACCGTTTCCACATCCACCGGAAGTTTGAGGCAGATCAATCACAGATTATTTTCAGTCGGAGAAATAAGTTGAGAGAAACATGGATGAATCTCTGTATATTAAGGAGGATTTTGTTTTTCGAAGATCTCAACTGATGTTTCAAAATATTCTCTCTATATAGGCTAGGTCGAGAATAATTAATAACTTGCAAGACCTGTGTCCCGGCGTTGCCCGGGAGAAATGTAAAATAATAATTTAATTTAAAAAAAAGTATCTAAGTATTAGAGTATTAATCATGAATAGAAAATGCAGAAAATAACCCATTCTACTGTGAGTAATTTAGATGATTAAAATAGGATTTATTAATTAAGTATTTATTGTCTTAACTCTTACAAAATCATGAAATAAATGCATTGCAAGAAGTGGGTGCTCAGTTTAGGTAAATGTATAGAGGAATGTGATCCCCACTTTATAATAAAAATGTTTAAATTATTTTGAAAAATTCCTTCTTTTACGGAAAATCTTTCAACCAAAGTAAGTAGAATCTGATTTTTAGAGTTGTGGTGTGGATGCTAAACTTGTAAAACAGTTCGTAAAACATTCTTATATATTTGTAAGCCACAAAATAATTCTTGCAAGCCAACTTGTTTTCGCATCGTCGTTACCTTATACTAGTAATTTGTTACATATTTGCATTAATAAAACAATTTATATATTTGTAAATAACAAAATACTAATTCGAAACAAACTTGTATTCGCTTCGTGTATTTTAATACGTTCGTATTTTTTACGTATTTGTGTTAATAAAAAGATTATATAATAAAATGATTATTAGAAACCAAATTGTATTCGCTTAGAGCAGTCATTCTAAAAAAGATAAAAATTAGAAAAGAAACCATTTCATTCAAAGTAATTTTGGTGATTAAAAAAAGATTTGTCTAATAATTATTTATTGTTTTAAATCAAGCCAAAATAGATTTCTCTACGTTTTGGGTGACTGTCCTCCCCCACTATAGGTTTTAAGTATAGGCTAACATGAATAAATCGTATTGCCAATGATGACCATGGCAAATAACACTCTACCAAGTCTGTAATAGAATGGCGCGATAAATAGATGGTAGCATTTAATGCTGCTAAGAAAAAAGCTTTTTTCCTTAAAGAACTACATAAAACCTCTTCCACCCCCGATTGCCATTGCTAATAACACGCTACCTGAGAGTCCAACGTTCAACTTCATCGGCGTAACATTCACATGTAACATGAATTGGAAAAATAAATAGAAGACATTGCTAAGTCTGCTGCAAAGAAAGTGGAGTCTTTCTACCGTGATAGAAAACTTCTCACACCTGACAGTATTCTATATCTCTACAAAGCCACCATCAGTCCATTCATGGGGTAGTGTTGTCGCATCTGGGCCTAGTGCTCCATCCATCAGTATGTCCCTCCTAGACAAGGTAAAAAATAAAATCTAATTTAATAGACCCTCACTATCCACCTAGCTCCAGCCCATGACCTATCGCCGCAATGTTGGATCCTTGTAGTTGTTATACAATGGAATGTGCTCTGATTAACTTGCTGCTCTTGTGGCTTCTCGACGTAAATATACTCGATCAACCTGACATTCAGCCAAATTCCATCGATGCCGGAGAGTATTCTACTCCAATAGCTTCTTTCCTCGAGCCTTTGGCACCCCGTACTTGCTCCCTGTTTCCCCGACTGTAATGACATGCAGAAATTCAAAACTAATGTGAACAAGCATATCGTTGCACAGCTCTCAATTTATGATGACCCCCAAAACTTCCACTCTAATTTTCAGCAGCCCATTACGATTACAGTACCAGCTTGCATTGTTTTGGTTGAATAATGTTAAGAAAATTCAATCAACTGAATTACTTACAGTGAAATAGATTCAGCTTTCAAATATCACAAGATTCCATTATAATATTATTCGTAATACTAAAAACTAGTGCACAAAAACAAAGTGTAAATGTGGGCAAAAATGATGCATGAAGCTTACTTACCGGTTGACATGTAATCGGCCTTAAATAGTGGAATCGGATTTTTGTGGAGGCTAAACTCGGCAAAAGATATGTTAAAGAAACAACCAACGTGTGACTTTTTTTCAGCGATTGTATTGGGTGATGTACTCACGATCTCACTGATTTTTGAAAAAGCACCAAACTGTAGTTTGTTTTTTGAAAAAATTATAAATTCGTAATAGTTTACATATAGTATACATTAACAAAAATACCACAGAAGATAAACAAAGCCGCAATGTCGAGAAGTTGTTCGTTATTTAATATATTGTGCTCTATTCTGGAATGTGAAAAATGTTTGCAGAATATGATGACAGAACGGCAGACAAACTTTCGTGTTTAATTCTTAATAAATAGTGATGGTTCTTTGTTTAACATAGCAAATATGAGTAGAAACAAACTAACTAATTAAAAAATAATAGGCAAAGCTTACCGATACAGACGTCTAAACTCTTAGCGAACATTTGTTGTTTTTCAAGAATGCCAATATGAAGCGTTCATTAAGATTTCTGTAATAACCGGTGTTTGTTTAATTTTTTTTCCATGATAAATTAGCACACGGTAAATAAGGTGGCGGTGAAAGTAGATAAAATGTAGGGAACAAAAATAGATGCCACCTTCTCTTTAGAAGCTTTATTAGGGAGAGTCCGGTAATCCGGATAAAATATAATACATATTGAAAGAAGAAGAAATGAATGCATAATTTCTGGAAACACGCATGAGGGCTTAGGCTAATTGGATGGCAGAACAGATTAGCATATGATGATTTTGATTATTATCCTATTATGTTTTTGTGCAGACGGTAAACACCGACTTTACTTTAATATATAGACCAACGCGTCAAAAATATTTAGATGATAGTTCGACCTAGCATTGTGTAAAACATATAATCACTCATCAGAATACTGGTTTAAACAAATATTTGTACCGACCCAGTGATTATAAATGGCAGATATATCTGCCTAAAAATTCTCATGTATTCTGCCAACTTTCTGAGAAGAAATACCACGAGGTTGGGCTATAATCATTTCTGACCAATATATATATATATATATATATATATATATATTAGAAAAATACCCGTCCATGTGTGGGCAAAACTCTTTTTTTCCAGACAGAACAGCTTTGCATAACTTTATTGCTTTGTGAAGATTAAAATCAAGATATAATGATACAAAACTTTATGTCTAGAATCCTTGTTCTAATTTTGATTAAAAAATCATCACATGATTTTAATTCTAGAAATTTTCTCGGAAGTTTAGGAAGGAGTCAGAGCCTGGAGTTAAACACTGATGATATGTTACGGAGTCCGAGTTGCATATTATGGTACGGAGTTCTAGTTGCATGGCATGGGAAGGAGTCCAAGTAGAATGGTATGGGAAGGAGTCGCCATTGTAAGCACTAATATTTATATTCATAAAAATAACGTCTCAACGGTGAATTTAAAGAATGACAAAATTATGCTTCCTCATTGTTAGAACTAATATTTATATCCATATAAAATAATGTCTTAATCGGTGAATATAAATGGTCCTGATCAACCTAGGTTATTTCATCTAACATACAGACATGAAAGAAGTAAATAGACACCCTTATTAACATTAATAAGACTGCTATCAGAGAGTCCTGATCGACCTAGGTTGATTCCTCTAACATACACAGACATGAAAGAAGTAAATAGAGATCTTCATTAGCATTAATAATGAAGACAAATATGGTACTTTTAATAGAAATATGTTACATTTTTGCTCCGTGGAATGGAGAGAGGTGGTGGAGAGGTTAGGGGAGGCGGCAGATAGTGTAGCTGGGGTGATTTGGCGACCGCGTATGTGACAGTTTTTGCTCCTGGCCACGGTGAGAAGGGATGACCCCGAGGAGAGTGACGCGGTTAGAAAGCTTCGGCGAGGAGCAGCGGGAGATGGGTAATGTGAAGAGGGTAGGCGGTGAAGGAGGGCGACTGGAGAAGAGTGATCCCCGGGCAACGGCGGGTAGCGTTGCTAGTAATATCTAAACGCTAGTAGTATTTCATAACTACGACATGCGATTTTTTTAGGGTTCTTATCTGAATGTGTCTATACTCAAACACTAGAAGTAAGGTAATGTTTGTTATTCAAAAAAGCGAAAGGAGGTGGTAATACCTGCGGGGATAGCTTCCAGTTACTGTTGAAAGTTGCGCTACATTCGAAGCGCTGTCTATCTTTGTATGCTTAAATTAAGCGTAAATGCGTGTAGGAATATGAGAAAAAAGTCGGAAATGGGGCGAAAAATATATAGCAATTTTAATTTGATTCAGTTGTGTTGGGATAATTTAATACCAAATTCAGTCAGTGTCGTCAAATATTTAAATAGTCTGAATGCGAAATGCGATAAATACAATGTGTTTAAACTAAGACATTTACAAATAAAAGGACAGATATATTAAATCTAGATTTCGACTAAATGTTTATTTTAATTGAAAGCAATAAAAGCATGCCGGTTTCATATTATGTGAAAGATGATGTTGGGTTGTGGTTGTTTGTGAAATGCAACACTCTTTGCAGCGATAGTTTCGTAATTTGGAAAATGGCGTTTATCGCGATTTGTAATTGAACTCTTCATTTATAGATTAATTTGTGTTATGGGCATATATTTTGCAAATCGATGGTTTTCAAACGATATATTCTATTTGACCTATTTACTTGACACTAACGGGTACTATAACTCCAAGTAAAAGTTGACCTGTGAGTATTCCTAATTAAGTGGTGGCTTTACAATCACCTGCATTACTTACAATTTAATGAGTTCGGCGTTCAAATACCACAGGATTCAATTCTACTGTAAACACCTGTTACTATTTAAGCTATTTGTGTCATTGTAAGAGTGAGCCGGCGTTATTTTGAAATGTCTCGAGAAGTCTGCAGTTGCTAGGGTAAACAGGATCACCCCTATAGTCGGCGATATGGAGTGTCGTCCTGGCTGGCTTATCACTGTTTTGCAGATCATTAAACACAGTGTGGGTGCAGAGCTATTGAGAAAGAAACTGGTCGGAACGCATGCGATTCTCGGGGAACCGGACTACACTTAGTGACCAATATCTCCGTACCAGAGAGGAAAAAGGTTAGTGCCGAGACCAGAACTTGAATTTGGGCTTTCACGGCAGTGATATCACATGTAGTGCCAAACCGCCAAGAATATAACACTGAGTGACTCCCCAGAGCAGAAGAATCTGACATGGAATAATGGTCCGAGAAAACGTGAACTTAACAGTCGTGGTAAATAAAGGCTCATATCACATTCTCAAATGTTCCCATGTTTGGTACCTAATCACTTGGTGCATTTTTATGTCATAACAAGAACGGTTGGAGAAAAAGAGTGTAATTATTTAATCGGTTAAGAAATAGTGTAGGCAAAAATGTTAGAAAGAGTGGAGAAAAATAGATGTCAGAATAAGAGGTGAGTGAGAGGCGAACACTTTCCCCAATGAGTGTCTGATTTTTTTGGTTGGTCTTTAAGAGCATATCGATTTTGTAAGGTTATTTAATCGCATGAAAAGCTATTTATCGTATTTTTCTATGTGTAGGTCATTTGCAAAAAGATGGTCGCATGGGTTTTTTATTATTAAACATATAGTTGTAGAAATATATCGGAGATGGGTAAATGGATTCTTGTTTTTTTTTTTTTTAATTTTCTTCTGAATTCATGTAGTGTTCATGACATTAAATATATTGTATATGTAAACTTTATAAACAGATGCTTCAAATTGCTTATTTACTAGTATTTTGTCTGGTTTGTTGGAGATCTTTACAGGCAATGAGTATGTGTTCAACTGTAAAGGGTGATTGACATGGTATGCATGTTGGAGGTTCTTCTCCCTTCAGGATATATAAATGAGTTAAGTGAGTATGACCGATTCGTATTCTTGCAAATACCACCTCCTCCGTCCTCGGTCTTGTTGGCATTCTTAGAGTATAAGCATTATGGAGTGTAGTTTATTTCTTCGGATAAGATTCCACTTGTCTTGCTATTTGGTTGTCATGTAGTTTCTGAGTTTTGTTTTGAACTCTTGGTATGGGATTTTTGTTTTGTAAGGAACTATTTATTATGGTTACTTTGCTGCAGTATCTGCCTTTTCATTTTCTTGGATACTAACATATGCATGTACTCAGCAGATAAAAGATTGTTTTGATTCTTTAAATTAATGTTGTTTGTCTAGCAGATTGATTAGTACTAGGGTTTTAAGTTTCTTATTATTATGGATTTCCTGACGGCCACAGATTCAGAGAATATTATGAATGTGTTTATTTAACTTTAAGTGGCATGCTTAAGGGGCATTCAAATTGTATGTATATCTGAACTGAATATGGATGCATCTTCTTGTATTCCTTGTAGGACGATCACTCCATCCATCAGCGCAGCACAACCAGTTTTGTTTGCATCTTCAAAGCCATCAGTGTAGATGTGCTTGTATCCAGAGTACTTTTCCAAGATCACGTGTAAATTTTCATGATAATTAGATGGATTAGTATTTGTTATGTGTAGGTGTCTTTGTGTTAGAATCACTTCTGGGAGGTCTCATAATCCAAGGTTCGTTTTTGGACAAACTGAAAATGTCAATGTAAGAAAGTTGGATTTAAAATTCTTTTATAATGGGTTCCATTCCAAGACGTAATGGTTTTATAAATTTGTTTTTTGTTCACAAAAGGTTTAAAGTGTTTTGGGGTGGGGAGGACATGATTTTAGTTTTATTATGTAATGCCTGGCCAATTTTCCACTTCTTATTTGAAGGGGTGTTTTGTGGGCCTCTGCACAAGGGTGCCTTAGGCAGTTTAGTGTCGTACGCGAACAATTTTTTTTTTAAACCATAGATGGAACCCTGACAATTATTATTAGTTTGGATAAGAATAAATCTGAGAGTAATAGTAACTGAGGCGCAAAGCTACCCTCACTAAAAAAAATTAGAGTCTCACCATCCGATTATACTTTAAAGTAATATCCAGGACCAGCACATTTGTATAACCAGAAAATATATTTCTTATTCTATAGTATGAAAATATTAATAAATAACAAATAGTTTAGTGGGCATGTAGTATTGTTATATTTCAAGGATATGTGTGCTAGTACTTATTTGAGAATTTAAATTCGCATAAGAAATGTTAGCACATAAACAGAATATAAGATGAGAGAGATAAGTAACGTAGCTGGTTGTTGGAGCGCATTGTTTTCTACAGATACATTAGCTAGAGAAAATAACGTACATTGAATTGGTTAGGTGTGAAAAAAGCAGTAAATCTGACGCAAACAAAATGACTTACTAATCGATGGTAAACAAAGAAAATAACGAGGCCTCAAATTTGCAGCTTCCAATCCACCCCACCACCACCATAGCTATCAAAGATTTAGCCAACGCCAATAAAATTGACCTTCTTGAAATTTGAGATGTATAGTTTTGCCGATTTTTATTTCAGAGTGAAAATGCGCCATCCACAGAGAGGCAGCCATCGTTGGACAACAAGGGACAACAGAGACGATTTTGGATGAATTGTCCCCAGTCTCGGAGGAGCGCTGTTGTTCAGCTTTTAAGAAATGAGGTGTAATTTAATTTTGCATTATGACATTTCGATTGGCATTATAATAAGATAAAGTTATTTGATAGTGACCTCAGAGTGTAGACCTCACTTTGAAAAGGGAGATAATGCAACAGTATATGACTTCAGAAACATAACTCAATAACAAATTATTTAAAGGTGGGCTTTAAATATGCAACATTATGCCATTTTTGTAATGCTTTCTTACGGGAATAGTAATTAAGACAAAGAGAACAGTTCTTAATTGTCTTACTAACCTTTATTAGATGATCGGATTGTTCATTTTCGTCTGTTGGGTTTGCGTTATTCATGTTAGCATTGGCTGAGTTCCTCGTGGCAACAACATTTTCATCAGAAGGTTTTGAGTATGAGTGCAGAGAGTAGTCCAAGAATCCGGGGAATCTAGATTAGATTTGAATAAATTAGTTGACATGATATTTTAAATATCTTATCTAAATTCAAACAAACTACATTCTTAAATATCTCATCTAAATTCAAACAAATAAATTGATTAGCACGGTATTTGTCAGCGTTAGTGATGGTGACAGTGGATTACTTAAAGCACATGAATTGGGGTATGCAGTAAGATGGATGGAGATATTGATCAAGTGTCGACATTAAGTCTTCAACATATACATTTGAGTACTGGGATCTGAGAAAAGTGCTATGTCAATTAGGGTAAAGTTCTGGATTGATTAGGAACGATAAAGAGAATATAAGTAACTAACGTTACGTTGTGTGGTTAATCGAAGGAACATGTGAGCCTGATCTTAAAATTCTAGACTATGTTCTTTAATTAAGGAAATTGTGTTACGGATATAAAATCCGAGCCCATGATTGTTTATCTGAGTCTTTACAACGGAGTAAGAGGTTAACCTGATATATCAAAATAATTAGGGATTAAGGAATTTTGATGTGTGTTGCATAGTGCTAGGAACTCCTTCTTATTCTCTTCCAAGTTGTCCTCCTCCTACAACTACATAAGCATTAGCGTTATTTCTAACAAAGTCTTAATCAGATGATGACTCTGCGACCAAAGTATATTAGCACCAACAGCAGCACCGCACGATATCAGTAAGTTTTATTGGTTTTCTGCGACTCTGTTAATACCACATAAATGACACTCAGTTGCTGTTTCATTTTCTCTACTTGTAATCCTTTTAAAATATTGGTCGTCCGCTAGATGTGACCCAAAGTCAGTCAGTTATGTGGCGATTGAATTAGCGATCAATAATCGGCATTCGACATCTATCGTGAATATATTTGCATCATACATTACGCGTGTAATAGATGGATATAATAAATACTTTTTTGATAACATTTATTTTCTATCTCAAAATTGGGGTGTAGTAAAACACCCCTTACAAGAATAAGTACCCACTTTTAATTGATGGACGGGTTGAGCCGACTTTCTCTAAATAAGGAAGTTTCTTGAAAATATTAAATGCAGAAGTGGTATCAATTCGCATGTGTATTCTTCTCAGGCGAGATGACTTCAACGACGTTTGTTTTTGCAGGTATTAAGAAAGGTGTCATCATCCTTCCACATACAGCGATTGGTATTCCCAAATGATCATCCATTTTGTACTGAGCAGGCTCAACATCGATTTAACATTGGCGATCGAACAAGAACCAACGTGACGCCGTTTTTATGCCGTACATACTTATACCTACTCTTAAATATTCTTCCCGATCACAGACACGTCATATTTTCTATATTTTAAACTTAAAACTCTTACAGATTTGAAAGGTATACATATAATGAAATGTGAGTAGATGTTGTAAGATAACCCGGTTTCTCTCCACGATTAACATCAAATCATTCAGAAAGTTATCTATTAAATATCGCCCTTGCATACACGTAGCAATATCGTTCTTTCAGTATATTCTTTAAAGCAGACAGACAACCGAGTTTCCTAATAATACGCCACAATTCCTCTAAATAAACTTTATGAGATACTTTTGTCGAATCAACAGGATATAAATACATTTACAGCTTCATTCATTTATCTTTTAGCAGAGAAAATACAATATACCTTGTACATCTACCTGTGCTGAACATACTAAGTTTATATAAAAACTAAATGTCAGATATCCATCGTTAGACGATGCAGAATAAGCTTGGATATGACCTTTTCAACTTGATATAGAGTAATAATATAACAGGAAATGTTACATAAAGAAGCTGTCATTTTTCTATTTGTAAATAGATATTAAAATACTATCAATCTAGGCTTTAGCAAAAGGGGTCTAATACAGTCCCAATAAAACACAATAAAGTAAACGTTAATTAATAATATGTATGATAAAATTAATGAATATATTATTAGGCTAGTATTATTATTATCTTATGTATATATATATATATATATATATATATATATATATATATATATATATATATATATATATATAGCTATGTTTGTGTATTTTCAACGATAATGACTACATATGAAAGCTATATTATTGTGATTCACTTCCTAAGTGATTAGGAGAGAGAGAGTTTATTCCCTTACATGCATTATGTAGCCCCTTTTATGGACTATGTATTTATTCATAGATAAATCCATATATCTACAAATATACATATATATATATACATATATATGTATATACATATATATATACATACATATATTTATATATACATATATATACATATATATACATACATATATATATTTATATATACATATATATACATACATATATTTATATATATATGCATATATATATATATGCATATATATATATATTAATATATATATATATATATATATTTGTAAATATAATTAATAAAAACATATTAATACTATACTCTCATTTAATTGTCAGTTTCAGACCAAAGACAGACTTACCGTGCGTCTAGAATTTAAACCATACTTGAACTAATTAAAGTAGCTACACAAAGAATTTGAAATAACTAGGTAACGGTTTGAATTTTGAGCATTTACTCTGGAATTTGATTTGAATAAGACTAGATCAGAACCATATAAACCAATGATTATTTTTAGATTATCACACACACACACACACACACACACTCATATATATATATATATATATATATATATATATATATATATATATATATATATAACTGACTCGGCCTTTGGTTTTAAACTTTTTTCTCTTCCTTCCTATGCCTAAATACCATTAGCCCCATCCCCCATTCGTAGGTTAGCCTTCCCTACTCGTTCACTTTAGCTTTTTCCCTTCCTTTTCCTTTTTCTCGTTTTTTCTTTTTTCTTTTTTTCTTTATTCTTTCTCTTGGGTCCCTACCCCCTCCTATATTCTTTCCGTTTTATCCTGTTGCTATTTTCTCTCTTTTTTTCTCTCTTTCTTTTTTCTCACACATCCCACAATTCCAAGTAAGTTTCACACTTGACAACAATTCGTCTTATAATTTTCTATTGAGATTAGTTCGTTGCTTTTGCCTTTGGATCTATTTGTTTGAAAACAGGAAGAATCGCGTTTTCTTGACATGGCTAATTTTGTCTGATACGCCCCTCTAAAAACTGCGAGCTTGGGTGGAATCGTCGTCGTTGGATTTTCACATAGATTCCTCTGGATTTACCAATTACATTTGAACTCCATACTACTTGGATTTCCGTTTTTGGTGACTTTCATTTACATTGAAACATACCCGTTTGAACTTTTAAAACTTTTAAAAAAACTTTTTTCAAATTTCGAATTTTGACTGTCCTTATCTGTCAACTTATCAATCACCACCTCTTCTGATGATAAGATTTTAATCTTTGAAAAGCATGGCTTAAGTAATAAAATTGAAAGAGGAGAAAAATAAATATTTTCATTTACTAAATGCTCCTTGTTCTGAACAACTGAAGATATTGATTTGCTTCCATTTGCAGGTCTAATTATTTCGATGTATGCTATTAAAACTCCTATTTATCTACGTCCGACACAGTAGAATGTGACACAAGGTCGGAAAGTGGGAATGCACTCCAGAGGAGGAGTGCTAGGGGCTTTTAAAAAATTGCCTGAGCAGAGTGCCTCAGACATTAAGCACTAAACTCAATCCTCCCCAAAGAGGGGAGGCAAAGCCTGGGAGCGCCACTTCCCAGAACTGCACAGGACAGACCCATTGACCGGCGTAAATCCAGACCCGAAGATCCAGACAATACCAGTATGGGGTGCAGTATCCATCGGAACAGATACTACACTTTGATCTTAGCCAAAAGGCCGAGATTTTTTTATGCTATTAAAACTATGTTGATCTTGCTTACAAGGTTGCTTGTATACTCGCTTGCTTTTTCATCTATGAATACTGGATGACGTAACAAACATATGTTTATAAACGTGCCTACTGAATAGCGTTCACATTGGATGACGTCACAAAGCAAAAGAAGAAAGATAGGCGAGAAGACAGAGAGAGGGGAGGATACAAAGGGTGAATATATATATAGAGAGAGACAGAGAGTAAGATGAGACATAGAAAGGTATAAGAGAGAGAGAGGAGAGGTATAATTGTACTAGACGACCAATTTATTAACATTAACATCTGAGAAGCCGTCGTTCAGATATGATTTCTAAACCGGGCCGAATCAATATAGAAGATGTATTACATATAAAGGACTTGATGTATTTTCACATAGAGCTTTATTTCGCGGGTAACCCTGTACAGGAGTTGTTATTGACTGAACCATACCGATATTAGTTTTCACTTTAAATTGTCTACGTCACATCATTAATGATCGGGTCCCTCTACTCTCGTAGCAAACAATAGCTGAACCGAGTGGCAACTCCTCGTCTATTATATCTAAGTAAGTATTTTCTCAAGTATATCTTTAACAGTCAGCATATAACTACAAAGTTCTGTCTGCTATAATTATTATTTTATATAAAACAGGAAAACAAAGATATAATGTATACCTTTAAAGTTGAACCTATCATGAAAGAATTGATGCTCGATATACGAGATAGAACAATTATATAAACAAGTAAAAGATGAGAATAAAGATTGTAAAAATATAATATTTATAAGACATCGGTTTTTCAAAGCAAGGTGTTTCAAATAAAAGAGATTTTGTTTTCCTTCATTAAGCCATCCACTTTTCAAAGAATGATATCTTATCGTCAGAAGTATACAAACGGATAAGTTGGTAGGGAATTACCAAAATTCATAATTTCAAAAGAAATAAATATAATAAAAAATAACGGCAAATATAAAAAAATGTCTAATGCAAAGAGAAAAAATTGAAAATATAGGAAAAGGTGTCATAAAAATTTGTAGCAGCAGGTTCGAAAAACAGTAAATCCAGAATAGATCGGCATAATAAATGATAAAAGCCGTTAAGTTTTTGTAGTCCAGACCATTAAAAGGCCCAAATAATCCAGTTGGAAAAGGTTACGATGTGAAAATTGACGATGTAAGTTGTGTATTAAAAGCAATTTAAAAAATTAATATGAAACATTTTTAAATAATCACCTTAAAATACGAATCAGCAAGAGTGAAATTTAAAATTGAATATAATTTGTCAACCTTGATTTTTAAAAAGTGCAAATAAATTTTAAAAAAACTAAAATAACTTCGTTGGATAATTGCAAGGCAATATTTTAAGAGAAGATGAGATGACTCACCTGCGTTCATCAAACATATCCTCGATGCTGCAGATATCAAAATTACTCAATGTTCTCGCGATTGGCACGGGAGCTTCAGCGTAAATAAACTGCTAATCAAAACAGAAACAAAAAAGAGCTTTTAAACGATTAAGCAAACGATAAAAAGACATGGTTGAATTGTGTTTGACCCACTTTTGTATCAATAAATGAAGAATATACGAACGGAGCTTTTTATAAAGAGGTTAATATTAAAAGAAACCGTACTATTATAAAATGCCGAAACAAATACGCCTTAAGATGTAGTACTGATGCCACGTCTGGGGAGATTCCGTTCAGAACAAACCCTGAGAGAAACGACTTCGATGTCTAGTGAAAATGATCTCTTCTCACCCTTTTTTCTTCTAACTTACTTCAGCCGAAACAAGACAAGTTGCCACTGTAGACGTAAAAAGCTACTAAAAATCAGGTTGAAAGTTAAGAGGGGCATTCTGTGCAGCAAGATGTTTGTTCACATTCGTTTTTATTTTTTGCATGTCAGTACAGTCTGATAAACAGAGTGCAGCTTAAGGAAAGAAGCTACCGGAGTAGAAGGCTCTCCGGCATCTATACAGTGAATGGATGAGATTTAGCTGATTGTCGGGTTGTCTAGTGTATTTACGTCGAGGGGGCACCAGAGCAGTAGGTTTTTCGGAGCACAACCCATCAATCCCTGCGATACACCAGCATTTATGTCATGTTCTTTGGATGAACGGCTATCGAGGACAATCTGGATCTTTCTTTTGGATAGGAAAAATCTAATTATATTAAATATTCGTCCAGTAATACCACATGAATTATTTTTTTAATGTGAACACCTTTATGCCAAACCTTGTCAAAAGCTTTGCACATAGAAAGCGCTACAGCCCTTGATTCAACTGCCTTGTCCTGCCCAGTGTATTGTATATGCGTACAGTGATGACTGTTAGGATATCTACAGTGATACTTGATTGCTTAAATCCATACTGATGGTAAGAAAGATGTTTAGTATTAACGAGATGATGACCTATTGCTAGATTGATTAAGGATTCAAACATTTTAGCGAATTGCGGGAATAGAATGATGGAGTGATAATTCTGAGGGTCAGTTCTATCCGCAGAATTTTTGAAGACTGGTACCACAGAGGAAATTTTCCAGCTATCAGGGAAACACTATTCGGCAAAGCATTTGTTGTAGAGTTTAGAGAGGACAGGGGTCAGTTTAGCAAAGCGTTATATCAGAGATGAGCCGTTGCTAGTCTTTCGATACTATATCGTTATTTACATGGTAGGTACTCGACCGAACTACAATCTCTGGTTCCCCTTGTAAAATATTTTAAACAAAGACTCGTCTAACTACCACAACTATAAAGAAAAGTTATTTCTTCCTCTGTGTACATGAAACAAGAACTTCTGCTCTGCAAAACGTAAACCCACGGGACTGCTTCTTTCCCGACTACAACATAGTCGTTTTAAAGTCCAATGTCAACAAATACTCGTCGAGCTCTTCTCTTAAGGTATAAAATCCTGCTCTTTCAACCCAGTCTTGCTCATCATCTCATAGTATTCTTCATTAATTCAATTGACAATCTCATTAACGATCATCCTTGAGTGGCTTTTGGGAGTTGGTAGATGATGACTCAATAGTATTAATTTTAAAGTATTGTATCAATATGTATCTAACATATGAATAGTATCTAACCTGATGAAGTAAACTTTGCTTCGGATGAGCTAATTTTCATATCTGATTGTTGTACCGTGTTATTGGCTACTATGTATGTTTTTATATTCATTATTCCAGTCCTGACGACTAGAAATATAACAGATGTTTATATAATCATTTGAATATAAAAATTAGCAAGGGTGATAACACATTTAAAATGGAAGAATATGCATATTCTATCTTAACTTTTAAACGTGCATATTGACACATACATATATATATAGGAGTTATTTCTTATCTCGTCTGTAGCCATTTACCGTAGCCTCATTAATTAAATATGACTCTTGTTCTGGAGTTCGAATCGTGCGTTTGGCTTGAATGTTTACCTCTATACTGATGATTCCGTAAGTATAAAGCATATACGTATGCAGATAATATTGAAATATTTAGTATTCTGCCTTTAATAGGTGTAATCTCTCGCTGATTTATCAGGTTGTTCATAGTGGCCGTGTTGGTTAAAGCGTCTGAATTTGAGTTAAACACATGACTCGTGTTCCGGAGTTTCGAGTCTTGCGACCGGTAGTAATAGTTATCTCTACACTGACAATCCCCGAAAAGATGAAATGTGTACGTATGTAGAAAAAACAAATATTTATAATAATAATTATATAGGCTGATCACTGTAGTGAGTAGTATTTACATAGCTGTCATCGGAGTTTCAATGCATGTTCCTTCAGTAGTTAAACACTCTTGACGACAGCTGCCTTTAATAAGTTTACTCTGTCGCTGATTTATCAGGTTTTTCATAACGGCCGTGTTGGTTAAAGCGTCTGAGTTTGAGTTAATAGCATGATTTGTGTTCTGGGGGTTCGATTCCTGCGACCGGTATGAATCATCTCTACACTGAAGATTCCCGAAAGGATCAAATGTATCCCCTTCTTCAAGCTTTCGATAAGGTCTGAACAGAGTTCTTGAAAATGGTGAACTAAAATTAATATATTTTATTATTTCAAAAAACCAGCCACCAGGAGTCGCCTTTCAAGGTCATATATGGGGGTTAGTGTTGTCTGTTTTGTTTCCGGTACACATGTATCGGGAAAGAAAAAAAGAAATGATATAAGAAAAGAGTAGGGGTCTTAAGTTAAAACTGTCTGTACTGTGTGTCAGGTGTGTTCTCTTTGAACACTGGCGGTTGGTTTGTCTAGCACACATCCGGAAAGAGAAGAAAAGAAAAAAGAAAGGCGAAGAGAGAAACTAATGTCTACAGGATAAATACAATTATCTGCTGGATTACAGTTTAGCTGATATGCAATATGTTTTAGGGGTCTATATCTAAAATAAAGTGATTAGCAGTATGTCCGTAAACATAAACATAAATATAAATAGACGCACATATAAACGCACGCACATACATACACATGTATATAGATAATCACACACACACATTCAAATATATACCAATCTGTCAACTTATATATAAATTTCACGGTATCAGATATACCTAATACATGTTTTAAGATTGTATAATTTCTATACATAAAGAACAGCTTTGTGCATTAATGCATCTAAAATTTCGAAAATAATTGGAGAAAATAAATGTGCATTTGTAAAATCTATGATTAAAAAATTGCGCCCGAATAACACAAATGTTTCATAGTATAATGTAGTTTTGGTTCATAAAAGTGACAGACCGTTAAGTGGACGGATGGACCAACATATTCTCTAATCGAGACGGTTTATCACATCTATTATTAGAACTGTCTGTCTGAAACTGAAACTATACTATTACGTCTATTAATTGTACTATTATACTATCTTTGCTAAATTCAGTTGACTATTTAAGACTAATGTACTATCTTTCAGTGCTCAGTTTAGCATGGGTAGCGTAGTATCTATTATGTTGTCATAAGACCATCCTCCTATGCATTACCCACTCATTATATATTTTGGGGTGGTGGTGATAGTCTACTTTTTTTCTGTTGTCCTTAAACCATCCTCCCAGACATTACCTCCTAATTACCGAGGGGTGGGTAACCTACGCCAATAAGAAATTTTCACAATCGACTGTTCATTAGCAAACACTACACTTACATTATATATACTAAAATAATTATTATTAATAAATGATATTTCAAACTAACACGTGACGGATATGGCTAATTATAGCGATGAATCGACATATTTAGAAAGTAAACAATGTTCACAGTTTTCTAAGTTACTCGGATACAAACCTTCGAGCGTCTGCTTTCCTTATTCTGATCATATGATATCTCAGAAACGTGCCACTGACTCAATCTGAAATTAAAACGGAGAAATAAAGCGAATTAAACGAACCCATGAAAATTCCAAATTCCGCTCAAACGTAAAATGGATTCTTTTTTTTAACTATTAACAAAACACTTAAATAATTGACTTGTTCCTGCATGAACCGATTTGCATTCTGGTGAATTAAATTTTGTAATTAAATTATTTTAGTAATGAGATTTAAAGATAGTTTTGTTGCTTTACCTATTATATTTGTGATTTAAATAAATAATCGATTAATAGCCCCCCCCCCAATAATAATGTTACGTAGAGGTGAGAAACACAAACACATATAAAGACAGACGAGAAGTGCTCACATAATGTTATTAACATAGAGGTTAGGTAGCTGTGATGTTGTGTTCGAATTCATTCACATCCATACCACTAAGATTAAATCCATCGAAGTGCATTTCCGTTTCTTCGTAAATAGCTCATCCGCGTTAATATTTTGGTAATAATCGAAAAAAGATTAACTTTCGTCGACACTCTTCGAAATGTATTTGACTCCATTTAAAGTGTCGAATAAAAAGTAATCACTGGCCTTAGAATGTTTACCAAATACTCGTATATTAAGCAACAACTTTCCTGGAATTCAATTCCTTCTCACTGAGGCAACGTAGTAGTATCAGAGCTATGTTGTCTCGAACTCCGGTTCCAGGCAGGGTCCCAATGGCAGACAGGTCCGCCACTTAGAGTTATTAAGACCACAACGCGGCTAACAGGGCACTGATAAAAAGTCAAGACCATAAACACTAGGATCTGTCGTCCTTTTGTAATTTAGGATTTTTCAGGTAGCAAGCAAAGACTTTCCAGGCCCGGAACCGAAAATTCACGGAATAAGAACGTTGCTTCTTCGCATGGGAAACTGCCATTCCTTTGTGGTTATATCGCTTGCCCGAGGAAGAATCTTAGTGTGTCCGCTCCGCGGCCATTTCTGTAAAAGGGCTTTATAGGGCTGGTACGGTACCACACTAGCTTCCGGATGAATGATATTCACATCATTTTAATGAAAGAGTTTACACCGGGTATGGTATTTGGTCCTGAAACACGGCGTCATTAAGTCTAACGTAATTAATTCTCTTCTGAAAATCAATTATCTGGCTGGGACCGCCGTGATGCAATTGAACGCTTGCAATGAGGGAACAACCTTATTTTATATATCGACAATATACTTTATTACAGTTCAGAAAAATTAGAAACTCGAAAGTTAACTGAGCTTATTCCATCAACTAAACTGTTCAAATCTCCCTCGCTGGGATTGACAGTTGAGTTGATCTTTATCCCATCTTATTAACTTGTCAACTATGTTGATCTGACACCAACCTATGAATTCTCAAACAACCTAGCACTTTGCTGCGACTGACATTTGCAGAGCAGTGTTGTCGGTATTAAGTGTCTCTCTTAGAGTGCATAGAAGCTTGGCTTAATGCTGTTTAATGTGAAAAACCCCATCTCCCACAAGGGGCTCACTATCTTTGTCACACCTTTGTATGAATTAGAACAAACCTTCTTCGACATCGTATGCCACTACCGTGCTTTGCTGCCCTGAGCGTCGACAGTGAACCTGTAGCGAATATCTATAACTAGCGGGAATTACGTCATACGTACCAGAGAACCATAAAGCACGATCACTATGGATGTTGGCAACCTTCAGGTGGCCCCTCCTTTGAGTAGCTGATAAAAAGGGAATCGAAAAGCCAATATCGACAACATGATAAAACAAGTTTTAAAACACTTAGCAGCTTATTCACATAAAAAGAAAATTTTGTAAATTTTTGTTCCAAAATGGTATTCTATATTCTTCCCGCTGCATATAATATTCACATGTAATTAAATAAAATCTAAAGTACAAATATATTTTCATTTTACACTTTATTAAATTACACTTGAGCAAAATTATTTCATTTTTTGTGTAGGCGTTTAACTACTGCTATTTGTTTTATAATGATTATTAGCATAATTATACTTAATTTAGTCGGTAATTAGGTTTCTGGAATAGAATACTTTATTCGACTTCCATTTCTATTTTTATAGCCGTACGCCCTTTCTAGATTCTAATCTTTTATATCTCCGAACAACACCCATAGCATATTTAGTATCAGCGAGTTTCTACCTATCTTTTAGCTTTATTTTAAATTATTAACATATTTTATTCCATCATAATAATATTTGTATTAATTAAAATAATTACCACTTTTAGTGTACCCGTGTATGTGTGTGTTGTTTTCGCTGCTACGTGACTTATTATTTGTATTTACTATTCACCATTTATTGAAATCTAAAATGCAATACCGTAAAGTAATACATTTTTTTATTGTATTTAAAAAGTAATTTCATTAAGAATTAAATCCATAATAGTGCATTTCTGTTTTATCGTAAATAAGTAATCAATTTTAATCTTTTGATAATAGTTCAGATAAGAATAACTTACTTCGTGACCCTTCTAAATTTGAAAGGAAGTTGGGAGCATTTAAAGTGTCGAATAAAATATCATGACTGTCTTTAAAATTATTAGCCAATACTCATCATAAAAGCATCAGCAACAGCCCCGTCTTAGGTTTATACCTACCCCACGAAATGTGGTAGTAGCATATCTATGCAATTTGGATCTCCGGCTCTTCGCGTGATGATCCATGGCGGACGGATCTGCACTCAACGATATCAGGGTACGAACACGGCTAACAGGGTGTTAGTAAATATCAGGGAGGAGTCAGAATCGAGATTAATTGTCGTGTGGTTATCTTGCCAGACCCGGAACCGAAAATCCATGGTTTGAGGTAAACAACATTGCTTTGATGAAACCGCCATCTCCGACTACGGATACAACTGATTGCTCAAGATGCTCTGAGTGTTGTAGATGAACTTGCATTCTTAAAGTAACGATTATTACGACAACCGATGAGGACTTCATGCAGACCAAATAATCCTGAGGCACGACCTTCGTGGGTACTGTATAAAAATCGGATTCGCTCAACAACGACCAACTAAATCAGCAACAGCTTATTGGTGTATTAGTATTGCATGTACAATTGAATTGAATCAAGTAAATTGATTCATGAAAGTTCTAGGTTAGTTGGAAACCGAAATATGTTTTGTTTTGAAAAAAATATTGCTTAGATGAATACAATCTTGGTATATATATATATATATATATATATATATATATATATATATGGGGTAAGGTACACGATAAGTCATGAAAATGTAATGCCGTGATAGACAAAGTGTGTGAAAAAAAGTTTTGTTTTTCTCGTGCATTTTAACCTGTTTCCCGTTTGTCTTTTTCACACATCCTGTCTTTTACAACTTTCATTTTATGATATATCGAGTATTGTATCCCCCCATATATATATATATATATATATATATATATATATATATATATATATATATATGTGAAAATGTTTCAAAGTATTGAGGGAATTAACTTTAAACCAATATTCTTTCAAAAGTGGTAAATACAAGGTATTAAGAAATATATTTTGTAATCTACATAAATCAATCTATGGTTCGGTAATTTATCTAAGCCACTTTATGGTCGTGCCCAGTGCTCACCTTAGTATCGAAACATATGTAGATCATAAATGTGTATATATAATATATATATATATATATATATATATATATATATATATATATATATATATATATATATATATATGTTTTTTATAATATATGGGGTGGTAAAAAAATTCGTAACTTTTATGGAAAAGGAGTGATAAACCATCATACGTTGACCAATAATTGATGTATTCTCAAAATTCAAAATGCACTAACGGAAACGCTATAGACATTCAGCATGGCTTCCTGCTGGGATCTGAACCTGGAGCACGTGGGCTTCACTGTCCCCATTTTTAACAGATTCTCAAACATTATTTTGATCTTGGCAATCAGATCGCCCTTAGTGTTATAGACAGTACGGTTGATGGCTTTCTAAACTGAACCACACAAATAATAGTAAACGTGGTTGCAATCATTATAGATGAAAAAGAATATCACCACATGCAGTAATACTATCTTGTAGTCAGAGAGGAAAAAATAGAAAGGCAAAGGATATATATATATATATATATATATATATATATATATGTGTGTGTGTGTGTGTCATATTCCTCTCTCTTCCCATCTCTCTCACTCTCTTCTTTATTTCTAAATAATTTTATCACAATCTACGCATTAAATACAGTTGCTGGCTGTGATGATATTCGTTTTTGTTTATAATGGTCTATTCAACTTGTTTTATTTTTGGTCCCCCGATTTATAAAATCGGGGGACCTATATTTTGAGGCATTTCCGTCCGTCCGTCCGTCCGTCCGTATTTTTCTCCGCAACCATCCATTGAATTTCTCTGAAATTTTGCATGAAGTTGTAACTTTTGTCAGGTTAGAAAGTAACATTCTCCGATTTTGGAAAAAAAATCTGGTTAGCCGCCCAGGGGGTCAAAAGGCACCGAAATGTCAAAAAATGACATTTTCTGCCCCATAACTTTTGATCCATCTATTTAATTTCTCGGAAACTTTGCCAAAATGTGAGAGAAATTGTTCCTAATAGAAAATGAGTATCGCTGACCTTGGAAAAATTCTGGTTCGCGTCCCCAGGGGGTCAATGGCAAAAATGACCCGTTTCTCCTATAACGTTTGATCCATCAATTCAATTTTTCTGAAACTTGGCCAAAATGTAGAGGCAATTGTTCTGGATATAAAATGAGCATCCTTGACCTCAGAAAAATTCTGCTTCGCGCCCTCAGATGGTAAAAAATGTCCCAAATTTATTGCAATTTACACTCGCCACATCGAGTAACACACACATGCCCAATATATATATATATATATATATATATATATATATATATATATATATATATATATATATATATATATATATATATATATATATATATATATATATATATATATATATATATATATATATATATATGTATATAAATATATATATATATTGGGACTTACGTTTTTTGGGTTTTTTTTATAATGGTTGAGAAACTTCCGAGACTATATATATATATATATATATATATATATATATATATATATATATATATATATATATATAAATATATAGAAAGAATACAAGAATGGAGAAAAAAGGAACAGAAAGAAACAAAATAGGCAAACATTGACCGTTGTTGCGAGTGTTAACTGGTTATTCATTTATGTGTGCATTTTAAAGTATTGTCTCTTGTTCATCAAGGGTCAACATTTTTTAAAGTAAATGGAGAAAAAAGTTTCAATGTCATAATATATTTTTAACACTTAACTACAAGGTTAATGTTTGAATTTACCTTTGGAACAAGTGAAAAACGAACAGAAAAAAAAACGGATATACAAATTAAATGAATACGCTTGCATTCAGAAACAATTGTCTGATAATAAAGTTCTTTTTGGGGTAAAATCTTGAATTTTTTAAAAATAATTATTATTAAAGATTATATATATATATATATATATATATATATATATATATATATATATATATATAAAAATTAATCAAATAAGCTTGATGATATGTATCGAATAAAATTCAAACTAATATTTTTCAAAAGTGCTCAAAACAATGGATAGCTTTATAAATATAATTTATAATAAACAACCTACGCAAATTAACCGGCGTTTCTGTGCTACCGCACGACCTCGGAGCTATAAAATGAAACTTAATTATCGTAGGTTTTTATATAAATTATGTAAGTGTGTGTGTGTGGGTGTGTGTGTATGTGTGTGTGTGTGTATGTGTGTGTGTGTGTACGACGAGAGTTATAGACGGCATATATAATAAGAAAGCGAGATCAACAACTATACATGAGAGAGGGTTAAATTGATAGATTACAACCGCTTACAAGAATAAAAATGAAAATGTGTTCGAACATGACTCAATCACTAAACAAAGGAATACCTTGTAACTCACTTTATCTGGTTACAATATACAGGAAAAAGCCTTAGGGAAACAAAAATTTATAGCTCAGTTTTGGTATATATATATATATATATATATATATATATATATATATATATATATATATATATATATTGGTACAGAAAAATTAGTACAACATTAGTTCTGTCGGTTTCAAACTCAGAAGGACTTAGCCATCCGGCTCTCTATAAGCTGAAGAGAGCCGGATGGCTAAGTCCTTCTGAGCTTGAAACCGACGGTACTAATGTTATACTAATTTTTCTGTACCAAAATATAAATAAATATAACGCTCATAATTGTAATTTTCTTAGTTAACCCTGCACTCTGTTGGGATTTTTTCCCTACTATATTACAAAAGAAGTTATATATATATATATATATATATATATATATATATATATATATATATATATATATATATATATATATTAGTCTTCCTTCGCCTAATGACTTATATTTCACTTTTACTTAATGACTTAAATCCGTTGTTTACTTTTTCCGTCCACCAATCTTGTTTAATAGCGTCGACATTTAAGTGAAAACGATTTTCCCAGATTTCAATTGTTTAAATACGGCCGAGCTGTTTATATCGAGTGAGCCCGCTCCATCTTGAAAATGGCTTTTTAGTTCTAAAGAAATTAATCTCAACGACGCGTGGTTAAGTGGTTGGAATCTTAATGAATATTGCAGCCATCATTCAAAAATCTTTCAAATTCATACTCTCTATGGACGTCTCTCTTAGAAAGCTACGTTTTTTTCTGTTGTGTTTCTTTTGCTTTGTTTTATTTGTAGTTGTTGAGGAATTAATATATAAGTGAAACAAAAGACATTTTTATGAGTGAGTGTGTATTTGATTTAAAGGAAATAGCACTACAAAATACGAAGCGTAAGTGAAAGTAAGGGGGGGGTAAGAAAAGGGCGAGTAGTCGAATAAAACAAAAATATATCAAGAAAAATTAATTAATTTCTAGTAAGGGGAAATATCTCTCTCTCTCTCATATATATATATATATATATATATATATATATATATATATATATATATATGTGTGTGTGTGTGTGTGTGTGTGTGTGTGTGTGTCTATGTCTGTTAGTATGTGTTGTGTACTTTTGCGTCCTATAGAAAGAAAGTTTAGAGAATGTACATTAAAGCTCACAGTGTATTTATATCTAAAACTGCCGAGAGGAGACAAAAGAAAATTGCCCCGAATATCTAACTGTACCCCTTAGGAAGCTATGACAGCAGACGCCCCCCCCCCCCATTTCAATTTTAAAAATAATCTATTTTTATGAAATTTGATTCTTATCTATAAATGTGCTGGGTTAGATAATGGAAGTGGTCCCGAATTTCTAAGTGTCCTCCTAATAGAGTTATGGAGACAGGCCCTTAAAACGTCGAATATGTTTATCCAGTTTTAATGAAATTTAAAGAATCTGTATAGGACATTAATATAAAGAGTTTTCCAAAATGTCAGTTTCTGACGACTATATTAGGGAAGACGCAGTACAAAAACAAAAGAATGTAATATGGTGTTATGAACATAGTGAAAAAGAATATGGTTTTGTTCGTCAATCAATCCCGAGCAACATCGGGTCGTCCTGCATGTAAATTAATTAAATAAGAAGAATGCGTTGCTTACGTTTCGTCCATTCCATCCACTAGACGCATCTACTTACTTAGTTGTATTATTTGGATTATTCGGACTACTACTCTCATTTTCGCACAACTTTTCGGCCGTTGGAACCGCCGACCTTCTTCTGGTGTGTCTTGTTAAACTCGTGAATCTTTATATCAAACTCGGAAATCTACACATAATTTCGAACTGAAGCTTCTATTTCATCCACGAGGTTAGATTGTTCTCCTCTTATCGTCGTGCGGCGCAACGGATAAAAGTGTTAAGTCACAATCAATTCTAATTGACAATCTTCTGAAGGTTGAAGGATCAATCCTCACTACAAGCGATACTAACGGAGAATAAAATAAAAGTTACATACTTCAGATTTATACTCAGTCATGGCTGATGGAATCAAAACAGTCTATCGCTGTGGATTAAATAAAGGGTCTAGTTTGAAATTGTGTAGAGATACGCGGGTTGAACATAAAGAGTTCAGTGTTTGACAAGATACAACTGAAGAAGGTCGGAGGTTACATCCGTCAAAGCTTTGTGGGAATAAAAAGATGAGAATAATAGTCCGAATAATCCAAAGAATATTCCAGTTCTCATCTAAAAAAAAATGCGAAAAATACTTAGTTACTTTCACCCCCCACCCCTCCTTCTTGCTGACGGCATTCAATCTGCGCGGTTAACGATGGGATTATAGTTCTTGATACACCGACCGCTCACCCTACGGACTGAATGACAGAGCCTCTTGGGCACATGTGTGGGCGAATTTCAAAAAGAGACAAATGGATAAAGTGAAGCGAGAGAGAGAGAGAGAGAGAGAGGGGGGGGGGGGAGGAGGAGGAAGAGAGAGAGAAAGAGATTATTGGATTATTCGGACTGATGTCCTTATCTTGGATGTTATGCACACAACGTTCCGACCGATGTAACCTTCGACCATTTTACTGGTACGTCTTTTCGAACTCGGGAATCTTTATGTCGAACTCATGAATACTGTATTTATTCAACGGGTTAGATTGCTTCCATTCCGTCAGCTATGTTCGGGTAGAAGGTTTAAGTAATTACTAATTATATTCTTACTGTCCTAATCTACTGAAAGTTCAACTTTCAACCTTTAGAAGACTGTTACTAACAACTTACTACTACTTAGCACTTTATCCGTTGTGACACGAGTCTACGTGGAAATACAGATTCCTGAATTCAACAAGACACACCTGAAGATGGTCGGTGGTTGCATCGGCCGAGGCGTTGTGAGAATAGCATTCAAGATGAGAACAATAGTCTGAATAATTCACCTAATACAATTTATTAATCCGAAAATATTCCGAAACACGATAATACACACCATTGGACATTGTAATTCTCTGTACTTACACGGACATTGTTCCCCGGCGACAAATAACACTTTTTTGATAGACGAGAGGGCAGTCACTTCTTAGAAAACGTCGCGAAATGGTTAAAAAGTATGGAAACTGAGTAGACAAAAACATATCTCGTTTTTTTTGTTTGTTTATTATGTGAAAACCAAAGTGTTACACAAAGTAAACCCGACTTTAAGAACATTTTAGGAGTATCTGTTTCCTTGGTGTACATCATCAAATGACATGTACTTATATTTCTAACTGGAAGGATGAGACAAACGGTCGTTTCTAGCGGGAAATTCTAACATTTGCAGAGATTATTTACAGAGAAAAACAGTGCTGCAAATTTAGGGAGATCATCACTCAGACTCCAGGGAACACTACTTGTTACTGCCAGTGAACAATTTCTTAAAATTATGAAATTTCTCAGACACTTGAAATTAAAGGAAAATATATATACACTTTTTCTCATAGTTCAAGGGAGAAAATTTCATTTTTTCCACTCTTCAAGATTTACCTTGTCTAGGTAACGACTTCATTTTTTGGTGAAATGTAAAAAAAATTAATATTTTCGTAGAATATACAGTGACTGAAACTTACATTTCTATTTTGTTTTCTTGATTACCTTAATAAATCTTTACTTAATATTTATTTTGGGTGTATATGCAAGACATCTGATTCTGAATTCGAATCTTAATTATTTGCAGGTTGGGATCGGGCCTCGGAATGTGGTTACAAAATGACTGATTATCCCCCCACCTAATGTATTGCACGAACATCAACTGAAAAGGAATGTGGTGTATTTGAATATTGAGAAAAAAAGAACAACTGGTATCAACGGGAAATCACTGGTAATGACTAGTGCGAGTAGACCAAGTAAGTTACAATAAGAATAGAGTGGAACGGAGTGTACTGGGTATATGTGGACACTGGCTATCACTCACACTCCATTGTTATCCGAGAGAAATAAATGAGAATGATCGGTGTCGGAACTCTCAGTTACTACTACTACTACTACTACTACGACTACTACTACTACTACTACTACTACTACTACTACTACTACTAATAATAATAATAATAATAATAACAGTAAGCAGCTACATGGAATTTGCAACAGAAATAAAATAAAAACATGGAAGGAACACCACGTGAACTAAACAAAACTGAAACTGCAAGAACTTTTATGAGGTAAAATAAAAATGAAAGGAAAATAGCATCAGCGGAGGCTGATGCCACACAAAATAGTCCTGAAGGGTCAAGGAGGATAGAAAGATCAAGGAGGGAAAGCACTAATGAGATCTCCAATAGAATAAAACGAATAATACTGAGACTGTGGGGAGGTTTATTGCCACCCAAATTGTAGATAAGACCAATGGTCGTTGCCATCGAAAAATTAATCGTAAGAGGCTTTTGTGATAGCGAAAAGTCATTTGCAATTGTCATCGAAAGAAGTGGAAAGTACTTGAAATTTGGAGAGAATTGTTGTCACTCAGATTCCAAGAAACACCACCGGTTATTATCAGTGATCAATCAATGATAATGAGCTGTGTGAAAACTCCAAGTGAGTACTTAATGATAATAATAATTGTAGAAGAAATTGGAATCAAAGGAAATATTGAAACCATACAACGCACAGCAATGATAATAACAGTCGGAAATTAAAGGAAAATCCTTGAATGCGGAAACCAACCTACATAAACGAACGCTAAATAGTTGGAATAGAAATCGAACGAAAAAATGTTTAAAAAACATCACACGAGCCTATGGGAACCGAAACTGCCAGTAATCTCATAAACTCCGCCTCCGTAAAATGAACACACACACGCACACACACACACACACACACACACACACACACACACACTTATACACACAGTCGTGGTCACACCAGTCTTGATCGACACCACATAAAATGGTCGTGAAGAGTCAAGGAGGATGGAAATGCCGCTGAGGGAGAGCACCAACAAGAGCTATACTGGTGAGACTTATAGCCACTCAAATTCCCGAAAAGACAAACGATTGTTGACAGTGAGAAATTATTGGTAAACGGATTTTTCGATAACGCAAAATATTTGCAATAGTTATTGAAAGATGCGGAGAGTGCTGGAAGTCTGAGGATACTTGTTATCACTCAGACTCCAGAGGACACTACTTGTTAATGCGAGTCAGCAATCACTTAAAGTGAGTCGTGTGAAACGCCTAGTGAGTAAAGAAAATCTAACATCGAAAATGTAAGTCGGATAACAATTTTAAGAGTAACGTTCTATTTCCCACGGCGAGGAGACGTGATTTAACTAGTATACTACGGATTTTGTATAATACTGAGTGCGTGCTTAAACTAGTATAACACGGATTTTGTATATTACGGATAGATGTTCTTTAACTAGTACAGTACGGGTTTGTTATAATACGGAGAGACGTGCTTTAACTAGTATGATACGAATTTAGTATGAAGTAAACAATTTTACTGATATCCATATAAGCTTCTATGACGGTAAATCTGACTTTACATGCAGATCTCTAATGGCAAACGCATATCCGGACTGATGCTAAGTTCGCTTCAGAAAGTACCTGACTCATGGTGCAATCTTCTACCTATATAAGAGTCAGAAAAATCCAAAGATGGAGTACTACTGCCACATCTGGGGAGATGATGCTAATACCACTCTTTCCAGCCTTGACAGAGTACAACATCGACTTCGAAGTCTAGTGGGAGATTGTCTTCCCTTTCCTACAGGAACTCTCTCACAGAAGTGACGTTGGTAGTCTCTCTCTCCCCCTCTCTCTCTCTCTCTCTCTCTCTCTCTCTCTCTACTCTATCAGTATTTCCGTGGAAGGTGCTACACCGAGCACAAATCTATGGTTCCCACTTTTAAGATATCCGCAGCAAGAACTCATTTTTCTACCGCAATGAAAAACAGTTTCTTTCTCCCTCTGGTACAAACAGATAAGGCTGTCTGAAGATACTGGCTTTCGCACTTTAAATGCGCCAAATATTGATGTTATTGTTTGTTTCCTTTCCCTTTACACAAATTAATCATGTTCTGCAAAGCTAAAAACAAAAACAATAATTTTCTCTACAAAACAACCAAAGCAAAAACCATGAATAAATATTTTAACATATAAACAACTTGAAGCATAACAAACTCTTACTAAAATGACCTGATTCGGCATTAAATCACCCGATAAGGGTTGATGTCCCGTAAAACAAAACAACCCAGCTTTCTCCTCCGTATGAATTTCCGAGAGCTTCTTCACAAGTGCTTCTCGTCTGTGGAACACATAACCGCGGGATTACTTCCACGCAGATTACAACATACTCGTCTTCAAATCTAATCGCAATATGTTCATCTCATGAACTATCCGTACAAGTATTCGAACTTGATGCATCCATCAATGATTCTCAATCCTCTCATAAGCTTCTTCATCTCTCAACTGATAATCCTTCCCGTTCATTAACCATTGTTCTCGATTGCCTTTTGACTATGATAAGTGGTGATCCATTCGTAAAAAAGGGTAAACATGTTGAGTTCTAGCGGTCGTTAGTCGTCACAGACAAGCGACAAAACACGCTTAACGCGCGATGTACAGTCAGCCGGTTCTCAAGAGTTATCGAGTACGCTAGCTATATTGCATTTGCCTCTGTCAGATAAGTCATTTCTGTTATTGGAAAAATAATCTGATTTTGCATCAATAACTGACGAATGCAAACGTAAACAACATAAGAACAGCCAGATTATTGTTTCATGTATAATTGATAAATACAAACTGTTTACGTTTTACGAAAAAAGACAATGTAAACTATGTCTATTAATGCAGTATTTTCTTTAGGTTCATATGATAGCTATTATCAATTACCTAATTTCATTTTAATTTATTTTTTATGTCATGCATTCTTTTTCTCTGAATCCTATTTTGTCGGTTTCGGCCTTCTTGGGTAAACATCTAGTTATTGATTTGCTATATCAAGTGTTTACCATAATATTCTTGTAAATGCCAAAAATAAAGAAAAACTATGCACGTTTAACCGTTAAAATTCAAAGGCCATCACTACGTATACATTCACTGTATACGCAAAGATAATCATTTGTAATTCATCAAAGCAATAATGATTGGGATATGATCATACTTGTCCGCTTGGTGCTGTCGTTTATGTTTACAATCTCTGGTGTTGATATTCCTCCATTTGGAGGTGACGATGGCAAAGTGGTTGACGACACGAACTGACAACCTGGATCTGCCAAGTTCGAATCCAGTTCGTTCCACAGAAACACTTTCACTTAGGATGTTGGCAACCTTCACGTGAGCCCTCCTATAAGTACCCAATGTATTTCTAGAAATAATTCTTACTAGAAAGATATCAGGGAAACCAATGCCAACAACAGAATAATCTGATTCTTACGAAATCAATGAATTCCTCCATTTCAAGAATTTTTCTTTGATAATTGGAATATTACTTCGGACCTAGTCCGTATTCCCCCTTCTTTTACAGAGTTAAGAACACAACAATCGGCTAAGTTACTATTCAAGTTCCATCCTCTCCGTGTGTCCTATACATCTGAAATTCTTCTGTGTTATTAGATCCACCATAGATGGTAAGTTCGAATATTTGCTTACTTCTATATGTAATGGCATTTCCACCGATCGAGTTGAGTCGGCTTCCTACCTGGCGACAACCTTTTGCAAAAAAATGCAAAAACTTAAGTCGTTAAAATTATCTCTCCATATTTGCATGCGACTTCTTGTAATATATGCACAACAAGCACCACTGCAGACAACTTTTCTTTGTTGCTTCGTGCGCCTAGGATGCAACAGAGTTTTCATGATAAGAGTTTGTTTCCAATAACTTCCTATCAATGGAACATGTTGCTACAAGATGTTTTCCATGGGGGCTACAACAGGGTCATCTTCAAATCTAATAGCAAAATCTTTATTCTTTTGTTTGCTTTACCATCCCGTTGTCAGATCACCAGCTCGTTTGAGGAAAGCCATGCTGACGTTTCGTTGTCTAGAGCAGTTATGCCGGCTTCAGACATGACTCGATGATGTGGTCGACTGTCTGTTCAGGGTGACCACAGTCACAGATAGCCGAGTCCCTTAGTTCCTATCCTCTCAAGGTCGCGGCGAAACAGCCGATACCGATCCTGAGGCGGTTGAGCATTGTCCACTGCCGACGAGAGAGGTACATGAACGGTAGTTCGTCTAGCTCCTCCACGAATCTATGCAGCCTTGATTAATCTGCTGCCTGCTATTCCTCCGTCCAGCCACGTTTGAGCCTGATTCGTTTTGTGATGTAACCGGGTGTTGAGAGCAGGAGCTGGTGGGCATGCTCCACGAATAAGCGTCGTGACTTAAGGCGGGTTTGTGGAGGGGTATTTGTGACGAACTTATGAAGGAGGTGGTCCTCATCGATGGTGTCTTTTGGGGGCAGTGCAAGGACAGTTGTCATTAACCGTGTCATAAGTCATCGGATGTAATTCAATACTTTCATAGTATATATAATCATTCAACTTTCAATCTCCCCATCTCCTTAAACATTCTCCTCGAGTGACTTATAGTTTTGATAAGTGGTGACTCATTAGTAAAAAAAACAAAACAATCAACCGCCACCTCACACATCCAGATTCGGTATGTTTCGAAGTGGCACTGATTAACGCCATTCTATTGTTACGTTAATTACTTGTAATCTTCATTTTGAAACCGTGGCTTACTTAGCGAGAAAAGATAAAACTATGGAAAGTTGTTTCTGTTTGATTGTGTTTGGTTTTCTTTTTCGTTTTTACTTTATTCTAGTTCTGTCTATAATGCACTCGCATTGTTCCGTAATTATATTTCATTTCAAACACATTTACCATAAAATAACACTTAATATAAACCAATTAGAATATTTTATTTTGAGAACTGCAGGATAAGATAGAGAACAAGAGTGTAGACCAATATTGTGTTAATGTTGCATATTGAAGCTGGCCGTGATTAAGTAGGTACTGAATGTAAATATACATATATATATTGATATATATATATATATATATATATATATATATATATATATATATATATATATGATGGACTCTCCCGTCGATTTCGACGTATGAGTGCTCTGCCAGGGGCTGCCCGCGCATGTAATTGTAATTGCAAGGGTGCACAATCCGCAACAACACCTCTCCTGAGTGGACACTGCTTGATTCCAATGGCAAGTAGTTCAATACGACTGGAAACAATGCCGAGATAAGCAGAGAGCACATACAGCACCTGGTATTCCCAAATGGTCACCTATTTAGTACTGGCCAGGCTCGATGTCGCTTAACTTCGGTGATCTAACGGAAACCGGTGTGTCAACGTTATTGTGCCGTATATATATATATGTATATATATATATATATATATATATATATATATATATATATATATATATATATATATATATATATATATATAAAGTTAGATATGTTTATATGTTCATATATTTGGATGTACATGATTTAATCTTAAACTAATAAAACGATCATTAGGAATTTTAAAACACAGCTTTTAGTCTTTTGGGGTCCAAAGGTTGGCTATATATTCAACATGGAACTATACACATATATATATATATATATATATATATATATATATATATATATATATATATATATATATAATGTTGATAATGAGTACTAATTGTAATTAAGGCTCTGCACGCCTAGTTTTTCATGTTTTTTTTCGTTTTTAGCTTTGTTTTGTACAATTCGCACTGAAGATAGCCACACCAAGGAATAAATGCACGGGAGCATTTTACAAATATCTTGGTCTTAGCGGAAACAATTGTATGCTGAATAAAAAAGTTTTACGAAATTACATGAATCTGTACTTTATAACATTGATATGATATAAAATGGCATAAAAACATTGAATAAAGTATAGCTTTGGCCTTATGCTCTTAAGCTATTATAATTACTTTATGTTATAAAATTTATATTTGAATATATATAAAATTCTAAATATAAATAATATATATATAAAAGAAGAAATGATGTTTCTTCAAATGAATTTGCATATCTCATGAGAGCGGGCCACCGCTTGAAACACGTTATATGAAATTATAAAATTATAAAATGAAAAAAATAATAAATAAATGTTAAAAAACACTTTTTACAAATGTTGGTAGCCTTACTTCTTTACACACACACACACACACACACACATATGTATATATATATATATATATATATATATATATATATATATATATATATATATATATATATATACTAGACGCGTGACCCCTTGATTCTGCATTTGCATAATTAACTTTCCTTCTGTCGTTTACCTCTCCACTCTTTCTTTCTTCGTCTCTCTTTTCCTGTCTCTCTATCTCCTGTTTCCTCTCTCTTTCGCATTTCCCCCTCTCTAATTATTTACATCATTTGCCCCCTTCCACTATCTCAATCAAGCATCCTATATTTATTCCAGTCGCCTTTTGGGACTCCATCCATTTTAATTTCTTTAATATATATCGCACATACCAGTGGAGGAGAAGTCCTTAACAATCAGTACGACAGAGATTGTTCCTTTTTAAGTAGCTTGTGACTTTGCCTCTGTCGGCAATTGTTCTGTGAAGTTATAGCAAATTCACCCTCCCGGGCTTTACCTTATCTCTTTCAGAAGGGGTTACTTTATTGCTGATCGCCTGAGGCGCCCCTACCGGAGAATGTCGACGGAACTTCTCTGGCATTTTCTATAGGCCAGAGTACACACGCTGGCTTTTCAATCACCACCTTCCGACCTTGTATCACATGATCTCGTATTAGGAGAAAGGTAACAAAAACTACACGGCCTCTTTTGTGTTATCCACATGGCACGGATAAAAATCAAGCAAGAAACAAGAACTAAATCAAGAAAGCAAGATCCACAGTCTCATAAGTATTTTAGACGGTCCAGAGTCTAGTCTGGTCTCTCTAACCTGACGCTATAGTTCCAACGGGTCACGAATCGTCTTAAACATACACACACACTCACACACTCCCATATTATCTCTCTCTTTTCTCCTCTCTCTTTTTCTATCCCTTCCTCTTTTCTCGCATACCATTTTACTCCTCCTTCCACTACTTCTCTTACTAGTCGCTCTTTAATAACGGTATCTGCTCACTCTCTCTTTGGTAAAAGATGACGTCATCTTTTTGTGACGTAATTCACTGTGCACGAAACCATTTGTGGCGTTAGCCACCGTGCAAGAATACAAATCATAAACGCCCCTTCTCTTACTTAGTGTTAATATTTAAATAGATGACGTCTCATATTTGTGACGTCATTCACTGTGCACGGATACAAAAAAGCAAGTCAGCAAGACCCACTTTATTTTATACGTACCTCGCCCCGATAATAGAATCGGTGTATCAAATCTAATAAGAATAGGTGCTTAATGTTGGTTTTAGGAGAACCTAAATCTGATTTTTTTTTCTAAATAAACTCTTATATTTCATTTATATTTCACTTTTACTTCCCGGCCTTCAGGCTAGGACCAAAGTGTGGTATCTGTTCTCTCCTTGTCGGTGAAGGAGAGATCAATCTAGATTCGAGCTACTTTCATTTTTATCAAAATACAGAGTGCCCCTTTTATGGGGAACTGGATTTCCCCACATTAATAACTGACCTTCTATCAAACCCTGTCCTCGTGGGGAGCCACGTAAATAGGAACTATTATAGTTTATGTTGTCAACCAGCTAAGAGGTTGCCTAATGCATATTTATATGGTCGGCAGGGGCTCTTAAGACAGTGTGCAAAATATTTTCCTGATTTTAGCTCCAAACACCTCATGTGTCGGCAAATCGATGGGGTTGCTATGGGCATCTCGTTAGCCCATATTCCATAATTATTTTTCATTTACCATAAAATGCCACTTAATGAGACTTTTTCCTTACGGAAATAATAATGATGAAGAACTCTCTTAATTATATTACTGCATGCATGCAACATTATTACACGAGTGGATAGACAGACGTTTGTTCAAATGTAATTAGCATTCGATAATTAATATATTTCAAGTCCTTCACTAAAAGTGGAACGTAACCCTCAATGTTATAAGCTCTTCAAATCGAATCAAGTGTAGACACTAATGTAATGGTTACCGAAGCGAAATAAAATTAAACCGACCAGTCAGGTTCACATTCCATTGGACCATTAACGTTAACTTATGCACTAGTACCGTCGGGTGAGGTATGAACCTCAACTTCTACACGGCAGTTCGTATATAAAAGCAAAAGTAATTGTCTGTCTGTCGACTATAGCTTTAGAAACTATAGTTTGGATAACAATCAAATTTGGCATGCAAACAATCTATAGAGAGTCATAGGTTGTGGTTTAATTTGTTTGTCTTCGAGGGAAGAGTCAGACACAAAGTTGGTTTTACAATGTGGAAAAGCCAGCTCCCAAAAAAGGATTACTCTGAATTAAGACAAATGCTTTTTTAAATTGTCTCAGTCTAGAAAGATTTCTCCTTCACTGACCGAGAACATGAAAAATAAAGTGTAGTATCAGAACAAATACTACACTTTTCCTAGCCAAAAAGCCAAGTTATTTACCTGCCCAGTATGTTCATTACCTTCTCTCAAGGAGGTTAGACACAAGGTCAGGTGTGGTTAACCAGCGCACTGGGACAAGTGAGCTCTGACCTACAAAAATGCTTGAGCGGCCCCGTCGGAATCTCCGGAAGGGGCGCCTCAGGCAATTAGCAATGAACAAACCCCTTCCTAAAGAGTTAAAAGGTAAAGTAGTATATATCCGATGGATGCTGCATATTGTAGAGTGTAGCATCAATCGGAACAGATACTACACTCTGATGCTAGACAAAAGGCCAAACAAGAAAAGAGTTGTTCCACTTTGTTTACATCAATTTACTTTTGCGGTTTGTCATCCGGTTATATATTGTAAATTATTATAAACAAAACAAACACACACCAACTATGGCCAAGCAAACAGTTTTATTACGAAAATTACACCATAATGCAGTTAATGTATGCATGCACAAGTCAGCCATTGTATTATTTGATTAAATTATAAATTAAAAATAAAGCATTGACCCAAAACACCGGAAGGCGGGTTGTGATTCTTAGTTTTCCCAATTTTCCAGGGCAACACCGAGACACGGCGTAATTAGTGTATAATTACTAGGGATCAAATTTAATGCACATCTAAAATATTTGAATTTCAAAATCGGATGTTGTGTCCATATTATTCGCATTAAAACCCGTTCAAATACTCCAAAGAAACTGAAACTTAGGGAATATGTATTAATTCACGTTTGATACCAATTATTACAATGTAAAAAAAAAATTAGGTATCTGAATTTTCACGAAAAACTTCCACACTATCTTTGCCCTCTTTGAATAAAACTATATTCAAGTAAATATAGCCCACATTACGCACCCTTTCCCAGTAGCAGCTCTCTTCCAAAATTCACAATGAGCGGTTTATAAGTTTAAGAGTGAATCCTATAATAACTAATTTTATTTAGAGATATAAGATAAGAAAATGTACTTTCTAGATTAAGACGAAAGGTAAAATCGACTTGGTGTCGGTAGTTTCCGGATGTTTACGTAGACGGCCGGAAAATGCCAAAGCGCTAATTCAACTAGAATACGGTAAAATAAGTAGACGACATGTAAACATTTTAATTCATTGAATCGCGAAATTTACTAATTGGAAATAAACTTGTTCAAAAATATCATGAATTTTAACAAACCCTAACCCTACCCTTACCCCAAACCCTCATCCTAACACCGTTTAAACACGTGTTCAGTAAAAAAAAAGACGTTTTTCATGCAGTAAAAAACCTTTTATAACCTAACCCTAACACTAATCCTAACACCGTTTTTACACTTATCCAGTAATATGTTTCTTTAAAAAATATTTACGTGTAAAAAAACAAACCTATTTAACAGTTGTACATGCAGCTTAGTTTTAAAAAATTTTGGACGCAGGCAACCGACTTTTTATTCGGCTTTTTCCGGCAGTCGACGTAAACATCAGGAAACTTCCGACGCCAAGTCGATTTAAGCTTGGGTCCTAATCTGGAATGGTACTCTCTCTCTCTCTCTCTCTCTCTCTCTCTCTCTCTCATATATAATATATATATATATATATATATATATATATATATATATATATACATATATATATATATATATGTACATATATATATATATATATATATATATATATATATATATATATATATATATATATATATATATATGTTCAGCCAGGTTTTTACCCCGTCTAATAAAACCGGTATCGTCCGGCCTTTGGGTCTGGATTTACGCCGGTCAATTGGGGGTTGCTGGTCCTGTGCAGTTCTAGGATGTGCACCCTCCCAGGCTTTGCCTCCCCTCTTTAGGGAGGAGTAAGTGTATTGCTTACTGTCTGAGGCGCCCCGGGGAATGCCGACGGGGCTGCCCAGGCAATTTTTAAACAGCCAGAGTGCTCAAATTCTGGAGCGCTGGCTCTTACCAACTTTCCCGACCTTGTATCACATCTTACCTTATGGGAGGAAGATAAATAATATATATATATATATATATATATATATATATATATATATATATATATATATATATATATATATATATATATATATATATGTAAATATATTCCCATATATATATATGTATGTAAATATATTCCGATACATATTTATATATATATGTAAATATATTCCGATATATATATATATATATATATATATATATATATATATATATATATATATATATATATATATATATATATGTTACTGTTATAGATGACGCGCCAGATTACCGTGACTTCAGGTCGACATCGATTGGGCAGGTCGCGGAAGCTTACTCAAAACCCTAACCCTAAACCCTAAACCTAAGCCTAATCCTAACCCTAAACCTAAACCATAAATCTAAAGCCTAAACCATAACCCTAAACCCTAACCCATTTTTCTTTCTTTCTTTGTTTTATGTTAGCAAGAAGAAAAAGAAAAACAGCAAAACAAATGAAAAAAGAAAACATTGAAAAATGTTATTGAGGGGAGGGGGCAATAAAATGTTCTTTCTACACATTTGATTAAAAATGATTTATTTGACCGCCACCTACAGTTTGTTCGGTGTTTATCTTTTTATCTCTGTATTTTTTCTTTGAATTTATTTGGCTTATATTATCGTCTGCAAGTCTTCCATTAACACTTGGCGTTTTCGTCTCGGCAACTCTCGTGCGCTTCCGCGACCTGCCCGATCGTTTCCGATGCAAAGTCACGGAAGTATTTTAAGGCTGATTAGTAATGTATGAAGCAGAAAACTGATGTTGTTTTTGTAATTATTATATTTTATACTGATATTTTGAGCTATCCTCCGCTCTTTGTCAAAAACTGATACAAAATGAAGAAAAACAAGAAAATTGAAATCGTGGAGAAAACTGGAATTTTCAGCGTTCATTCTTTGTTTTAACGTGCAAATTAGTCCACGCGAAATCTCTCTACCAATTGGTAAAGAAATCCGTTGTCTTTTAAAATAAAAATGTGCGTTCGTCCCGTTATGCGTTACCATAAAGAGCAACTAATCTTCCGATATATATATATATATATATATATATATATATATATATATATATATATATATAGTTTAAATTGCACTAAGCAATTGAATTGATCAGAATTGATAAGAAGCGAAATAAAAATGAAAATATAGAATAAAGAGTACAAAAGAAAATAGAAATATGTTAATAATAATGATAATAATAGTAGCTTGAGTCTGGGGTTCGAATCGTACGACCGGCAGAACAGTTATCCTGTATACTGACGATTACCGGAAAAGAATGAAAGACATATGTGTGTGTGTAAGAATTTAAAATATTTATATACAGGGTGGGCCAAAATAAGGGTCCTATCTTTAAATTTGAATAACTTGAATTTGAATAACTTCCACAAAATAAAAGTTAAACTCACCAAACTTTATGTGTGTGTAGACTGACCCTTCCGAGATTTTTTGAAATAAACAAAACAAATTTTAGCCGAAAAATACTTCTTAAAACTTACAAAAACTAAAGTATTGTTTTTTACACTGTTTTGAGTTTTTTAAGCAAAAATAATGTTTTCTAAATGAGGGTACGTTCCTTAGGGCTAATACGGCTCATGCTTGCTTCGGAAGGGGTCCTTTACTTATTCTAAAAAAAAAAAAAAAAATCAATAAATAAAAAAGTTATGAATTTTTAAAAATAGGACCCTTATTTTTGCCCACCCTATATATATATATATATATATATATATATATATATATATATATATATATTATATTATATATATATATATTATATTATATATATATATATATATATATATATATATATTACATATAAATGTATTTATATATTACATATATATATATATATATATATTACATATATATCTACTTTTATATGTTACATATATATATATATATTACATATGTATATATATTACATAATATATATATATATATATATATATATATATATATATTACAGCGTCTTAGCGAGAAACGATGGAGCGTGTAAATATATTTCAAAATTAAGCCGGATAGCCCGGCGAAACCCAACACCACGCAGATCCGAATAAAATGCACGGGCACTTATTGAGAATATGTCGCCAGAAAAGTACGAAGTTGATACGTTTCATAATTAATTCTTGGTAAATTCAGTTATATACGAACACTGCGACTTCGAAATGAAAATGAGGAATTTAAAATTACGTAAAAAAATTTTTAAGACAAGAAAAATTTTATAATTTATTTAATTTTCGTTTGTAAATTGTCGATTTGAGATTTTGGCTCAGATAAAAGTGTAGTACACTTCATTTTTCTGTCCTGGGTTAATGTAAAAAATCTTTCTAGACTGAGGCAACTTTTATTTTTGTCAAATCAGAGTGCTCCTTTTTTTTGGCAGCTGGTTTTTGCTCACATTCAAAACATTATAACTTATCTGGTTTATGTTAGTATTACTAATAATGCAATTACTACTACTACTACTACTACTACTACTACTATTAATTCCTCGTCTTATCCAATTATTGTTTATTTATTACGTAATTCATTTATTTGCGTCATCATCTTGCGTTCTTTCTCTTCGTACTGCTACTACTCACCATGTCTCGTCTGATTCGCCCTTCCTCCAACCATCGAAAACATTCAATGCGCACGCAAGCAAGTTGATCAGAGTGTTAGTATTATACTAAACGGTCTACCCGGCGTTGCCCGGTAATGAATGAGGATTACCCTTCTTCTAGCCATAAACTCTATATTAACATTTTTATAATGTTCTGTAATTTTCAAGTTTTCATTTTCCTCTATATTTATGTCATTTATTTATTTGCCTCATTCGTTTACGCTTCTTCTAAACTACTGTGAGTTCTGCTTCGGCTATTCTGCTGCTCTTTCCACCACTCTCCTCCTATTCCCCTCATCCTAGCACCTATCGTCTTGCTCGCCTTTCCTTTCACCATCTAATACATTTGATGTGCTAACCAAACAAAAGTAAGCCAGATTATCCGCATTCATCGCTTCCCACAAAATTCTTTCAATTCTGGGGAAATATAGCTTCCCCAACAAGGGGCACTTGATGGGCCCAAAATAAAAATGTTCTCAGTCAAGAAGGACCTCTCCTCCAGTGAAGGATCTGGAGGTTCGAACTTACGACTCGTATCCATAGCACCTCTTTCACCATGGATGCTGGTAACCTCCACGTGGTCCCTCTTGCGAGTACCCGGTTCTAAAAAGGAATCGGGGAAACCAATGCCCACAATAAAATCAAGCGAGTTAAAAAATTCTGATTCATACGAAAAGAAGGGGAAAAAAGATTAAGGTCAGAACAGATACTACATTTTAATCCTGGCTCGAAGGCCATGTAATTTCATTAGTTTTAGTATACACAATAATATATTATAGGTCGTTTAAAATATCTTTATTCATTCACAGTAGAATATATTATCAATAAAATGACAATTTCTACTGTTGCAACGCTAAGAAAAAAACATCGTTAAAGTTGTCCCGTTTTAAACTCTTGAAATGTTGTCTAGCGTTTTGTTTTATTCGTATGGAAGTTTCGTTAATTTCCAAAATGCGTTCTACAGAAATATCGGTTCTGTGAGATCTATACTGTATTTGTGCCGAAATTGCTTACTTGCCTCCCCACGAGGTCGATTTAAAATGTGAGGAAAATCCAGCTACCCTAAAAAAGAGACACTCTGCATAGGGACAACATTGCCTCTGTCTAGAAGGATTTCTCCTCCTCTGACCGAGCATAGAACAGATAATACATGCGAATCCTAACCTGAATTTATTTTCTGCTTTGTTCAAATATCTATTTCACATCATATTTTTAAAAAAATTACTATCGTACAATTGTTACTGGTTTAGAATTAATATTTGTATCGGAAAACTAAAAATGTCCCCGTGATTTTTAAAAATTGTTCGCATCATTTTTTTTATTTCTAGAATGTCTTTTAATTCCGCTGTAACTCGTATAAAATTGACCGACATTTTTATTAAAGTTCCATTTAATCTGACACTTGATGAAAACGCTATTTAAAAAAATCGTTCAGATAAATCGGTTAATCCTAACGTTACTTAAAAATCGGTGTATATGTTAAATACTGTGTACATCGCAATATGTACAAGAGACAAATAGAAATTGACAAAGACATTTTAATATTTCAATTTGTCATGATCGATAACAATCCACTAAAAATAATTTTGAAATGAAACAAAAACTTTTTTTTCAAATAAGAACTTTCTTCAAACAAATACCGTAACTTACGCTTCTTGAATTGTTTCAACATTTTCCATCATTTTCCGTCGTTTTTCTTGACTAACGTGCGTATCCCGTTGAAATTTGGATCAATTAAATAATAATTGTTTCAGCCAGATATATTCAAATTCTCACAGTTTACGTTTTGGTGTATTTGTTTTCATTTATCTTTCTCTATAGACTTTAATAATCAGAAATTTCGCCAGTTGTGTTATTCTCAGAAGGCGTAAAACTTATGAATTTTAAAATCATCTTCGTTATTATTCGTAGCGTTTTATTTGAACGTTAAATGACGTGCAACTCGTAACTGATATTCTTCTTAACGTGCCAAGAAAATAATTTTGTTTAAACTGATTTATTTTTATTTTTTTATTTCGATTTTATTTTTCATGTTTAGCCATATAGATATGACGGTACTTTCACAGATTAGGACCCACGGTAATTTTGACCCTAACTTTAACCCTAACTCTAATCCTAACCTAACCTAACCCCCACTTTGACCCTAACAACGGGAGCCAAAGTAAGCGTGGGTCCTAATCTGTGAAAGCACCGATATGACGAAATTATGGAGGTAGGGTATTACCGGAATATCCGCGAGAGATCCTCTGGTATAGTTAGAGAGTCTCTCATCTTGCGATAGCAGCTTCGCCCATCCGCTCTTTCACTCTCTCTTTCACTCTCTCTCTCTCTCTCTCTCTTTCACTCTCACTCTCTCTATATATCACTCCCACTCTCACTCTCTCTTTCACTCTCTCTTTCACTCTCTCTCTCTCACTCTCACTCTCTCTTTCACTCTCTCTTTCACTCTCTCTCTCTCACTCTAACTCTCTCTTTCACTCTCTCTCTTTCACTCTCTCTCTCTCTTTCACTCTCTCTTTCACTCTCTCTCTCTTTCACTCTCTCTTTCACTCTTTCTCACACTCACAATTTCACTCTCACTCTCTCTTTCACTCTCTCCCTCCTTCACTTTCTCTTTCACTCTCCTTCTTTCTCTCTCTCTCCCTCTCTCTCTCTCTCTCTCTCTCTCTCACTCGAACTCAAACTTTGCCGCCGAAATAAATATCGCCGTGGAACTCGTCGGTTTGATTTGAATTTATTATGTTTAAGGGAAACATAATAAATCCAGATCAAATAAGCCATGTTCTGATCCATTTTTCATAGGAAATAAGATCACCTCTGCAACGGACTCTGGATTCAGCGCTAGATTATAGAAACTAAACAATTACAATAACAATAAAAATCGTTATATTGAGTTAAACTAGGTACACAAAGGTCTTCATTAATATCCGGAAAATGTCGTGGACGAGAGGCAGATAATAACTATTAAAAACGCCCGTTCATTTTAGTATATATGTTTGTGTAAATCTTCCGCCATAAAATGAATACTTGTTGATAGCTACGCGATTTATTCAAATCTATAATGTATCTGTACATATGCAATTGAAAGAAAAAAACATGCATCTATATCAAACACAAATTTACGTGAGTACATGTGTACGAGAAATTCAATTATTATATTCATATATTTATGTATTTTTCTAATTGTACTTACACTAATATCGCGAGGTATTTGGTCGTGTCGGACAGCAAAGTCGGCATTTTACTTAATTTTAAAAATTGAAAAAATGAATTAACAAATAAACATTACAATATAAAGTCTAAGGCCAGAAACATTTATTCCCGGGCAACACGTAAATTTTAATGAAAGCTAATAAAAATGATCCATTTTATTAAATGTTCTTTAGTTTGCTTATAGAATTGTGATGCTTTATCTTTAATTTTGACTAAACTATTTGAAAAATGCTAATTGCTAGGTAATTCATAAAATCGACATATTTACATTTTGCTATTACAACTCTGGGCTTGTTTGCTTCTTTGATTGTTTGTTTGCTTTTTAACTTTGCTTGCTGGTTTGTCTTTATTTGTTTGCTTCTCACTGCATTAAAATGGGACACACGGACGGAAGGTGAGAAACGCCAACATCCCGACCTCCACCTGAGAGGCACTCTGGCTGGGACAAACAAAAATAGCCGTGAATGGCCCTGTCGGCTTTCCTCTAAAAAAGATTGACTTTAAAATAGATGACGTCATAAAAGATCCATAATAGTTGCCAAAAGCAGTGTGACGTCATAAATGATGAATATTAGTTGCTAAATCTTGTGGATGCGTATGTTTGTTTAGTGAAGCAGCATCCCACCTCCTAAAGTGCAATTCTTTCACGTCGTGGTAAGGTGTTGGCAACGTACTAGTGTCAGAACTAACCATCTAAATGGGTTCTGATCAAAATCCAAGAGAACTCAACATCAGGATCCGTGATCCTCTGGTCGTCTCTGCCTTTTGCAAGCAGAACCGCAAATCCGCAAATCCATGGAATTAAGGTAACGGCATTTCTTCTGCGTACGTATGATCGTCATTTCTTATCGTCTTCTAGACGAAACTTCCCCGACTTCGTATGCTGCTCTGGTTTCTGAGACAAAAACCTGAAATCTTGGATGTATAACGAATAGCTTACGGACAACGAGAAGAACTTCATGCAGACATCCTGAGGTATGAACTTCGTAGGCTCTGTACACCAGTCCGATTAGCTCAAGCAAAACAACAACAGCTATAGTTATAACCAAGGTTAAATTTAAGAAATTATATAGTTAATCATATAATAGAACTCTTCTTATCCGTTGCGTGAGTATTTGTTGTATCCATATCTATCTATATATCTATCTATATATCTATTTATATATCTATCTCTCTATATGTGCGTATATCTTAAAGTGATTTCTTGCTTGTCATCGTGCACACGTTATCAGTACTTGAATGTTTTAGATGGTTGGAGGAAGAGAGAATAACGTAAATAAATGGTGACTGATAACAGAAGTGATGAGAGTAATGGAATGATGTAATTATGATTAATAGGACTCGCCTATATGGCTCCTGATAACATAACCGATCTGCATAACTTGAATAATTGCTGCTTGGTCGCGTATTACATATTAAATGTTTCAAACAAATAAATGAAGGTATTTGAATGCATTGAAATTAAAAACATATATAACGGTTTAAAGACCAGTCAAAGAGCAGATATTTTTTAAAATTTCCAAATGTTTATGTATTCAAACAAACATTATAAATACTTTTGCTTCTTATTCCACATGCATACTTGAGCAGAAAACAACTGGAATCGGATATAAAAAACCCTGTTATGCGTATAAGTTTCGGTTCAATTACAACTTAGAAAAATGAAGAAAGTACGAAGTAGAAGCTTTAATAGATTTATTTAACAAACACACTGATAAAATTAAAATGTAGAAAACCCGCTGAAAGAGAGATGATTGTATGATTGTGAGACTGTTTGGTTTGCTTTTCACTGTTCCTAGTAACTCGATAAAGTCAAGTCCTAGCAAATTATGGCATGAGTTTGCTATGTAGACGGTACCTGACATCGTTGTCTCCTTCATTTTAATTGTAGCAAGTAATTGACCCGTGATGTGAACACAGTTCCCGGAAGCACTTTGTGCTACCTGACTTGTTGATGTCAACAAAGGCTGGCCTATGGTTTCCTATAGTTTGTGGGATACAAGTGTGATATCGGAAGCAGTATCTACCTTCAGCTGAACAGGATGGCGATTCAATTGTACTGTAACATATTTTCGGTTTGATTTTTGGATTACAACAAAAGTTGCTACCAGACTGTTGGTGTTTGTTTTGTTATGTTGTCGGTGGCTATTATGTGATGTTTGTCTATTATGGGTTGGTCTTTGTCCTTGGCGGGTGCAAAATCCCTCTTTATGTCCCAGTCAATTTCAGCTGAGACAGCGATGTGTCTTGAATGTACAGTTTCGTACAAAATACCAGCTGCCACAGTTCCAGCAAGCGGTTGGGGGCTTCACAGAAGTCAGTGAGGTGGGCCGACGTTGTTTTTGGACTATTCTAACCGAGGGTGCTGCTGTTTGTTGCACCATAGTTGAATCATGCTTTAGTTTGACGAAACCCTGACATTCTACGGTGACTTGTTGCAATGTAATTCCTGGATTTTGCTATATTTTTTACAAAATCTGTGTGCGAATGTCTGCCTCCCCCGTCGATCTTAAATTAGACATTTCAATTGAGCGTACGTGATGGAAGATATTTTAAAACGTTTACATTCTCTGTTCACAATGCCTGCATTAGTGGAGAAATCGGTCGAATCAGACTTCGTTATGCTGAGACAATTGAAACGCATATTTAATAACGAAATATGCTCACAGAAAATCTGCCTCGGAGTCTCCACCGTGTCGTCGAAGTTGTAGTCACGTGGGTGTTAAGGTAGTATGTAGTTTGCATACCAATCGTGTTCCGACGTCCCAAGCTTCCGTAGCAAAAGTCTGACTTTCCGGTCGTCAACTTGTTCGTTGAATACCACACGGAAAAGATCCTCAAGGCGTGAAAACCACGTACAGAACGTCGATCTAGCTATCGGATCGTAATGGAACTCCGTAATTGTAGTTGCAACCGATTCTGCCGATGTCGTAAGATTTGTTTCCAAAAGCGATGGTGCAGGTGTTAGGAACTTCTCTGAAAATAATTCCATCAAACGTAATTGTTGTTGCATTAATTGCTGTATGGTTGAATCCATATTTGAAAGTGTAAATTTGCGTTACCGTGATTCTTTAAAAAAAACTATTCTCGTCGCTAAATTGTTACGTCTTGATGTTTATACGTTTCGGTTCAATGAAGGAAGTACGAAGTAGAAGATTTAATGGATGTATTTAACAAACACACTGATACAATTAAAGTGTAGAAAATTGCTGAACGCGAGATGCGTGTTTGATTGTGAGACCGTTCTGTTTACCTTTCACTGTTCGGCAGCCGACTTCTTTAATCAACTTACTTTTTGATTCAAGGGAAATAACTCGATAAAAAGAATAAAATATCGTCTTTATTTTGTTGATGAAGACTCTTATATAGGGAGGAAAATTAGAATTTTTAATAAAGTAATATGTTAATCTATAAAAAAATTCTGCATTTTGACAAGTCTTTAAACTAATAATTTTCTAATAAAAAAGCAAAATTAACATGCGATTTTCTAGCATTATTTTATATTCTACCTTTCACATTCAATATGGGTTTGCCTGGGAAATCCTATTGTTGTAAAGTGATAAACTCACGGACTCAGCATGGGATGAAATATTATATTCCCTCAAATAGAAAATAACTGATATGCTAATTTAATCATGGGGTTCTGATTTGTACAAGAGCACTGTACTTCATGGATTTCTTTCAGATTGAGAGAATGGTTGCTATAGTCATTTATACATTTGTGTTTGTCTGTCAGTTTAGTGTAGATGAAGGTAGATAATATGTTATCCTGCCATTAGATTATTATCGCAAGGAATGGAAAAGTAGTATTAGAATACGCACTAGGACATTTAATTGCGTGTTGGTAATTATTGTCATATTAGTAAACGTTGATTAGGCTGTCTAATCTATGTGTCAAGCCACAGAAAATGTTATCTCTCTCTTCCCCACCTTTCTCTCTATCTTTCTCTATATCTATCTATATTTTTATATATAATTATTTCATGTATACACGCATAATACTATATGGTAATATAATACATTGTGCATATATTTTGAGTATTTACTTTAAAAGGGCCCAACACGTGAGTAGAGCTTAATAGTAAAGTATGAAAATAAATTTATAGCAATTAAGTTACACGGAGACGTCTCCAGGAAATTGTCAGGCTGAGTACTTGATGAAACGGGGATGTAACGCAAACGCATCTGTGTAACTTAATTGACATAAATATATGTTCATACTTAACTATATATATAGACATATAGATATAGAAAAATGTAATAATAAAACAAATGCAAAGTTATATTCTGTACAAGTTTATTATTATATTCTTATATTACAACAAATTATTTGTTTGTAATGAATTTTTTAAAATTATATTATTTGTTGTAATATAAGAACATCATAATGAACTTGTACAAAATATTACTTTACATTTGTTTTATTATTACTTTTTTTCTATAATAATGCTCATCCCCAATATTGAGCATATTTTATAGCACTGTATGTATATATATATATATATATATATATATATATATATATATATATATATATACATATATATATATATATATATAAATATATATATATATATATATATATATATATATATATATATATATATATATATATATATATATCCTTGAGAAACGCAGGCGTTTTTATGTATGCTTTAGACCTTTGCCTCTCAACAACTACTTTTATAAACCTATTTGAGAGAAAATATTCAATGATTGCGAAGACATTGCCGAATATTCCGTAGTTGACAATCCTGTGTGCCAGACCATGTCAAATGACTTCGATATAGCAAGGGCTATTGCCCTAGAAGCAAAGCAACGTCAAGACATTCATTGGTCCTATGCAATATTATAGTTAGCGCACCAACAGTGTGAAATTTTGTCACAAAGTAGATTTTTATTGATGGGATGTTACGAATTACTAGGTTTATAACTGATTCAAGCAGCTTAGTCGTGGCATTGGATATTTATCGGTCTGTACTGAGACGAGGCGGATTGGTCACTAGTATTTGTAAATACTGGGCAGACTAACGGAGCTTTCCCAATAGGAGGAAAGCGTTTCTATCTTTATCATCGATTGCATACAGCTTCTGAAGCACAATGATTGGAATACTGCCAGGAACCGTTCTCTTTCTTGATCTAGGTCCATAATAAGCTGTGAATTTCTTAAACCGATATATGTATATCACGACGAGTATTTTTAGTCAGAAGGGAAATTTGGGATGTTAATGACGCTGATCGCAAACGGTGGCGTTTGTAGCAAAGTTCTTTGAAAATAGATTGCCTTAAAACATGCTGAGTAGATCACCTTTGGGTGTTGCGGTAGGGTAGAGACGAACCCCGGATTCCCAATGGTGTCGGGGAAAGTTGAGAGTCGTGTCAGTGACAGACAGTGGTTCATTCATAGAATAATGTGCTTTAAAATAATAGAAAACATTAATATATAATCACATAGAATACCATTCTAAATTGAGTAATACATTTTAATGATGCAAACCCGTCATTATTTTCCTACCAACCTAATGTCAAACGGTGAAAGTGGTTGTAGTTCATAATTAACTGACGACATGAAAGTTGTTGTAGTTCATAGTTTACATGAAAGTGGTTGTAGTTCACAATTAACTGACGACATGAAAGTTGTTGTAGTTCATAGTTTACATGAAAGTGGTTGTAGTTCACAATTAACTGACGACATGCCGTGTTAAACTTCTGTCGGGAATGTAAAACTACTTTTTCACTTTGCGAAGAGGTATGGATTCGTTCCTACTCCAACTGTAGCAGGGATTAACTGTATTTTACTTATTTATTTTTTATTTTGGCAGAAGATTTATGTTTCAGGGGTAAATTGGCTGAAGTATAATCCAATCAAAATCTTCAGCGGATTGATACAATTTACGGGACTACTTAGACCAAGAAGCAGAATCGAATAAAAAACACGACTTCATACCGTCATAATGGCAAATGATTTAAAGGGTGCAATCCTTGATATCTTCAGAGAAAGATACACTCAAACACCTTTACACAATGTGAAGACTTCCAACTGTGGTTATTCAACTAGGAGTCTAACTGTTGTACAACAAATAAAAAGAATTACATTGTATAAGTCATGACATCATTATGTATGTCTCTGAGTAAGTACCTTTACTATAACACTGACAGCGCAATTTAATCCATTTTACAGTTGTAAGATCTACTATGTGGGTCCACGTCGTCTGTCGTTAATTGGGGATTAAACCGAAAGCGTTCCGATTAGAAGATAGAATGTTGTTATTTCTTCTGCGAGCACAAGAGTAAACTTATGAAAATGAGCTAGTTATCGTTCAAATAAAAAGAGTAGACATTTTCTTCGCAGTGCGTCGTAAAATTAACGTAGCGAGTTGGACCACGGCGAGTGTTCAGCGGAAAAAAATAGAGAGAAATTAAATTTCGCAAAACTCCTTCATTAACTAACTATAACACCGCTTCACACTCCTATATACTACACTTTCAATCACCTCTAACCAATAATATACGATAATATAAAGTAGTAGGACAAAGATATATACACACACACACACATATATATATATATATATATATATATATATATATATATATATATATATATATATATATATATATATATATATAACTAATATTATACAAAAATGTCGAATAAATATATACACTATAAAAATCAAACAAATCATATAAGCAAAATATAAATAATAAACATATATAAAATAATAAATTAATAAATAAATACAATGAAATAAAATCACGAAATAAAAAAACACTATATAAAAACCAAAAATATAGCATCCAAAGAATAAAAATCTGATGTATCAGTATAATCCTAAATTACACACCAAATTTTATAAATAAAGAAGAAAAAACACCGAATAAAAGACATCTTCTACAATTAATCTTACAAGAATACAACCCCAAATTCCCACTCGATATGAACAATCTCCGCAACAACCCTGAAACTAGTCATCAGAGCACATTATTACAAGAAGTTTTATGTAAGATACCAAATATCCGGATTAACCACGTAGATAAACAGAAAGATTGACGACCTGTTTCATTTCCATAATTATTGGAATTTTTTAAATAAATAAATACAATAAGAATATAAATAAACACGCTTCTAACTATACACACCTAAAACACACTATAAACACTAATATAAAAATGAAATTCAATGCATAGAATAGTAATATATATTCAGCGAATAATTCAGACAGCATCTTGCGAATGTGTGTGTGTTTTTTTAACTGTACACTGAATGCGCTGAATTGTTTCTTCACTGTTTACTCACAATTGTTATCGCAGTTGCTAATCGAACAATAACAAGACGGTTTAAACCTCAGAGACTGTTTGTCAAGAACGATGAAACATTGGTTCCTAAACCAGAAACTGTAATGTAGTTTTGAAATAAAATAGGAGTGAGAGCGAATATAATTTATTTGAAAACTATAAGTTACATATTTGAGAAACCGACCGCGGTTTCATGCAGATGGGCTAATTTTTTCTTTTTTTAAATATTCTATGCCCAGTGGAATCGTCAGCGTTCTGAATGAGGTCAAATCACGATGATAAATTACGTTGTATCGATAAGGAAAAACGGTGCATTCCTTAAAAGTCTCCCATGTAAAAATATATTGGTTGGGAATTTATTGAGTTTATTTCATTTATTATTTATATATTTTTTTGTTTTGAGAAGGTTTTTATTTTATTCTACTAAGTTTTTATAAATTTATTTCTTGTTGTTTGTTGATCGTAGGAGATTACTGGTGTCATGAAAAGTGAAATTGCAAAAAGGGTGCGTTTGAATACCTCATTTTTAAGTTGCTGAAGTCTCCTTTTGAAAGGTGTTACCGAGTTTACATTTGTGTATCGGATTTATTATTTATTTTATTGTTAGTTTTGTGTTTTAAAGGTTTTATTTTGTTTTGTGTTTTATTTACATGTTTCGTATTTTTAAAAAAATCGTCTCGAATAAACGAAAAATAAAGAGAGATGACGTCTGAATATACCGTTAAAAACGGTGCGTTGTTGACGTGTCCCTTTTAAAATAAGTACTGGGTCAGGGTTGAAATAATATATGGGACTTAATCGTAATTGAGTTATATTAAATTGATTAAATTATTTATGATGCGTGTTGTCTGTTTTACTGCTTAATGTTTGTTTAAGGTATATGTATAAAGTTCTACCTTGTGTTGAGCACTTTAAAATATTCGTTTAAGTAGGGCTGGGACGTAATGGGTGAAAATTTCAGATTCATGCCAGTAGTATTTTTTGTATTCATTTATACATAAATAACACTAAACAATCAAACATTTTGATAATTTTGCAAAATTCAGAAGGTGCAGGCCAAAAATAGCCGTTAGGGCTCCACGGGACTCAAAATCCATCATTTTTCGGTGAAAAAATGGTTTCATGCGACATTGCAGGTCCTAAAAAATCCTCAAAAGCTATGAATGGATATAGATGGTTAAATCTGATATAGTACTTAGATTTAGGACCATTTTCAGGCTGTAAAAAGGGTTTTCATGAATGTAGAATAGCCAAAAACTAGTGTAAAATAGCCAAAATTAGCTCAAATTAGCCAAAATCCTATGTTTAGCTATCTAATTGGTTCACAAGCCTCTACAATGGTTATATATGGCTGTAGATGCTTTAAACTGACAATACATAAAGGTTTAGCACCAGTTTCGGGGTTTTAGGAGCCCCCAAGGTAGAAATGGGGGTCAAATTTCAGCCAAAATGGTATAAATTGCCCCACAAACTATGTATCTAAATGACACCGCTTGAATCATAAAAACCGAATAGTGGATAATGCAGTCAATTTAATAACACATCCTTAATGGCTATGAAATGTCATGAAATAGTCAATTGAAGTTGTGGAAATTGATGGGGAACTGCACAGGAGATCAGCCAATTGCTTGTACATCGACTGAAATAAACCTTCAATAATTTCCCAATTCTCGACTTCGAACTTGGTTTGGCGTGTACTCATGCCCCAAGCACCGAGCACATTGCATGGAATGATCTGGATTATATATGTGTTCTGTTCATCATCTATCTGGTGGTATCTCCATGAACGCCTTGCAGAATCACGGTTGAAACATTCCAGATACTCCACCATGTAGTTGTTCTCGTCAACCTTTTTTATAGTCATAATGATGTACCAATTTCTTCCAAGTAGAGTGTCCCAAACTGCAACACAAGGTTCATTCAGAGGAATATCATCAGACTCTTCTATGATTTCAACATCTTCCTCAGTATCAACGCTCACAGTATTAACATTATCTGTCGTGCAAGAAAGCAGAATGGAGTTGTCATCTGGAAATAAAACTTCTTCGTCTGCATCTTTATCATGGTCATCAGAAAGAAGAATTCCCAAATTTATTTTCATCTCTCTGTCACTCATTCCATTTACCCTGTACATCTCTGGGTTCTCCTGGAAATCGTGTTTGCAAATCAATTTACGAAACAATAGTTCATTCTTCAGCATCGTTATTTTTCGTTTTCTCATTTTGCTTTTCTTTCAGTGCTCTTTCAACCTCTTCTACTGAGACAAAGGGAGTACTATGCACTTGTGCATTTGCTAAGAAGAATTGCTGACCTTTCCTTTGAGTGGATAGCTTTTCGGCGCTTTTTAGCAAGCTTTACCTTCGTGATCTCCTGTTGAGCTTCGAACCATTTTTGTTCTTCTCCATCAAGCAACTTAGCCATGGCTCTGGTGTATTTTTCAATTGATGATGTGTTGGTCTCGTACAGCGTCATATCGTCTTTCATACCACTGGCGGAGAATTTTCGATTGGATGGCAAGTTTATCCATATGTGACAAATCCCGTTCACATAAAAGATTATGGTCAAGAAGTTTTTCAGCCACTTCAGGGTTAACCTTGGTGAGATCTGTTGCTCTTTGATTGTTTTCATCGACATCTACAATTCCATACACGTCCACGTTGACGTTTCAGATCCACAGCTGCCTGTTTACAGATTCTGTTTGTGATGTGTATTCCCAATGGCGTGTGTGGTTCATTAGCGTTGAAATATCCATCTCTTGCTCCTCCCTTTCGTTCGTCTCAACAACCATTGATTCATGTTCTTCATCGATATGCATGTTGTCAATTATGACATTCCGGTGTAGTGCAACTTGATCAAAGAAAAACTGTTTCTCATTTGCATCAAACGTCTCCACGTGAACACCCTTTCCCAAAATATCGAAAATAATGTGATTTTTGTCTTCCATTGAATAAGGTTTGACCTCTTCGATCCATGCCCCTTCTGAACTTTGCTATTGTACTTTCTCAAGTATCGATCAAGTTTATATTTCACTCCTTCTATTGTTGTTAGTTTAACGTCTCTTTCAAATGTTCTTTGCCAGTGAGCCAGCAGACACAGAGAAAATTGATGGAGATGCTATTTCTGTTTTGTAGATCCATAAGTTGGAGTATGATGAACTATAGCCAAAACGCACTCATGTACAGCTGGGAGGTTTTCAAGCAAAGTGAAATCTCAATCATCGTACTGGTATTTTGTTCCACTCATTCTATCTTCTCAACTAAACTGAACTGAACTGAAAACAAAAGAAAATAAGTGTTATTAAACTGCTTTAATATAATACAATGCAATGGTCTCGACACTACAATGGTTTAAACTATCTACACCCATTCATAACCATTATAGAGGCTTGGGACCCAATTAGGTTGCTTAACGGAGGATTTGGGCTAATTTGAGCTATTTTACACTAATTTTTGGCTATTTTACATTCATGAAAACCCTTTCACAGCCTAAAAATCGTCCTAAATCTAAGTACTATATCAGATTTAACCATCTATATCCATTAATAGCTGTTGAGGATGTTTTAGGACCTGCAATGTCGCATGAAATCACTTTTTCACCGAAAAATGATGGATTTTGAGTCCCATGGATCCCTAACGGCTAATTTGACCTGCACCTTCTGAATTTTGCAAAATTATCAAAATGTTTGGTTTAGTGTTATTTATGTATAAATGAACACAAAAAAATACTTCTCGCATGAATCTGAAATTTTCACCCATTACGTCCCACCCCTAGTTTAAGTTTATTTTATCAATACATTTGAACTTGTTCAATTATATATATATATATATATATATATATATATATATATATATATATATATATATATATATATATATATATATATATATTGTTACAAATAAAGGGTAGTCAAATCAGAATCAACACAGAAATAAAATGTATTTCATAAACATTCAACGGAGGCTAGCCAAATCTATCTTATGTTTTGGTCTTTCTATTTTCCCTTTGAATCCAAATGAGTCATAAAGGAAGCAATGTTATTCCTGTTAGACCAACAACCCCCTAACCTTGAATGCAAGAGAAGCGAATCTTGGGTTTTATTAGCGACATCCTACCGTAATCCTAAACGTAACCGACAGGAATTCAGACGATAAATCCGACCGATTGTCGTCTCTTAAAACATTTATGAACGTCGTGACCTAACATCAAAGGCTGGTGTACCACAGGGATGTATCCTTGGACCTTTGTTGTTTCTGATCTATATAAACGATCTCCCTGATGACATAGAGTCTGATATTGATAGTTTTGCTGACGACACCACGCTTTACTCTCGCCATGTTGGCAAAACAGACGCGATCATATCTGAGGCAATGGCTGAATCTTTAGAAAATGACCTCCAGGCTGTAGTGGATTGGGGTCATAAATGCTTGGTAACTTTTAATGCCGCAAAGACAAAGCTCCTTTCTTTCAATAACTACAAGAAACCTCTCCAACCATTGATTGTGAAGGTAAATAACACACTACCTGAGATTTCATCATTCAAACTACTCGGCCTAACCTTCACACGTAACATGAATTGGAACAAATACATTGAAGACATTGCCAAGGCTGTCGAAAAGAAGGTGGACTCCCTCTACCGTGCTATTAAACTCCTCACACCTGACATAATCCTGTATCTCTTCAAAGCCACCATCCGCCCATGCATGGAGTATTGTTGCTACATCTGGGATGGTGCATCATCTACTAGTCTCTCCCTCTATGACAAAGTCCAAAAAAAGTGTCGCCAACCTAATAGGTTACTCACTGTCAACCAAACTCCAGTCTCTGGGCCATCGCCGCAATGTAGTATCCTTATGTTTGTTTTACAAATGCATTCAATGGATTATGCTCCGAATAATTTGCTAATCTGGTGCCCCCTCGACGTAAATTCAGTAGACAAACTCGACTATCAACTAAATCTCATTGATTCACTGTGGAGGTCCCCAGATGCCGGAGAGCCTTCTACTCAAATAGATTTTTTCCTCGTGCTGCTTGCCTCTGGAGTACCTTCCTGTCCCCTGTTTCCCCGACAGTACTGACATGCAGAAATTTTAAACTAATGTAAACAGACATCTCGCTGCGCAGATCCCAATTTAGGTTGACCCCCCCCCCCCCAACCTTCTTCCCTTTTCTTTTTTCTCAGTAGCCCCTTACGTCTACAGTGGTGGGCTGCCTTGTTTGGGTGAACTATGTTAAAAACAAACTCCTTCCCATTGCAGACTGAAGCCGCTCTTAATGACCTGAACTCAACCCATATCATGTCCGGGACATCATTAAAAACGTTGACACCTCCAAAGCATGTGGGCCTGATCTTATACCAGTAATAGCAATAATGAAATGATCTGCTGAACTGGCCCCTGTCCTCTCAAAACATTACAACAAATGTCTTGCCGAATCTTGATTCACTTATAGCTGAACATTTGCCTCTGTGGTACCAGTCTTCAAAGAATTCTGGTGATAGAACTGACTCTCAGAATTATCGCTCAGTAAATCTACTCCCGCCTTTCACAATAACCTTTGAATCCTTAACCAATCTAACGGTAGTCCATCACCTCGTTCATGCTAAACTTGTTTATGATCATCAGTATGGGTTTAAGCATGCACAGTTTATTGCCGATATCCAAACGGTCATCTCTGAACGTATATACTATAAATTGGGCAAAACAGTTAAAGCTAGGACGGTAGCGATTGATATATCAAAAGCCTTTGACATAGTCTGGTATAAAACTATCTCATAAAAATTAATTCATTAAGCTTTTTTATTATTTATATAATAAAATGAAGTCGATTTATTTCTAGCAGTTTGTCATAGATACAGTCTCCCCTATTAAATAAATATTTAATTCTGAATAGCTATTTCATTTTCTATACCGGTGGTCCATGTTGATTAGAACATAAAAAATAAACCAAATCTATTTCTTTTCAGAAAATGATGGATCCGACTAGGAATAACTTTTCCATATGGAAGCAAACTTTCTTATCAGCAGCAGATTTAGCTTACAATGGACGCTTTTTGTATACTAAACAAGTGAAACTATTAATAGTAAATACTAAGAAGTGTATTCATTTTCGTTTATTATTAATAATTACGGGTTAAATAATATTATAGTTTTATGCAAATAGAATGTGAGTTGAAAATAAATAAGAAATCTCTGAATTTTTAAACATATAGCTGTATCTTTAGTTGGCGTTACGTTTGTTTCGTTAACAATGCCTAAACATATCTGAGTGTTAAGGAGGTCTTAACAAGAAATTGAAATTCCTAGAATTTTGTTTAATAAGAATTTAATGACTAAGGATCAAACTTATTGCAACTGTGAAACATTTTAATTAAAAAATTGGAAACCATGTCAATAATATGCCTCATGAAAACTGTGTCCATAATATGCCTCATAAAAACTGTGTCCATAATATACCTCATAAAAACTGTGTCCATAATATACCTCATAAAAACTGTGTCCATAATATACCTCATAAAAACTGTGTCCATAATATGCCTCATAAAAACTGTGTCCATAATATGCCTCATAAAAACTATGTTAATGATATACCTCATAAAAACCCTTTAAAATACTCAAAAGAATCTGAAATTTTAGGAATATTTATTAATTGATGTTTAATAACTATTGTAAAAATTTCACAAACATCGAAGCTATCTGAATTTCCACGAAGAGATTTCACGCCCTTTTTACTCACTTTGCGTGAAAGAAAATTAAACTAAATATCGCCTACATTACGACATACAACGCCTCGCTGCTGTGTTTCAAAATTCGTAATAATAACTTAAATATTTTAGAAGTGAAACCGGTGTCAACTAAAATACCTTATTTTTGAAAATAAAATGTATTTTATATGTCCGATTCTGGTATTATATGTATTGTTTTGAATGATCTCTCTTTATATAACGTTAGAGTGTTTCATACAGAATTTGAATCAAACTAAACCGACTGCTGCTGAAGTAGATTTACGTAAACAGCCGATAAAAGTCGAATCAAACCGAACAGTCGTAAAGCATTCAGAATTAATTTTTTTAAATAACTCACATGAATGCATTTTCTTCGTAAAAAAGGAGTTATGTCGGACAGAGGTAAAAATGAAACAACTTTTCAATTTTTCCCCGAGGAATTTCTTTAGTCATATAAAAAACAGTCGTCCTGTTTTAGTTGTTGCTCGTAAGGCTCTTGATCGTCGGTTACCGGTCAATTAGTACATAGTTTTGTGTTAGTTTAATGTTAGGTTTAGTTTAGGATTCGTTTAGGGTTTGTTTATGGTTTGGGCTAAAAATAACAATCGTCCTCTGTACAGTTTTTTCTGTGAAAACATTCGTCGTCTGTACATTAATTTCGTTTATACAAACATTTTCTATTGCTAATAGGCAATCCTGTTTTGTTTTATAATTTATTCCGTTATAAAAAAATCAATCGTTCGATTTTCCTTTTCTCAGCAGTAGACATGAAATCAAAATACGAGACCAAAAATCAAAATACACGATTCACTCTCTGACCTTTTGATGGGGACAAAGTATCGTATCTGTTTTTATACTACACTTCATATTTTCTCTCCTATGTCAATAAAGGAGAAATCATTCTAGACTGAGGCATTTGTTTATTTTTGTTCCAATCCAAAATACCCCTTTCTGGGGAGCTGGATTTTCCTTACATTAAAACCCGAATTTGTGTCTAACTTTGCAATCGTGTGTAAATAGGGAATTCATCCTCCACCGACGTTTTACTTTTCCTTCTTTTTTCTTTCATCGAAAATAATAATAAAAATAACAGAACACAAAGTTATCTTGAAGATGAGAACTCTGTTATGTCGGCCAAACGTTACGTCACACATATCGACTGATATTAGAGCAAGCAACAAAAAAGACATCCTAATATTTTTATCGGTAACATGATAAAAAATTAACTGAAATATTACAAATTGTTTTCTGTTTCATTTGAAAGAAAAATAAGCGATGATTTTTTAAATATTTTATTTACTTTTTAGATCTATATTAATAAAAGTGCGTCATCACTTCTCATGTGTCTGTGTGTTTCTCGTCTGCATGTGACTTATGTATTAATATTCTTTTTTATTTCCAATTTACTCGAATATTTACTGAAATAAAAAATGCAATAACGTAAAATAAAAGTACTTTTTAAAATCCTATTTAAAAACAGTATTTAATTACGAAATTAAATCCACCAAAGTGCAAGCCGGTTTCTTCGTAAATTTGCAAACATGTTATCGTATTGACATCCAAATAACTAAGGGGAGACAAGTACGACCTCCCTTTCAAAACATAACTACACCGGTTGGCCGATAGGTGTCGCCTTTTCACCAACAGGTGGCGCTGGAAAGCGACACCAGAGTTATCTGCCCTTCGGACTATAAAAACCTTTTCACACGGAAATCGCCCTCTTCTACTCGACCAGCCTTGACAGAACGACACTGGCGTTTCGTCTCTCCCTCTTGGTTCCAGAATTTCTTCAGACACAACAGGGAGAATTGTTTCGCTCCATCGGCCACTCACAAGAGATGCGACGACTACCTGTCGCGTCAAATCATTCCTTCTCCCTTTTTCTGACTGCTGGACACACATAGTAAGCTTGGCATTTTCTTTCTCTCTTTTCAATTACACACGTACACACGCACACAGGCACACACGCACACACACACACACGTGCGTTTTTTCTCCATACAAAACTTATTTAAAGAGACATTGCTTTAAATAACAAGAAGACACTATTTCTTTCAAGCCGTCAAAGAGACATTTATCCAAAAGACGCTAAAAGACTTTCGTCAAATATGGAACATAATTTTTATGTGTAAAAATGCAAAATAAATTGTTGTTGTTCATATAAATGTTTGAATATTGGATATTTTATTTGCCCTTCATTTGTGTTGAATGTTGACGTTTTCTTGCTCGTTTTTCTTCAATATTAAGAGGAATAGAATGCGTTAGCATCCCCCACAATTTGGTGACCCCGTTGAACATTTATTTAATAAGATTCCAGTATTCAAACAACAAAAGGGAAAATGCAAATTTATTTTCTGTCTCAACAACAACCAAAAAAGGGAAGTCGCCATCTTTTTCTCTAACCACGTGGAAATGAAAATTCAAACAAAAAAAGAAAATACGAATTTATTTTCTGTTTCAACAACAAGCAAAAAAAGGGAAGCCGCCATCTTTTTTCTCTTACAACGTGGAAATGAAAATTCAAACAAAAAAAAAAAAGAAAGAAAATACGAATTTTTTTTCTTTCTTTTCAACAAGGGAAAGAGAAGCCGCCATTCTTTCTCTACGTGGAAACTAACATTCAAACAAACGAAAACAAAAACGTCATTCCTCGTGTGACTCCATTTTTTCTTTTCTTTTTCCTTTCTACTCACGTGTTGGAAATATATATATAAAAGAAAAGAAAACTACAAAACAGACAACACACGATTACAAACTCAGCCAAACATGAACAACATCAACAACTGCACAGATTCACTTGTGCTCATTCACCAACCACTGCACAGACTCACTTGTGCTCATTCATCAACAACTGCACAGATTCACTTGTGCTCATTCATCAGCAACTGCACAGACTCACTTGTGCTCACTCATCAACAACTGCGCAGACACAAGCACCAAACATTCCCGGACAACACTGACAATTCAACGTTCGTTCATCAGCTCCGCATCACGCAGACTAATCAACATGAACAACGCCACCAACAAGTGCAAATTCGCTTGAACTCAACATTTTTCGACCGCAGACTCACTTGCGCTCAAACTTGATGCAGACACAACTGCATGCAAACAACATGCAGATCCACATGCGTTACCAACACTCAATTCCGAAAACCCACTTGCGATCAATTTCAATACAGATGGGAAAACAGAAATATGTAGCGTGCACACTACTTTTTCTAATCTTGAACAGCAAAACAGACATACCCACAAAGAATGCTTCTCATCTACAACTGTACATATTGAATAATATTTTCAATCTGAGGGGGGTTTTATCGTATTGACATCCAAATAACTAAGGGGAGACAAGTCCGACCTCCCTTTCAAAACATAACTACACCGGTTGGCCGTTATGTGTCGCCTTTTCACGAACAGGTGGCGCTGGAAAGCGACACCAGAGTTATCTGCCCTTCGGACTATAAAAACCTTTGCACACGGAAATCGCCCTCTTCTACTCGACCAGCCTTGACAGAACGACACTGGCGTTTCGTCTCTCCCTCTTGGTTCCAGAATTTCTTCAGACACAACAGGGAGAATTGTTTCGCTCCATCGGCCACTCACAAGAGATGCGACGACTACCTGTCGCGTCAAATCATTCCTTCTCCCTTTTTCTGACTGCTGGACACACATAGTAAGCTTGGCATTTTCTTTCTCTCTTTTCAATTACACACGTACACACGCACACAGGCACACACGCACACACACACACACGTGCGTTTTTTCTCCATACAAAACTTATTTAAAGAGACATTGCTTTAAATAACAAGAAGACACTATTTCTTTCAAGCCGTCAAAGAGACATTTATCCAAAAGACGCTAAAAGACTTTCGTCAAATATGGAACATAATTTTTATGTGTAAAAATGCAAAATAAATTGTTGTTGTTCATATAAATGTTTGAATATTGGATATTTTATTTGCCCTTCATTTGTGTTGAATGTTGACGTTTTCTTGCTCGTTTTTCTTCAATATTAAGAGGAATAGAATGCGTTAGCATCCCCCACAATTTGGTGACCCCGTTGAACATTTATTTAATAAGATTCCAGTATTCAAACAACAAAAGGGAAAATGCAAATTTATTTTCTGTCTCAACAACAACCAAAAAAGGGAAGTCGCCATCTTTTTCTCTAACCACGTGGAAATGAAAATTCAAACAAAAAAAGAAAATACGAATTTATTTTCTGTTTCAACAACAAGCAAAAAAAGGGAAGCCGCCATCTTTTTTCTCTTACAACGTGGAAATGAAAATTCAAACAAAAAAAAAAAAGAAAGAAAATACGAATTTTTTTTCTTTCTTTTCAACAAGGGAAAGAGAAGCCGCCATTCTTTCTCTACGTGGAAACTAACATTCAAACAAACGAAAACAAAAACGTCATTCCTCGTGTGACTCCATTTTTTCTTTTCTTTTTCCTTTCTACTCACGTGTTGGAAATATATATATAAAAGAAAAGAAAACTACAAAACAGACAACACACGATTACAAACTCAGCCAAACATGAACAACATCAACAACTGCACAGATTCACTTGTGCTCATTCACCAACCACTGCACAGACTCACTTGTGCTCATTCATCAACAACTGCACAGATTCACTTGTGCTCATTCATCAGCAACTGCACAGACTCACTTGTGCTCACTCATCAACAACTGCGCAGACACAAGCACCAAACATTCCCGGACAACACTGACAATTCAACGTTCGTTCATCAGCTCCGCATCACGCAGACTAATCAACATGAACAACGCCACCAACAAGTGCAAATTCGCTTGAACTCAACATTTTTCGACCGCAGACTCACTTGCGCTCAAACTTGATGCAGACACAACTGCATGCAAACAACATGCAGATCCACATGCGTTACCAACACTCAATTCCGAAAACCCACTTGCGATCAATTTCAATACAGATGGGAAAACAGAAATATGTAGCGTGCACACTACTTTTTCTAATCTTGAACAGCAAAACAGACATACCCACAAAGAATGCTTCTCATCTACAACTGTACATATTGAATAATATTTTCAATCTGAGGGGGGTTTTATCGTATTGACATCCAAATAACTAAGGGGAGACAAGTCCGACCTCCCTTTCAAAACATAACTACACCGGTTGGCCGTTATGTGTCGCCTTTTCACGAACAGGTGGCGCTGGAAAGCGACACCAGAGTTATCTGCCCTTCGGACTATAAAAACCTTTGCACACGGAAATCGCCCTCTTCTACTCGACCAGCCTTGACAGAACGACACTGGCGTTTCGTCTCTCCCTCTTGGTTCCAGAATTTCTTCAGACACAACAGGGAGAATTGTTTCGCTCCATCGGCCACTCACAAGAGATGCGACGACTACCTGTCGCGTCAAATCATTCCTTCTCCCTTTTTCTGACTGCTGGACACACATAGTAAGCTTGGCATTTTCTTTCTCTCTTTTCAATTACACACGTACACACGCACACAGGCACACACGCACACACACACACACGTGCGTTTTTTCTCCATACAAAACTTATTTAAAGAGACATTGCTTTAAATAACAAGAAGACACTATTTCTTTCAAGCCGTCAAAGAGACATTTATCCAAAAGACGCTAAAAGACTTTCGTCAAATATGGAACATAATTTTTATGTGTAAAAATGCAAAATAAATTGTTGTTGTTCATATAAATGTTTGAATATTGGATATTTTATTTGCCCTTCATTTGTGTTGAATGTTGACGTTTTCTTGCTCGTTTTTCTTCAATATTAAGAGGAATAGAATGCGTTAGCATCCCCCACAATTTGGTGACCCCGTTGAACATTTATTTAATAAGATTCCAGTATTCAAACAACAAAAGGGAAAATGCAAATTTATTTTCTGTCTCAACAACAACCAAAAAAGGGAAGTCGCCATCTTTTTCTCTAACCACGTGGAAATGAAAATTCAAACAAAAAAAGAAAATACGAATTTATTTTCTGTTTCAACAACAAGCAAAAAAAGGGAAGCCGCCATCTTTTTTCTCTTACAACGTGGAAATGAAAATTCAAACAAAAAAAAAAAAGAAAGAAAATACGAATTTTTTTTCTTTCTTTTCAACAAGGGAAAGAGAAGCCGCCATTCTTTCTCTACGTGGAAACTAACATTCAAACAAACGAAAACAAAAACGTCATTCCTCGTGTGACTCCATTTTTTCTTTTCTTTTTCCTTTCTACTCACGTGTTGGAAATATATATATAAAAGAAAAGAAAACTACAAAACAGACAACACACGATTACAAACTCAGCCAAACATGAACAACATCAACAACTGCACAGATTCACTTGTGCTCATTCACCAACCACTGCACAGACTCACTTGTGCTCATTCATCAACAACTGCACAGATTCACTTGTGCTCATTCATCAGCAACTGCACAGACTCACTTGTGCTCACTCATCAACAACTGCGCAGACACAAGCACCAAACATTCCCGGACAACACTGACAATTCAACGTTCGTTCATCAGCTCCGCATCACGCAGACTAATCAACATGAACAACGCCACCAACAAGTGCAAATTCGCTTGAACTCAACATTTTTCGACCGCAGACTCACTTGCGCTCAAACTTGATGCAGACACAACTGCATGCAAACAACATGCAGATCCACATGCGTTACCAACACTCAATTCCGAAAACCCACTTGCGATCAATTTCAATACAGATGGGAAAACAGAAATATGTAGCGTGCACACTACTTTTTCTAATCTTGAACAGCAAAACAGACATACCCACAAAGAATGCTTCTCATCTACAACTGTACATATTGAATAATATTTTCAATCTGAGGGGGGTTTTATCGTATTGACATCCAAATAACTAAGGGGAGACAAGTCCGACCTCCCTTTCAAAACATAACTACACCGGTTGGCCGTTATGTGTCGCCTTTTCACGAACAGGTGGCGCTGGAAAGCGACACCAGAGTTATCTGCCCTTCGGACTATAAAAACCTTTGCACACGGAAATCGCCCTCTTCTACTCGACCAGCCTTGACAGAACGACACTGGCGTTTCGTCTCTCCCTCTTGGTTCCAGAATTTCTTCAGACACAACAGGGAGAATTGTTTCGCTCCATCGGCCACTCGCAAGAGATGCGACGACTACCTGTCGCGTCAAATCATTCCTTCTCCCTTTTTCTGACTGCTGGACACACATAGTAAGCTTGGCATTTTCTTTCTCTCTTTTCAATTACACACGTACACACGCACACATGCACACACGCACACACACACACGTGCGTTTTTTCTCCATACAAAACTTATTTAAAGAGACATTGCTTTAAATAACAAAAAGACACTATTTCTTTCAAGCCGTCAAAGAGACATTTATCCAAAAGACGCTAAAAGACTTTCGTCAAATATGGAACATAATTTTTATGTGTAAAAATGCAAAATAAATTGTTGTTGTTCATATAAATGTTTGAATATTGGATATTTTATTTGCTCTTCATTTGTGTTGAATGTTGACGTTTTCTTGCTCGTTTTTCTTCAATATTTAAGAGGAATAGAATGCGTTAGCATCCCCCACAATGTTAGTTAAAAAAGAATAGATTATTTTGTGACACTTTTTACTTTGAAAGGAATGTGGTAGCATTTAAACTGTCGAAAAAGAAGTCATTTAAAGGTTTAACATTCTGAGCTCATCTTCAAGCATTGAAATATTTAAAGTTTCCGAAGCTATTTGCATCCAATAAATTTATGGATAGAGATAAAAACAGCATTTTTCTTCAGGAAAAACAAGTTATAAGTTTAGAATATGTTGATTCAGTTAATAAGATAATGACGAAACGAAAGTGTAATAATTAAATTTAACTTCACAATTCCTATTTTTACAAAAATAATTTTCTGAAAGAAAAAGGCATGGTTTTCAAAAATTGCGAAAGAAAAATTAAATTAAAAGTGGGGACTTTTAATTTATATATTTTTGCAATTTTGCAATTTATAAAGGAGTAAATTTATTTCAATAAAAAAACGGGGGGGGGGAACAGAAACAAAGTGCATGTCGATTTCTTCGTAAACAAGTCAGCCATTTTTTTTTTACTAGTTAAAAAAAATGAATAAATTATTTCGTGACACTTTTAAATTTAAAAGGAATTTTGCAGCATTCAACATGTCGAATAGAAAGACATTTCTTATTTATCTTCCTTCCACAGCGGTAAGATGTGACACAAGGTCAGGAAAGTGGGATTTGAAAAGCCAGCACCCGAGAAAGTGAGCATTCTGGCCTACAAAAAATGACTGGGCAGCCCGGTCGGCATTCCCCAGTAGGAGCGCCTCAGACAGTAAGCGATAAACTTACTCAACTTCAAAGAGGGGAGGCAAAGCCTGAGAGGGTGGACCTCCTTGAAGTGCACAGGATAAACCCACAAACCGGCGGAATCAAGATCCGAAGGCGAAGGCAGTACCGGTCTATGGGGTGTAGTATCCATCGGAACAGATAATACACCGTGACTCCAGCCAACTGAGCTAATTCTCGTACATTATAATATTGAATTTTTAAAAAGCTATTTACATCCAATAGTTTTTAAAAATTGCGAAATAAAAATTAAATAAAAAAAATATACCGGACAACGTCGAGTAAATAATGTATAACAGCTGACAGACGGTCGACAAACAAATATACAACAAATTACTTTTACCTAACGCAAGAAAACTTTATTTTATCGACATGCATAGTTTTAAGTTCATTTCTGTGTTTTGATTTCTAAATGTGTTTAATAGCCTCGAAGGTTTGTAAAAAATGAATTCAAGATACTCGCAGACAATTTTTTAATTATTTTTATCTGTTAACAACTGAAAAATCGAAAATTAAAAAAAAAGATACTACCAATAACTGTCAGCAAACGCATTAAAATATTTTTTTTTTAATCGATCTCTACATTTTTTTTAACTTACCAAAACTGAAACTCTGGAAAAGTTTCTCTTTAGTTCAAAATAAGTTGTACTATATCGAAGTGTTTGTCATTACGTTGTCGTGCATTTTTACAAGTCTCCGAGCCTACGAAAAAAATTCTAAAAAAAAAAAACACTTGTAAAAAGTTTAAGAACTGAAAAACTATGCAGTTCAAAAGAAATTTAAATTGTCTGGCGTTTGGTAAACGTTATTTCTTGTATATTTGTTTTCCTCCTTTTTGCGCTGTTAACTATACTACACTTTTTACCTATTTCCGATCATAATATTGCAAAATAGATTATTGTACCTCTTAAAATATGTCCAGGCGATAACAGTTAATTCTGCTATATAATTCCTCTCATCATTATTATAATTGGAGGTTTCACTAGGCACGTAGCCAGACTTCTAACTTGGGGGGAGGCAAGACATTTTATGGCGGGGGGGGGGGAACTAATATTGATATTCTAATATGAGTGACGTTTTGGTTCAGTGTGTGTGTGTACTGATATATAAATATAAATAAGTAGTAAAAAAAATTCAATTTCTTATATATAATGTAAATATATTCTTGTGTATTTCGGTAGGTACATGTAAATAAAAACAAGCATACTAAAGCACATAAAGCATAGCAAACACAGTAATAATAACATAAAGTTCGTAAAATAAGGTAGCTACTTGCTAGCTCTACAGAATTCTATTATAATCTCCTATTTTTACAGTTATAGAAATGCGCAAGGATGCGCTCTCTGTCAATGTTTCTCAGCAAATCTTTTTCAAAGGATATGAGGCAGAGTGAGGTCAGTCTCTCTGTTGACATCAAAGATCGCATTCTTGTTTGGATGCGCTTCACTGAAGAGAATAGTCTTTCAACGGTTACTGAGGTCTGTAGGATGGTAAGGAGATATTGCAATACTCTATACGCCGATGGAAATATATCCCTGTCACATTGTTCGAATAATTCTGAAAGTCCAAGATCTTCGGTAGGGAGACGTCGCTGAATGTATTTCTGGAATATTTCCATCTCACTCTCCTTTACCAAAACACCAAACAGTGGACCAAGCTGTTTCAGCATCTCACTGTCCATGAATGATTCTGATGACATGTTACACACTGCAGCAGCTTTCATCACTGCACATTGAGCATTTCCAAATCGAGCACGGAGTTCTCTAATGTGCCCCAGCAACTGTCGGAGTACCACATCAAAATCCACTGTACCCACACAGTTATGACCAACGGAACCAGTCACTAATGCGCCATCTAATTTTCCGGATAACTTTCGTGCCCTTCCAGATGGCCGAGTATCAATATCCGTGATATCGTACTTTGTGGCAAGCTCCAATGCATACTTCACCACCTTCTCTGTATCGAATGATTCTGCGTGTTCAAGTAGTGTTTCCACCAAGCTAATAGCTGTCTCCGCATTTGTTTGTTTCTTTTGCAGACTTTTGGTCACAACATCTTTATAGTCAGATAATCTTCCAAAAAAACTTAAGAGAACTAGGAACTTCTTTGTCTGAATTGCCTTCAGTAGAGCAATAAGCAGAAAGTTTTGTTTCAGCAGCAGGATCATTTTGAAAGGATGACAGAGTGTTCAAAATTATATCAAAACGGCGCAAGAACTTTTCAACCTCTAAGGATCTGGAAGACCACCTGGTTGTAGATTAATGGGTCTTTCGGATACAACATCTTCTGGATTTCCAGGTATCGGGAATGACGTTTTATATCTGTCATGAAAGTGTACACTAAATCCATGGTCTCGAAGAATATCTTAATGGCAGGATCAATCTCAGTGACAGATGCGAGAACTAAATTGAGCCTGTGAGATGCACAGTGCACATACTGAGCATTTGTATAGCCGGCTCTTTTCATCAACGCATAGTTCATAGACCGAAGAATACCTTGCAGTTGCTCCGAAATACTGGCAGCAGATAAGTCATACAGCTCCATGAAACCAATTCATGGACTTTTCCTCCGTGCAGAAACCTTAATGAAACACCAAGTAATTCTTTGTTAGAGATGTCCTTAACCTCATCAGCTAAAACCGCATAATATCCGGCATCCTGAACCTGGTCCCTGATTTACTCTAACAGAACCTTCTGCGCTGAGAAGAGTAAATCATTTTTAATCTCTGGGCTTAACATTTGTGCATTTCTCGGAAGTTTCTCCAAGCGTTGTTGAATAGTTGGGTCATACTTAGATAAAAGTGAGAGTAACTCCAAAAAGTTTCCTCTGTTTAGTGATTCTTTGCTTTCGTCATCACCTCTCAGTCCTATCTTTCTCTGCACAGAATAATACTATGTTAAGTACTGTCAGGAGATGATGTTTATGCTCACCGATTAATTTCTTTTCTCGGTAGCATGGATCCAGGAATTGGTCCACTCTCCCTACTTTCTGAACATTTTAAAGGTGATCCGAACCTTGTCCGCTTCTTTGTGGACATCAGTGTCATTATGTGCTTTCAATTTTTGTCCAATTTTCCTCCAGTCACGAAAGCCAAACTCTGTCCAGACTCTACTTTCCTCCCGTCGTAAATGTCCAAAATTTCTTAATGTGCTTATATTTTATATTAAATATTAAATTTCTTTTAACGCAAAGACGCCACAAATAATCTTTTGTTAATAGTTGTTAATCAATATAAATAGATGTTAAGACCGTCCTGGAGGGGGCTCCCTCCAATTTAATTATTCAAAATATTTTTTTAACCAAATTATTTTTTTAAATATTTTTTCAACCAAATTATTAAAAAAAATATTTTTTAAACAAATTATTTTTTAAATAGGATTTTGAAAGTTAAATTTAATTCTTACGGTATAGTTTGGTCATTAAATTATTAACTGAACCAAATTGTTATGGAACTATAAATAATGAGTGTTAGTGTACCGTTGATTTAATCTCTATTCATAAAATTATTGGATGTAAAAAGCGTCCAAAACTTTCAATCTTTTAATACCTGAGGATTTGCTAAGAATCAAAATTCTTAGCTAAACCTTATGTGCGAAAATGTAATGTTCTGCGATTGGTGACATTTATTGGATGTGTTTCTAAGTGTATTTTGTTCTAATTGCCTATTTTTTGCGCGCTTCTGAGAGATTCCCGGAAGCCATGGTGGTTTTAAAACAACAAAAAAAAATAGTCAACAAAAAAGAAAAGAAATATATGCACATACATTTATGTTCGTCAAAATTTCGTTTAGTATTTCTAAGAGTAGTTGTCTCTAAGAAAATGGAAATGTAACTAAACTGTTTCAATAACTAAGCATCTTTTTTATTATTATACTTTTATTCAATCTCCCTATCCACTCTTTATTTATTTTGACATTTCTTTTCACTATTAGTTCACACAGACATGAAAAATCAAAATCAAAGAAAGAACTGCCGCCAAAGTCTTTGACTTCCACTTCTCACATACGTGGATTCACTAAGTTACTTAATCCCACCTTACATCACAAGCCTTTTTTTGCTCGGCTCTTGTACGTGGGGTTTATACCCTACCAATGCTGTTTTTTCTTTCAACTTCATCTTGGGTGAAATCTGGAATTTTTTTCTATGTTAATTTAAACATTTTTGAATGTAACATTCAAAATTTTTAAAATTAACAGTTGCAACTGACAACAAAAAGAAAAAAACCTATTTGAGATTCATGATAAAATACAAAAATATTTTTTGAAACTAATTCCCAGTTTCATTTGAAAATAATTTAGGTTGCTAGTATTAATTTCTATCTTTTGAATGAAGGCAACACTTTCTTTTATAAATTAAAAAAGTATGTTTAAAAGAAGCTGGCAGGATAACAACGTGAATTCATTTTGTGTTTATATTACATCATTTGGATTATAATTATTTAATTGATAATTTATAATATTAAATAGTGTGAATTTACAATATTTAAAAATATATATTTGGTAAGTTGACAAAAAAAGACAGATACACTAACAATCTCTTTCACAAAGCAGGAAACAGGTGAAAAGCCTCGATGCTTTGTTTCCCTCACCACTTGATCTGAAACTAGCGAAGTTATGTTTGAGTTTGAGAACGCATACATTTTAATTTTTTTTCTTTTTACAAGGTAACATACATTGAAATCATATTTAGATGTTATTATGGGCAATAGTTTTATTGTAACTGGTAGTTAAAAATCCGTAAATGTTTAGTATGGTATAAATAGTACCAGGAATGGAAAATTAAGTTTTAAACAAAATAAAATCCAAAGAAGCGTTTTTGAAATCAGAAATTATGTTAAAAATTGATGGGAGGTCCCCTCTTGGTTGGTGGCCCAGGGCCCTGGCCCCTTGGCCCCTTAATCCGGCCCTGCTGTAAAATATGTTACACAAAAGTAAATACTGGTTCATAATGAAGAAGTATAGTTGACTACGAAATATAAGAGTATTTATATTTATAATATTTTTTGGATCACAAATTTCAGGGGGTGCAAATGTAATTGCAGAGGGGCAAGCCCCCCCCCCCCCTGGCACCCCCTGGTTACGTGGGGGGGGGGGTTCACACAAGTCCTTGTCAGTGATGCTCACTGACAATAACAAGTGTGGTCTCTGGATTGTGAGTGAGAACAAGTCTCTACAAATCTTTAGCACACTCCACCTCTTTTGATAAACGTTGGAAATGATTTTGCGTTATTGCAACAGCTGTTTACCTCTGATTTCTCCTTGGCAACCACTATCGGTCTTCTCTGGGGTTGACTGGCAATAAGCCTCCTCAACGTTCCAGTACTCTCCGCACCCTTCCAGTGGAGCTCTGTTTGGCGCTCTCTCTTTTTCTCATTCTCCTTGACCTCTCATTACTATTTTGTGTGGTGCCATGAATTGTGTATCGGTCTTTTGGGGGTGGAAGGTCATTTTATGGGATTCCGACTCTTTCAGTTAACTTGAAGTTAGTGTGTCTTTCTATGTACTTGCTTCGTTGATATATCAACTTTCGTGTGATTATTATTATTATTATTATTATTATTATTATTATTATTATTATTATTATTATTATTTACTTACTCGGACGTTTCACTCAATTTACTATCGGTGAGCAATCACTAATAATGACCAGTCGTGTTCCCTAGAATCTGAGTGACCACAGTCTCCACAGATTTTCAGCATTTTCTGCCTCTTTAGACAACAGTTGAACACCATTTTACATTACCGCAACAGTAGTTTTTCCCTGCGTTTTCCTTTGCGAAGACTATCGGTTACTCTGAGGTTAAGTGGCAACAAGCCCTCCTAAAGGTCCAGTACTTTCCGCACCCTTCCAGTGGAGGTCTGTTTTGTGCTCACTACCCTCGGGCTTTGCATCCTTTTTGTCCGTTTACAACCATTTCCTGTGCTACACACCGAGGCTAATATCACCACATGCGTGTGTGTGTGTACGTGTATGTGTTTCTTGTCGGAGTGTCAGTTTATGGGATTTATGGCAGTTTCAGTTCCCTTGGGAGCCTGTGATGTATATTTATTAGCATAAACAAAATAAATTGGACTGTTTTCTTTTCTATACATATTTTTTATTAAACTCTAAACTTTTTTTTATCTGGTTTGATTATGTCGCTATTAATTAACGCATTTCTTACGTCATCACAAAAGAACTAAAGTTCAATGTTGATGTTTTAAAATTCATTCCACAGTACAATCTCGAATTTCACTTATCATCGAGTGTGAGTTTTTTTTTAATTGTTGGTTCATTTCTAGAATAGTGGCTCCTCTGGAAATACTGTGTTGCTTTATTTTAGGGGCACGAAATGGACCATAGAACCCGAGATTCGCATTTAGATTAATTCTAACGAAAAACAAGTTTCCATTCATCAAAGTTTACAACGTAAACATGTTTCGTGTTTGCAGTGCCACTATTTTACACAAAAATCCAGTCGAATTTCTCGGATTTTGTATGTTTTCCTTTAACTTATACACAAAACCCAACTATAATTTTTTACTTTTCCATTATAGCCATAATTTACTTTACCTAATCTTAACAAACAGTTTAAAGGCTTCAAGCTCATTTTTGTTTGACATTTTGTTTTTTTAATATCTGTATTAATAAAAAATCAAACAAAATGCCGTGTGTGTGTGTGTTTCTCGCTGATATGCAACTTTAATAAATACACATTGATCTTTTTATTATTAATCGAATATCTATTAAAAATGTAAATATAATTATGTTTCATTAATGTTAACTTAACCACTTAACCAGGAAATGCCGGGCCTAGATAAATAATAATATTTTTGATGATATAGATCATTATAGTAATGTTCTTCAAAACGTTTAACATAGTTTGGATGAATAGTGTGACACGATGAGATATTTTACTGGTGCAATATTAATTGAGCAATCAAGTTAAATTACTTATGGAATAATTAATTAAAAAGGAGGGGTCAAGATGCTGTAGGGACGACAAGTATCGCCAAATCTTATTTTCGCTTGAAAAAAAAACGGTTTTATTTTTAAATTTACATGGTCATACTTCTCGTGTTTGAGTGACAACCAGAGAAAAGGCTACCGTTTTTATTATTAATAACGCAAGATGAATTGCCCTACTACGTAATTTGACAACTTATTTTTTTCGGAATCAATTGACAACTGGAGAAAAGCTTTCGTTTTCATTCAACTGAATTATCAAGAAATCATGTTCGTCTCAGATTGATTATTAAAACAATTCGGTGTGGAGCCAAAATGCTGTTGACAATTTAAACAAAAAGTCATATATCTGTAGCTATAACGCTTGATTCAAGGGCTGAGAAATTTAACGATATTAGAAGCAATAGATTTCAACCATGGAATTAAAAGCTACATAATATCGATGATCATTTGTCTTTAAGATTTGAGAAAGTGCACATATTGTGGTTTAGCTGGAAGACCCACTTTATGTGTAATACAAAGGCTCGTATTGACTGGCCAGTCGTAGGATACGAGAAAATGTAATACAGTCAGTGATTGGTTAGCCAATCATAAAACTTGTCTCAAGTGAAACTAAAACTTGGAGAGCTTAGCAGAAGGGATTTGGTCAGTTTGAGCGCTCGAAAGAAAACGATAGATAGATAGATAGAAGAAGAGAGAAAGAAAGAGAGAATGAAGTCATCGACAAATCGAAAACGGGAATATAAAACACTACGAACTATATCCAATTTAACCTCCAGTAAGTAAACTTTTTTAATTTTAAAAACTAAGGTTTAGCATCAGTCAAATCTTTCAGCGGCTCTCTTCTCGCCAACAAAAGCAACATAACATTGTTTATTATAGTTACGCACTCATATTTGTTAGTGATCACGTTGGGTTGTTATTTGTTGGGGGCATTCCGACGGAACCGAGAACTTATCCAAATTCCCGACTTAATTAAGATCCTCGTAGCATCGGAACACAATACATGCACATGTATTCGTGTAAGGTTATGCTCTTTTCGTTTTACTGATGCAAAAATGCGAAATGTTTTGCAGCACAAATGAAGAATCGAAACAAAAAAAAATGTTTTTCATTGCTTAAACTTCATTGTAGTAGAATGGGAATATTCTTTAAACCCTACATAAGCAGTCAGCTGGACGGAACAAAAGGCGGAACGTTCGTTCACTTCGATCTCAAGTTGCTTTTTGTCTCGATTCTCTCTCAATCGGTGATGTAATTCTGACTTTTTTTTAAAAACATTTTAAATAGCCATACTCAAAATACAAATAATAAAATGTTTATATTTTCATTTTTGTCTTAATGTTGCAATTATCAAATCAATCAAAGTCGCATTCAAAACCCTACCCCTACACACACCCCTGACCTAAATCCCGTTACCAGCTAAGTTATTATTTACTATCCTGCTTCTCGATCACCCCGAGGTAATCTCGTTATATTTCTGTGTATTAGAATGTGTTATATCTTTGCACACTACGGTTTTTCCACACACATTATTTAGGCTGTTAAAATGTTTTATTGTGGTATCTATAATTAATTGCGGTATCTGCGGTTCTGATGCGGCTTCCTTCGCGCATAGGACTTCGCTTTAATTGATTTCACCAGAGAGAAAAACGATGCTTATATCCAAAATTATTGAGGAAGATCCAGGCGGATTTGAAAAACTTTCTGCAATTTGAATTCATAGCCTAGTTTTCACAAAAAGAAGTTCTATTATTTAGATTATCTTTCCTCTAGACTATTGTCAGCATCAACGTTGATATCTCGGTCCGTATGCTCACCGGCCTTTTTCAGATGATTCTCCAGTATTTAAATTGTTGATTATTTGTGCTAGTTGATGTTTTTACGTACTTAAATTTGATTAATTGATTAGTTTGACTTCTATTACCTCCGCCAAAGAGGTTATGTTTTCGGTCGATGTAGTTTGTTCATTGGTCTTTTGTGTACAGCCTAGCGTCCACATATTTTGACTAATCGTCACCAAAATTAGTCAAAATATTGGGCATGGTCTGACTTAGAACTGATTTTATTGTTAAATATTTAAGTCAAACGTTAAGGTCAATATCACGGAAGAGCTTAAATTCAAACTTGTATGCTGTTTATCATATAGACTCGCTACATGGCCAATATTTTAGCCAATAAAGTTTCGCATCTTATATGATCATCTTGACATTTGAGCATGGCCTTGAATAATTTGGTCATGGTCGGAATTTTGACCGAATTTCAACTTCCGACATTTCCCAATGTTATGTATTATTGTATAACCCCTTATCAACACCAATAAAACCTTATCTGCTTCTTTGTTTTGTAGTTTACTTTCGTCTCTTTAGTCTTCTTTGTTACCATTTTTTATTCTTCTCTTTATCGTTTGTCTAGTGGTAGGACTCATCAGTTTCTTCTGTTTTCTGGTCCGCGTCATCACCGTGGGCATAACTGTTAATACGTACAAAAGAATCATTAAATCCACACGACTGAATTGGAGTTCATGGGTTCATTTATAGAGAAAAATTCTGTTGACAAATATTCTTCGGAGAGAGACCAGCAAAATATCTTATAATTTATTAAACTAGCTATCTGGATGGAAGTATGTATTTCACAGGAGTGACACGGACCTATTTTGGCGTTTCTTTTTAGCCCAAATCCAGGCCCCTTCCTGTCGAGTTATTGACATCCTCAAATTTCACACCATAGGCTCTAATGTCAAAGTAACATGTACCGAGCTCACATATTTACACTAAATAATTCAGTCCCTCTCTAGCAGAGCCCTTCATAAATTAACAGTATTGATCTGATGCCCTTTGATAACAGTAACCAGCATGCAACATCTCAACCAGATAAGATAAATAATTTTCGAATCATCAACGTTTCCATGGCATACCTTCGCAGGATATTCGATACACTATTGACAAGTCAGGCCCAGATAAGACTTTAGCTCACCATTACGTTGTCAGGTAGAAATATGCAGTTTCATGGCTGTCTTACTTTCTTGTTTCTAGTGTCATCGTTTGAGACAAAACAATTGACAGATAAATGCGTTGCCAGGAAATGAATAAGCCCCACTGTGTACTCCAACTCCTCATACCGTTCTCTTATATTACAATTTATATCCTTATGTTTTACTTTCTATAATTTACAATTTTAATTAATTCAGAGGAATTAATTTTTGAACTATACATAGCCTTACTTTAATTGATTTGTATAATTTCTTGAACCAAACAACATATATTTTCTAACTCTGCTTACTCAAAATGGATGAAGTTATTTTTATAACTTTCTCGGGAATATACTTAATCAGAATATTAAGATGTGTGGATATATCTTAAGTAGTTTCTGTGTTTTAGCCGGGCAGGAAGACAGAAATTTCAACTTACCTTTATTTAATACATTGACAATAAAGAAGAAACATGTACCAGCTAAAAAGAGAATATAATGTTTCGAATGTCGTGCATATTTGTCTGTCAAATAAAAAAGGGTTTTCTTCATAATTGTAGACCTTTACAGTTGGAACTGATCTGCACATGTGAATAACTAATTTGCATGTGTGTAGACCAGATTACTCAAATGAAAGGAAAAATAGAAAGTGGGGAGCCGTTTTTTTCAGAGAGAAGAGACAAAAAAAGAAAGTGGTGGCGCTGGAAATCTGTTCGAAAATTGAATTGCCTATCGAGCCTATTTTTCTCATGGTTAGATGACAAATATATTATAAGAGATTTAAACATTTTACACTTTCATATTATTCTTTTCTTGTTTTATTAAATTCTGGCAATCTCATATAGAATCATTAGTCGGGGCATCTTAACCCTAACCCTTACTCTAACCTTAGCCCTAACCCTAACCTGTTGTTTTCCACCCATCTCCTTTTATATACTCCACATTGTGATTAAAAAAAGAATGAATCCTCCTCAGTGTGGGTAAGGTTTGTCGAATGTAGGTACAACTGTGATATCATATTTATATGAAAGCGAACTTACATTTAGCGTCGAACACTGGTTCCTATTTATGTTCCTATTCATGGCGATGAGTCAATATCTATGATGAGGAACGAGTGTGGTCAGTTGAGGGATTGACTTTGAGAATGGTGTTAATTCTCTCCGGTTTTAGGGTCGCGAACACACAAGCAATCATCGACTGTCTCGTTCACCGTTAGTAGTGTTTCATGAAATGATAGAAGAGAGAGAGAGAGAGAGTATTTTACGCATTAATTCTGATCAATCAGTCACAAAATACTATTAAACTTTGTAAGTATAGAAATATTAATTTGGTCACATTGTAACTTTTTTAAAAAAATATTATTTGATATATATCGAATCAATGGTAACTTAATTAAATAACTGAAGTAACACCCTGCAATTTATGTCATGGACCAGTACGAGTAGTGGAAATGTTAAAATAGTCTTGACTTATTTTATTGTCGTCATAAAATATCCCTATGTGAGAAAAAAATATTGCACGCTGCTACGAGAGTAGTTATGCGTAAAGACCACGTGTGACAGGCGTGCTTTGCCATCCATAAAAGACGGGTTAAATAGAAATAATCGGAAGCGTTTTAGCGCTCAAAGGGATACTATTATTGATCAATAAGGATCAGTATTGAAACCGGTATTGTTGTAGAAAAGTATACTATGTAATGAGTTTCTAGTGGTGAGCATATTGTTCCCGCGATTAGAATCGAAAAACGACCTTATTGGATAAACGTTTACGACACGATAAAATGTTAGTGTCAAACATGTTGTTGCATGAAATACAATGTAATCTGAGAAAAATATATAACGATTACGTGTTTTAATAAGCAGAGACCTTTGTTCATTTTTTATCCTTTTATACCCATCGATTTTTTGTTGTTGAAAACCTTTTTGTTCTGCGATCAACGTAACGGCATACTCACTAGGCGTAGCTCCGAATTATACATCTCTAGGGTTGACATAAGGATTTAGACACCATTAAGTAAGCAGAATGCACAATCGATTCAAAGTATCACGTTATACGAGAGGAAGGGCAAGTACTTTAAGAAATAGTCAGTTTATCAATTAATCTGTAAAGTACATCCGAATCAAGAACGAATCCAAGATAGCGACGAAAACAGTTAATACGTTGAGTCCAGATAAAGCCACATACAGAAGACATCATAAATAGTATCTAATACTCAAACGATAGTTAAACTCTGACCTTGTAGGATATTAACGTATGAAGTAGAATCATTTTTACAAAACATGTAGACGTTATGTTTGCTTATCCTGCAGGGTCACCAAAATATGGCACCAATTGAACCGTTTATGAAGCTTTTCTGAAATTGAATTTGTTAGATAAACTTTCTTCACCAAGTCAGTCAGTCAGAAATATCAACGAGTTTAGGTTTAATCGCCGTTTAATGATATAATGAACACTTTTGTAATCGTTTCATACGAAAGGGTGTCATCCTGGATGTGCTTCACACTCACCGAACTTTAACTTCCTCTGATATTGGCATAACTTTAGTATTATGGTATATGTGTGTATATAGGTCCTGAAATACTTGGTGTCCGAGTTAAGCGATTGAAACCAATTTTGATTGACTTTCTTTATTGTGAACATCTAACATGTAAAAACTATGCGATTGCGCAGTATTATTTCTACATAAGGGATATATACACCCTATATCTGAGTCAGGATCACACTTAAAATAAGCCTGGGCCTGGTGTTGTCACATATACCAACATAACCGTGAACATTACACCAAACAAATGTAGAAGCTATATGGCTTAGAAGAAAGATCTGAGCGTTATGATCGGCAGGATCTCCTTTGATAGCTAAAATGGGGCATCCGGTTAGAATCCTGCAGAATATTGACCTTTCTTATTTAGATTACATAATACAACTGACCAAATATAAGTAAATAAATAGACGACCCAGACGAGGGAATGGGCCACAAAGAAAATAAGACTATTAAGGGAGTAATATTACACAAGCAATCACCACACAAAAAGGCTACCATAAACATATATAGAATATAATCCTGAAGTTATACAAATGAATTTCACAACACTCTGTATAAGTGCCGTAAAATTTTATTATTTTTTTTATTATTGTTAATAGTAAGGGTACCTTTTTACTAGCACATACTTGATGATTTAAATTTTGAGAGGCAATAGGGATCAGACGGGGGTCAGGTGGCTGGTATAAAGGGGTGGTTTTATCCTGCTGGAACACGAGTTATAAAAAAGCATGACGTCACACGAGATGGGATAAGGCAAAGAGCGGCGATTCTCTGTTGGAAGCTTGAAGCGACGAGACCTGCTAAAAAATGACTTAAAAATCGATTATAAACTGAGGAACCAGGATCCAGAAATTCGTAGTCACGATATGCCCCCCCCCCCACGCCGCTTTTAGAGAAAACGCAACGTCAACGGCTGAATTAAATTGTCCGTCTCCAAATTCGGGATCTAGATTTTTTTTCTGTGTGTTGTTGTTCAAACTTTGAATCAAGAGCGAGAATACACCCTCACGTAGAGGTACTACTCATGGCACGACGAGAGACGATATTAGATGAAGTGTCTTCAGTCTCAGACGGCCGCTGTGGTTTAGTGTTGAAGAGACACGTGGTGTGATTTCATTGTACTGTTCATGATTTGTTGGGTTGCGTTTGATAGCAATCATATTGTATTTTTTGTCACACACACATTAGAGGGGAGGTAATGCAGCATCATGTAAATGTACAATAATTAAGGTATGTGCTTTTATTCCTGTTTTATGTTGGATGTACAATTGTGTGTATTTGTAAAATGCGTGATAAATATCCATCAGCAGTTTTGTGAATCTTTTTTTCATGAATAAGCGTGTTTTATCAAATAAAAGCGCTTATCGATTATCTTCTCACTTTTTTTACATACAACTGTTTTCCTTTGTGTAATTCATACAAATACAAACATAAATCTATTATCAGTAATTGGTAGATACGATTGGTTAAAACAAACGAGAGCGATTTGTATTATTTGAAAGTCAGACTACTATTCTAATATTGTCATTTTCACATAGTTTCGACCTTTTTAAGTGAATCTTTTCAAACTTTGGAATCATTATGTTGAACTAAGGAACCTATAGGAAATTTCAAACTGAATAATTTATTTAATCCACAAGATTGGATTAGATTATTCTCGTTCCATTAGTCATGATCTGGTAAAAGTTTTAATTAATTATTATATTATTCATAGTTATTATCACCTGTAGTAAGGATTAGACCTTCGATCACTATTAATTAACACCGTTATCTGTTGCGCCACTGATTCATAGCGATAGTCTTTTCTAAGGCAAGCAGATAATAGCAATTCCAACACTTACCCGAAGGGCAGATAAACCCGTCGGTTAACCGTGGGAACTTTAGTTGCCTCAAAAAGGGGCCACTCTATAAAGCTGCAAAGTAGCTGGGAACAGGCCCGCCGGAATTATCCGGTGTATGCGCCTTAGGCGATCTGCAATAAACCAACACCCTCTACTAAATGAGAAGAGGATGGGGGTAACCACATCGTCGCTGAAGGAGAGGAAATACCTGGGAGGGGGCCATGTTGAAACCGAGAATGCAATGGTAACCATTTTCTCAGATCGTAGGCCGGGTCGATTCTAACTGAAAGATTCAGTAAACCTGTTTGTAGAATTCCTCTTATTCACGTGCTTCCCAAGAGCGGAAAGTGGGGCGAACCAGTTCCCCCAAGATAAAAAATAATCGATAACAGAACTGTCGGCATTCAACGATAGGGACGCCTCATGCGATCGGAAATACACCTCTCTTCGGTACGCAGAGAGTAATGGCCTCTTGAAACTGAACAGATAATGTTCACCCTCATCTCAGCTGGAAAGACAATTCGAGGTCAACTAAGACATTTTGTCAACCTCTATTTCAAGAACTCTGCTTATGTACGTATTTCCCACAGCATCAAGATGCGGTAAAGATCGGAAAGTGGGAAGAACCAGCTCCCCTAATGGGACACTTTGGTCAGATACAAAATAGCCGATAACTCCTGTCCAACACCCCTTCCGGAAGTAGGAGCTAATATCTAATAGGATGAAAGCGAACGGTGAATAATCACCATAATCCTACCGAGGTTGGGGCCAAGTATGTGATTCTGTATACTCTAGTAGATCCCATCTCTAAATTGAAGCATTAATCACATATTTATGCCGCTTGGATGAGTCTATTATTTACCAATGGGGGTAACCGTCTGTCTTAGGCCACATACTTTTTCTTTTGTTTTGTAGCTTTTGTTATCGCTTTACTCGAGTCGTTTTCTAATTCATCGTGTACCTTAGAAGTTAGTTTATGTAACATACACAATTATTCTCGATTCCTAGAATCCTAAATTACTCGATGATAGTTTGTTTTATCTCATTGGTTAATGACAAAAATACTTATTTCATGACAGTTTCACTACATTGAGGGGCCTATATGCGCTCTTTAATAAGTGCTACATAACAAGGAGTATCTTTAAGTGCGAAAATTATTGAGTGACACTTTTACAAATAAGAGATTTACTTCCAGACAGAAGTCGCGAAATCACGTGATTTCCGGGCGGAGATTTTCAATATTTTGGCTGGCAAGACTTCAAACAGTAAAGACACATCCTGGGTGCAGTCTCTGCTGAGAGAATATGGCGGTGGCTCACTATGTAACTTAGTGTAGCGAAATGAGCTATCCGTCTATCTATCTGTTCGTATTTCTCTCTCTCTCTCTCTTTCTCTTGCGCGTATTAAAGTACTCTTTCTCTCTGATGTTTTATCTGATTGTTCTTCACTTTCAAATAAACCATCTTTTATAAACATCGGCGTCCGAGTAGGTATATCCACAGACATGTAAGTACCTCGTTTCCCCACGACGACACGGATGCATAATGGTTAATCCACGCATCGGTAATTGAAAACGTAGCATAAGTACTAGTGCGGTGAACCGGGAAATACTTCAATGTAATCAAAAACAACAATACTATAGGAAAAATCTAGAGTTTAATTATAAGTAAAGAATACGTTTAAATTGTGTCGAGTTAATCTCTCATTAAAAGGGCTTGAATTTAATCTTCTCAACTTCAAAATTAGTAGTTGGAATACTCCTTTCAGAAGGTACTGGACCGTTTATAAGTGCAAGAGATCAAACCCTTACACACGTCAAAACAATAAAATTAATAAAACTCATTCAAGGTTTGCGTAAATAAATCCCTATGATGAAGTACTTTATTAGTGAAATATGAAAGAAATTATATAGCATGGGGTTTGATTTAGAATGCACTGTCGGCGCCGTCTGGAAACCGCATCAACTGATTTCAAAAGTACCTTTTCTTTACTAGTTGAATGGTAATGAGTACTATAAGAGGAGTCAAGATCTCGACATACCACTCACTTAAAACACCAGCGTACCTTCAATACAGCAAGTCCTCACATTTCATAATAAATGGTTTTAAAAAAAGGGAAAGAATTGCTTTTTTAACTGTAAATCTATCCATCTCAGTAAACTTTACCCTAAAATAGTTTTCTGCCTTTATTTGTTGTGACTCATTAGTAAAGAACTGAGTTACTTGTAAAATCAGTTGATGCATTTCCCTTGCGGATTGAGAAGTTAGTACACAATACTGGCGCCAATCTCAAATTCTAATTGAAACCCTATGATATACATTTCTTATCTTTCTTACAATTAAACATTTCGTGTTTGAATAATATTTCAGTAATCCATTATTGTTGAAACCCGTCTGTCTTAGGAGACAATAGAGTTCTGCGCCTCAGATTTATCCGTTGCCGAATTGCAGCATCTGCTGTGACTGTGCCAGATTATTTTCAATCGACAGGCTCTTTTACAGTTGCCACCGATGTAAGGGGGTCTGGTTGCGAGAGCTCTATTGCAGCCCTCTGCTGTCAGTGCTTTCTCCCCTCCCTCCACTGCTGGTTTCTTTTCTCTTCAGTATTCTTGCAGCACGTTTTTACAGCTCTTATCTAGCGGTTGCGATCTTCAGCGAAAGACACCTCGGCTGCACTCATGTCCCGGTTGCAAGCTCGTCATAGAGAATGTCCTTTGGGATCCTCCATCATCCATTCGCCTAGCATGGCAAACCACCAGATTCGTCGTTAGGTGAGCTGAACGAACATACTCGGAATGACCACCTGATAAAGTACGGTCTTGTTTGACATGTCGTCCTGCCTGGTAATTCCTAAGATTTCAATGAGGTTGTGCAGGTGGAAGGTGTTGTGTCTGTTCTCTTGGCGGCAGTAGAGGGCCCAAGATTCACTGCCGTAGTGCAGGCCCGGTACACCGTCATGTTGGTATTGATGGTCAGAATCGTGTTATTCCAGACTCTCTTCGCCAGGAAACCCACGGCTGTTGCCGCCTTGCCAGTACGTTTGTAGAGTGCTGCATACAAGGAGAGATTGCTGAAAATTGTGGAGCCTAGGTATATGAAGTATTCGACAACCTCGAGGAGATAGTCGCCAATAGTGATGTTTGGGGTACTGCTTAAATGGTAGTTTTTCCTAGGCTTATGGTCATTCAAAACTCTCTGCATGCGTGCGCGAATCAGTTGATGAGTTGCTGTAATGCTTCTTCAGAGTGTGCCGTCAGTGCTGCATCATCAGCGTAGTACAACAGCAGAGAGACAAAAAATTCCAAAGAGTGTTGGGGCGAGTACGCAACCCTGTTTAACCCTGCCTTTGTATTGGAAAAGTGTCTGAGGAAGAGCCATCGTACTATACGGTGCCCTGCATGTCTACATGAAAGGATGTGATAATTTTCAGGAGACTGAGGTGTGACATCATAGGGAAAAGATTATGTCAACACTTGATTTTTCTGCTCTAAACCGACACTGTGCTCTGGAGTATATACGCTCTGCAAGTAACTGCAGCCTGTTGAGGACGACCTTCCCAACAACACCGAGGAGAGATATCTCACAGTAGGTGTTGCAGTAGTCGCGGACACCCTTTATATTTGTACAGAGTGATCATGCTTGCATCACGGATCTCCTGGGTACTGTTATTTCTTCCCAGAATCATGCAGTAGCTGGTGCAGGTGGTTGAACAGGGCTTTCTTCTTTCCCACCTTGATGATTTCAGGTGAGATGCAATCTTCTCCTGGCGCTTTGCCGCAGGTTAGAGAGTCGATGACCTTGTAAAGTTCTGTTACAGAGGGAAGACGTCTAGCTCTTCTGTAACAGGTAAGTTGATGGTGCTCTCGGCGTCTGCGTCCGTGACAACGTTTTCCACCGCGTGAAGTTCCTGGTAGTGCTCTCCCTACCTCTCCATTTGTCTTCTGCGGTCTAATATTCTATTACCGGTAGTTGATCTCAGGTGTACGATCATGTTTATGGTTGGACCAAAGGCCTTTCTGAAGCCATCGTATATGCCACGAATATCGCCACAGTCAGGAAAGAGCTGGATACTCTCACAGAGGTTTAACCAGTAGTTATTGGCACAGTGCTGAGCGATCTGTTGAGGGTCGCTCCTGGCCTTCCGGAATGTAATGACCGTCTTCTCAAAAGGCTTACTCTTGTAGTTAACGTGGTCTTCTCTTTTGGAATTCTTTTGTCGCTCTAATTAAACCATGCTTGCTTCGAACCAGTTCGGGGTTTTCCTCTCTTTCCTGCAAAATGTGGTCACTGCGGAGTTGTAGGTGGAATCAGGGATGTGAACCCATCTCGCTACAGCATAGCGAGTAGGACAGCGTCTTTGATGGTGTTAGCGAAGCACTCGCATAGGTCTTATATTGCCGTACTGCTAGTGTTAATGCGAGTGGGCTTTTCTGTTTGGTTTGATTGATCCCCTTGGACTGGAGACTACTTTACTACCACCCATAGAGTGGTAGGTAGCACAGTCAGCACTGTAGTAGCTACATGTAGTGAGAACGCAGATCAGTGATGACAAGTTCTAGCTGGTGCCAGTGATGGGATCTAGGAATTCGCTAGGATACTCGATGATGTGGGTTAGTGGCGAAGAATGTGTTGGTTATGCAGAAGTTGTGGTAAAAGCACAACTCTAGAAGCTTCTGCTTATTCTCGTTTAGCCTGCCGACAGCAAAATGACCAATTCAGTTTGGTCAAGAGTCATAGTCTAAACCCACTCGTGCATTGAATTCACTAAACAGATACCATTTATCCGTGAAAGGGATGTATTTGATGGTGGTGTCAAGATCCTCATATAATTCGTGTTTGCTATTGACTAGAGAGCATAACGTCGGGCCGTAAATGCTCAGGATGTGCACTGGACTTGAGGCGGCTGATAAGCGAATCGACAAGATTCTCGCTACGCAACTAGATGGTTGTTCTACAGTGGTGTGTAGTGAATTCTGTACTACGAATCCAACGCCATGCAGTCTTCGTTCCTTAGGTTTTTTGCGATGCCAGAAAAACGTGTTGTTTTGTTCTCTGAGGCAGCCGTTTGATGTGAGTCTTGTTTTTCGTAGTGCAGCTACGTCGATGTTGAGCCTTATGAGCTCCAAGTCGATGGTAGCTGTTGTTCTTTTCTTAATTTGTTAACCTGTTGTAATCATACGAGAGACCAGGGCAATTTTGTTCTGACATTCCAGCTTACTAATCGCTTACTGGTGCAGGGTTTTCACTCTGTATTTTTTTTGTATTTCTTTAGCTCCAATCACCCATTAAAGCAGCAGACTGTGGCGGGTATGCACTTTTCCGATTGGGGCTACCTTGTTTGAAGCGTGTTGTACCTGACCAGTGGGACTGCGATTGTCTGTTCTACACAACCCGTAGTGCTTGGAGTTACACCAATCCTTCCTAGCTAATTTCTTGTAACTGCTGTATCTGAATTGGTATTTCCAGGGCGCAAGTCTGGGCAATTTGAGGTACTCAGACATAAGGATTTCTCTCTCGGCCTCGCTGATGGGATCTGAAGGAGAGCTGGACAATACATATGGCACCCGCTTAGCTACAGGAGCTGCCAGAAAGAAGTAATTGTGATATCCAACCGCCTTAGCCGCTCTACTCCGGATTTAGTTTCTGGGTTACTCCCATAGCTTTTTCCCCTTCCGAAGAGACGACAAGGCAGTGGGGCCATAATATAATGGCTGGGTTTCACGTTGTCAATAGACTTTTCCTTTGAACACTTCTGCCATGCCCGGTGATCTGCATCTAGCTGATTCATACGCCCAGTGGTGCCGTGTAAACACATCACACCCTCACATGGTTTTGCTCACTAGCTGAAGCGGTTTCTCTGGGCATGGCGCTTTGAGCCAAAATCTATTAGATTTAGGAGATGAATGAGGACCAGTTATGCCGTCACCCCTTCCATGTAGGATGCAGTTGTTGAACCTGAAAGGTACTACATCTACTCAAAGTCCCCGATATGCCTCGATATTATTAATAATAGAGAGTTACTTTCCACACACACACTGTAGTAAGATTTGTGTTCAAATAAAGCTTGCACTTAAGTTATGCGCTTAAAAAATATTAAATTAGTAAATTGAAGTCCCTATACACCCCATTAGTCGGAGAAGGTGGTAAAGTCGTTTTCCCAAAATTAGGATAGCTAACTATGAGAGACCTTAAAACGATTAATCGAATGCACAAGTATTTGCTTTCATTGGATTTGACCATATTGTAGATTGCGAGGAAACAGTCAAGTGGTAATGTGTTTCACAGACAGGAAGCCCCTGGAAAAGAAACTATGTTCATGGAAATTCCACCTGGCGCTAGGAACATAGAGCAATAAAGGAAACAATATTTTCCATTTTGGTAGAAGACGATTTCGTTATGCGAATATCTCAGAAAAAGAAACCAGAAACTAGAAAGTGTGTCTAGTGTTGAAGCTTAATTAGGTAGCTTTGTTGAATGTGAAGTTACCCCTTAGTAACCATTACTCCCAGGTCCACTCAGACCCGGATAAGTGGTAGTACCTGTCAGTGTCCCATGATTGATTAAATAAAATTAGTCTAAGACATAATAATAAAGGACATTGGACACCGCTGAACAAGGTGTTCGCCTCTACGTAACCTCATCACCCCGAAATTCATTTTTTCTAACCTTTTCAATTCTTTCTGCATACCCTATTTTTTGACTATCAACTACTTAGTCTCTTGCCCAAATGTCCTGTGTATACCACCAAACTGCATATAGTGTTTACTATTGTTTACACTCTATTACCTAAGAAATATACGTTTACAAAATCTGTATACAAAACGGTTTCGACATCAAATAACCAAACGACGGTTGACATGTGTTCTTCCTCTACCGTGTTAGAACACCCCTCACACCGGCCATTATCCTATATTTCTACAAAGCAACCATTCGCATGGAGTTTTCTTGTCACATCTGGGCAGCTGCACTAACTAATAACCTCTCTCTCTCTCTCTCTTAGAAAATGTCCAAAGAAGTGACTTTAATCTACAGGGTGATTCATAAGTAACTTAGCTATTTATTTTTGAAATTCTTAAGTTGAAAAATACGGTAATACAAAACAGAAAGTTTATTCAACAACTTCATTTATGGGAGTTTAAAATTACAGCAAATTTTCAAAATTTCCACCTTCGTTCTGCATGCACAGTTCCATTCTTTTTTGCAAGGAATGTACGACTCTTTGTAGCATATTTGATTGATTAATTTTAACAAACTCGGCAGTGATTTTTGATTTGAGGTCGTAATTGCTTTTACACAAGTGTGGGAGATTCATCAAATTTGGCCATATGAATAACAATAAAAATTCGCTCTTCAATTGTAAATGACATACTGCCTGAAAAAAAAGCACATATGACGATTTACACAAATTTAAATAAATAAAAATAAATTTATATAGAAACAAATATATAAACGAACAAATTTAAAATAACAAATAGCAGTAATTAGAGAGTAAGATAACAATTATCAAAAGTTCATAGTATGTTTGTGTTGCATGTGGTAATCATTTTAAATAGGTAAGTGACTTATGAATCACCCTGTAATTGGTTCCACACTATCTAAGACCTTCCAGACATTGTCTCATTATCGGCAGGTTGAATACGTGTGCTTGTTTTACAAGTACTTTCATGGAATGTGCACCGACCAACGTGGTGCACTGGTGCCTTTTAGATATAAATACCCCCGACTGACCCAACAATCAGCAAACTCCCAAACCTTCACTGTAGAGGTACCCAGATGCCGTAAGGCTTTCTACTCTAATATCTTTTTTTCTCTCGGGCTTCCCAGACGGTACAAAACAAAATGTAAATGTAATGTAAACAAACGTCTCGCTGCAACACCTCTCCACTGATGATGCCTCTAATTCACAGTAGTTACTTACGTCTCAGTAGCATAGTGCTTTGTTTGAGGTGTATAAAAGTCAGAAAAAACAACCAACCAACTTTGTCAACCGTTTGATTTTAATCGCAGTTTCTCTGGTCTGTCGAATATAGCAAAGTGTATTATCTGTTCTGATACTACATTTTAAGTCCGACAGTGGTTTTGTTGCTGTCGAGCTGCGGTATTGTGTTGTTCTGTTCTAGGAGGTACTCCCTCCACGGCTTCACCTACTCTCTGAAAAAAGAGGTTTGTTTATTGCTTATAGCATGAGACGCCCTACATAGGCCAGAATTCACTTCAGCTAGTGTGCTGCCCTTTAAAAATCCCAGTAGAACTTGTGTCTAAACTCACGCAGAGAAGTAAATATACTCTCTCATCTATGTATTCGTATACGCGTTCCTATACATCTACAGATGTGGTTATTTTCTAATTTGCACCGGTTTTTACATAGTTTTATATGTGTCCAACGCCTGACACATATTCCAAATTGCTAATAGCTTATCTAAACCGAGAAAGTGAATAAGTAACGCAATGATTATTAAACCTGAGTATTGTAGAGATACGCCATGTTTACACATTGAATTCTTATTTTTTCATTTCTCCATCTGTCTGTCTCTCTGTCTGTCTCTCTGTCTGTCTCTCTCTCTCTCTCTCTCTCTCTTTATATATATATATATATATATATATATATATATGTAGAATGCTGAAAAGGAATTAGAAAAGCAAAATTCAAATCGTATTTCTATTCAGTTGCTCTGAGCAACTGAATAGAAATACGATTTGACTTTTCCTTTTCATCCTTCTACATATCTATCTGCTCTATCCTGGATATTGAGCTGTATACTTTTCACAATAGGTTTTACCTTTCCTAAAAGTTCGCTTTTAGTTCACCACTTTATATATATATATATATATATATATATATAATTTTTCTTGAGTCGAACTTTTCAGAAATCAAGGGGGCCCTACCTGGGGTTAACACTTGATCTCTATATGAGATACATAGATATTCGCATATTTTGTGTAAGTTATTTTATCTCTCAAACGATGAGTTAGTAAAGAACATACATTTTCTCATCGCCAATTGACCACTTAACTATGTTTTAGTATATATATTTTTGTGGTCTCTTAGTCTTACCGGATTCCAGAACAAAAATCCATTATAGTCTGGTATACTATCCAGCTAAATTACTTGAGGTTACATTACGTATGGCCAGTGTATAGCCGTGTCGAAGGGATATTATCTGGGCTTCGAATCCTGTTATTTTGAATAATGCGTCAAAGTTAAATGTAGAGTGGAGTATCCTCATGTCAGAGTGTCTTGACAAACCCTTGTACAGAGAGTGAAGACACTCGAGGATGGTGTATAGTAGGTAATCCAAACTCTCTTAATATATACATCTGTGTGAGTAACATGGGCACAACATTTTCTTGTAAACTTAACCATTTATAGAGGCGCTAACAAAAACTCGTACCCGCTCCTAAAATACTTTTAAAATAATTAGAAACAAAAACTTTAATAGAGCAAAAAATTGCTCTACGTCAAATGTTTATGAATAGGAATTAATGTTTGTTTTTAAAACAGTCCACACGTGTGAGCGTCAATGATATGTATGTTATTGATAAAATCTTACACTATGTAACTTATCATTATGAATTATTGAATGTGTATTCTAGGCAACAACGTGAGTGACGTGGACACATTATTTTTTATTGTAAACGTTATCATTTATGGGGTGCCATCAAAGCCGTACTATACGCCACTAAGAAAGAAAAACATTAACATTTCAAATTAATGCTATATTGATTTCTTATACCCGTTCTCTATGTGTGGATATCTGTAAAGCTTGAGTGTAAGTAGCGTGTTTCAAGTGCGAATATGTGTGCTTAGAGTATGTAGCGTGTGTATTTTTGTAGAACGTGTGTATGTTTTATACGTCTGTATGTATTTATATAATGGCTGTGTATTTGTTAGCAAGAAGAATATATACGTGCGTGCAGCTGATGCGTGTTGGCATGCTGGGTGTATGCGTTGTATACGTCTTTGTATATTCGGTAAGTGTTATATATATATATATATATATATATATATATATATATATATGAATAAGCTTATATAACAACACATATTTTAAGCTATATGTCCCTTAAAATATCATCTAAATAACAAGCTCAATGAAGTTATGATTCCGACCATAAAGGATATATACTGGTTGGTTGCATTCCAATGATGAAAGAAATAATCAGTCCACGATCACAAGTTTATTGTTTTTTTATCAATTTATTTAGGCGAATGCTTATATTTTTCTGTCCGTCTTACACGTTTCACAACTCTTTTAGAAAGCATGGTCTTTGGTTTAATAGGCTACTCTTAAGAGACAATATTTAATTGATTGTCTCATAGGAGCAACCTGTTAAACCTCAAACTATATTTTTTACTGGGTGGTGAAACGTGCGTAAGACGGAAACGAGAAAAATATAAGCATTCGCCGAATAATAAAAAAAAATTGCAATCGTAGACTGATTCTTTTCTTTGGTCATTGGAATGCAACCAATATATATATATATATATATATATATATATATATATATATATATATGTATATATATATGTATGTATATATGTACGTATATATATATATATATATATATATATATTAAGCATATATTTGTTATATGTGTGTGTGTTTAATACGTTTGTTTGTGAAGCATGTATGTGAATAGGTATTCATTATTATGTTCGTAGAGAGTGTACATAGGTGATAAGTGAGTAGAGTATGTACGTGAGTCTCAAATATGTATGTATTTGTATAGCGTTTGTGTGAGTCAGGAATGCGTAAGTATATACATTGTGTATATGAGAATTGAGTGTGTATATGTGAGTAGGTAAAGTATTTACGTGTATGTAATGAGTGTGTTATTAGAAAAAGTGTGTGAGTAGAATGTGTATGCATACCGTGGATATTTATGAGCGTGTCCATTATGTAGATGCGGGTAATGTGTGTATTTAGAAAAGCGCGCGTTGTGTGAGAGAGATTCAGAGTCCGATGTTTACGTCTGTAGAATAAGTAGACATGAGCTGAGTGTGTATTTGTAAATGTGTATATTATGTATATATGTGTGGTTAGCGTGTGTGTTTCCATTTACAGAGAGTGCGGGTGAGTACGGTATGCATGTATACGTTTGTATAGTATGTATATGTACATTTGTTTGTTTGGGGAGCGTTTATTAACCTTCCATCCAAGATGTTAGACACAAGTCGAGGTGTGGTTTTGAAAGGCAAGCGCGCTACGATAAACGCACTCTGACATACAAAAAATGAGTGAGCAGCCCCGTCAGCATTCCATGGTAGAATCGCCCAAGACGATTAGCAATAAACTATCCTTTTTCAAAGAGAGAATGTAGACCTTCATGGACTGAACAGAACCATACCAGACAGCAACTGTCCGGGTTGAGAGTGTGTACGTTTATGTAATTGGTGTGTGTGCATGTTAGAGTGTTTGTTTATGTATGTGCATTTTTGTAGTCCATCTACATATTTTATTAGTTCGTATTTGATAATGTGTAAAGTGTGTACCTCAGTATGCATGTTTGAAAGAGGTTTACATAAGTCAGTGCGTCTGTACATGTTTTTTGGAATGTGTATTTGTGAGTACGCGCAGTTTATACGTATGTGTGTGTCTTTGTAGAGTGCGTGTGCGAGTCAGTTGTTTATGCATATTTTGTAGATATGTCTATGTGCTTTAAGTCTGTATTTGTTTATGTATGTGTGTGTGGGATTTTAAAAAAATGTTAGAAGTTGTGGTTTATGTGTGGAGGATCTGTATATGTGTGTAAAAGCTTGAGTGTTCTTTGAATATGCGTGTATAGGCGTGCGTGTATATGTTTTTGACTGCATATGTGTGTATGTGTGAGTTTATGCATTGTGTAAGTCGGCCCGCTTATGCCGTCTCCGTATTAGCCATTATTCCTTCATTTAATAATTCAATTTGTGTTTTTCAGATTAATTGTGTTCGTAGTCGATTCAGCCATTAATTAAAATTGCCAAAATGCGAAGAATGACGAAAGCAGGTGGCGTTTATATTTATTGGGGAATGTCAATTGTTGAAGTCAAAAACCGCGGAAGGTAATGGGTAAAGTCAAAGTGAAGGGGAGAAGGAGGAAGAGAAGGAGAAGAAAACTTCATAGAAATAATTGGACGATTCTTAGAAGTAATAGAAAACAAAACGAAAAATACAATTAACAAACACGTTAAAATGTAATAAAAACTGAAGTAACCCAAAACGATAATAATACCTATAAATAATTAAAAAAACATAATTAAGAGACCCGTGAAACTTACCAGATTAATTAAAAATAAAAAGGATATTCTATTGTACTTATTTTCGGAGAGCTGAATTTTCTCCATATCTAAAACCGACCTTATATCTAACTTTGCCTTGGTGTGTTGGCAAGCAAATAGGGAATTGTGATCACTTTAAAGGGCCGAAAAGTAAAAAAGACAACAAAGTGGTTGAGTTAACAAGAGTGTGTATTTAGAGAAAGTACAGCAACAATGTGTTGCCAGAGACTGCTTCGGGCTTGCTTATAGCGACTCTGGATGTAACTATAATTAACATAATGTTAGGCGATGTAACCTCCGAACCTCTACATGTCAAACTCGGGAATCAGTATATCGAACTCGGAATTTTGTGCGGAATTTTCAACGGAACCCTTTACTTAATCCACGGAAGTAGCTTGCCTTCGTTCTGTCACCCATAACCGGGTAGAAATCTTAAGTAATTCGTAATTGTATTCTTAGTATCGCCCGCACTGAGGTTTTACTATGAACTTCATGAAGATAGTCACTCAGAAGTTGTTATAACTTAGCACTTTCATCTGTTGCGTCACGGGACTCTTCAGACAAAGACGTCGACCCGGTCATGCTGAAACGAGAGCCAGCTACGCCCGTGAATTAAATATAGAATTCCGTTCAAATTTCCGTACAGATTTCAGAGTTCGGAATACAGATTCCCGAATTCGACAAGACACAGCTGAAGATAGTCGGAGTTCACATCGGCCGAAACGTTGTGAGAATAACATTCTAAATGAGATCAGAAGTCCGAATAATTAAGAATTTTACCTTAGCGACTCCAGATGATAAACATTCTACAAACCTGAATAAGCGTATTATACATATATAAATTTGGGAAAATATGTTTGAATTAAAAACCATCGAATTAGCTCATTTCGTTTCTAATTTTATAACTTCAACATTTATATATAACATTAGAAAATGACCTCCAGGCTGTAGTGGATGGGGGTCATAAATGGTTGGTAACTTTTAATGCCGCAAAGACAAAGCTCCTTTCCTTCAATAACTACAAGAAGCCTCTCCAACCACCGATTGTCATGGCAAATAACACCCTACCTGAGAGTTCATCATTCTAACTCCTCGGCCTAATCTTCACATGTAACATGAATTCCAACAAATACATTGAAGACATTGCCAAGGCTGCCGCAAAGAAAGTTGGCTCCCTCTACTGTGCTAGTAAACTCCTGACACCTGACATTGTTCTGTATCTCTACAAAGCCACAATTCGCCCATGCATGGAGTATAGCTGGCATATCTGGGCTGGGGCATCATCTACTACTCTCTCCCTCCTTGACAAGGTCCAAAAAAGAGTCGCAAACCTAATAGGTCCCTCACTGTCAACCAAGCTTCAGTCCCTGTCCCATCGCCGCAATGTAGCATCCTTGTGCTTGTTTTATAAATACTTCAATGGATTATGCTCCGATGAATTGACTACTCTGGTGCCCCCTCGACGTAAATTCACTAGGCCAACTCGACAATCAACTAAATCCCATCCATTCAATGTGGAGGTCCCCAGATGCCGGAGAGCCTTCTACTCAAATAGCTTCTTTCCTCGTGGTGCTGGCCTCTGGAACTCCCTCCCTGACCCTGTTTCCCCGTCAGTACTGACATGCAGAAATTTAAAATTAACGTAAACAGACATCTCGCTGCGCAGATCACAGCTTAGGTTGAACCTAAACCTTCTCCCCTTTTCTTCTTCTCAGTAGCCCCTTACGTCTACAGTGGCGGCCTGCCTTGGTTGTGGTGAACTAGGTTAAAAAAAAATTTAAGTCATGAATCAGAAACGAAATGAACCGAATCGATGGTTTTTATTCAAACATTAAACAAAAAGTGTTCAATATAAAAATGCAAAAACACGATCTTCCTTGATGTAAACGATTACATATATTTTATTTGAGATGAAAAAAAAATGCTACGTATATTGATGGTTACACATGGAATTTTAATAGGTTAATTAGAAATGATGAAGTATCAATATTCAAATTTTGTGAAGTTGAATTAACTCATGTCTTTTAATGACAGTCGACGATTCGTCCTTGATAATCAGTCCGTCAGTGACATTGCTGTTGTCGAGCTTAGGTAGTATCCTCTTCAGTGTCAGGAGTTCAACCCTTCCATGCTTTACCTTCTCTTTGAGAAGGAGTTAGTTTATTGCTAATCGTCCGAGGTGCACCTACCAGGGAATGCGACGGGTGTGCTAATCCTCGTGCACTGGTGTTTCAACGTACCACCTGAGTTGTGTCTAACCTCCTGGAGATGAGGTAAATAAAATAAACGAATGTGAATGCATAGTATTAATATAAATACAGCATAATCAAGACAAAGAAAGAATAGAGGACACACATATAGACTAAGGGAGAGAGGTGGGATCACATGGGCCACTCCTCACGCTTACTAGATTCATAGCGGACCAAGAACAAGACGGGTAGTGTTTACTTTTGTTCACCCCAAACAAGTCATATTGCCACTGAGACGTAAGGTGTTACTGTGCTTAGGATCCAGATATATAGTGGAGAGTTTTGCAGACAGAAATTTGTTCACATTGCATCTAAATTTCTGCATGTTTGTACAGTTAGGAAACAAGGAGCAGAGATATTTTCTAAAGGCAACAATTGCAAGGACAAAAGATATTAGAGTAAAAGGTTTTCCCGCATCTGGGCAAATCTACAGTGAAGGAGTGGAATTTTGCTGCTAGTTGAGTTGATCAGGCGTATTTACGTTGAGGGACCATAAGTGCAGTGAGATCATCAGAGCCCATTCCGTTGAAGTACTTGTTAAAATAGCACATGGATGCAACATAGCGGTGATGGGACAGGGTCTAGAGCGTGATAGACAGTGCGAAATCTGTTAGGTTATAGACTTCTTTTTGCACTCTGTTCAAAATGGAGAGACTGCTGATTAAAACACCAGCAAAGATATGGTAACAATACCCAAGTGGTCGTTTTCTAGAGATATAGGATACTTGTAGGTGTGAAAAGGTTTCTAACACAGTAGTGGGAGCTCAACTCTTTTTTGCAGCAGACTTCGCAGTATCTTCTATGTATTTATTAAAATTCAATATTTACCTTAAGCGAACGTTGTTGCATCATTTATTACATTTTTGAAAGATTAAAATCAAAATATAATGATACTAAACCTTATGTCTAGAATCTGTATTCCAATTTTGATCAAACTCAATTAAAATATTTCGATTTTTCAAAAGTCTCTTACTGTAAAGTATAAGCTGAAAGATGCTTGAGAAAAAAAATGAAATTCAAGAGAATTCCATGCAATCGGAAATTTTAAAATGTGAGCTTGTGGCTATATTATACACGTTCAAACCGCTATATACTGCTAAAAAGCGGACATTTTTGGAATATTTATCAATTGATATCGAATACCAATGGCTACAATTTCATGACATTGGAGGTATATATGTTAACAAAAGGTCTCCACCTCACTCCCTTTGCATACAACTAATTTAAACCACATATGTCTCAAATTACCTTACGCCTATCAACTTTGGTCCAAAATTCCTAATTATCTGTTAATTAATTCTGGCATTTACCCTACACACATCTCTATCCCATATATATATATGTATATATATATATATATATATATATATATATATATATGTGTGTTAAATATTAACATTTATATACATATGTTATATAATTGTATATATACATATATATATACATGTATATATAGATGTTATATATTTATATATATACATATATATACATCTATGCATATATACATATACACATATATATATATGTATATATATATATATATATATATATATATATATATATCATTTAGTATTACAAACAACCTCTGTCTCTCTGCATATCTTTTCTGTGATCGTTTCTAAATTTCTGATTAACTTTCGTATAATGTACACTGACCAAACTTTCTTATATTAAAATGGCTGTGATACCATTGGCTCACAAGGTTGAGTAGGTGCTAGTGTGATTGCAAGAGCTAGGAGTGAATGAAATAAATCAGGAAAATGTTGCCTTTACTAACTAGCAAACGTTAAAACTATGGACCAAGGGAGGGTCTACCAGGCATGTTTATGCAGTGTGATTATGTATGGGAATGGAACCTGGCCAGTGCAAATTTAAGACATGTGTTGCATTGAAGGAAGCCATATGAGTGTGATATGATGGATTTATAATGTGAGCCTTAAAGACAAGCTTTATTCTGATGACCACAGAAGAATAGATATAAACAGTATAGAGAGATGTGTGTAAAACAGGAGATTTCGATGGTATGGCCGTGTTTAAATAATGGATGAGAGGTCTTGGGTTTGTATTAAGTTGGTGCAAAAACAATGGCGTTTTCTCACATATGTTATATTTATATATGTTTCCTGAATTCATTTATTGATAAATATACTGCCAACAAATTGATGAAATGCACCAGAAGCTACAACGTATGCGCCCGAGATTGGTCAATATGCAGGGACCAATTCTCCTCCATGACAACGCTCGCCAGCATGTTGGATAATTGACCCTGCAGAAGCTGAACGAATTGGGTTACGCGACTCTGCCTCATCCGCTATATTCACCGGACCTCTCGCCGACTGATTCTCACTTTTTCAAGCATCTCGAAAACTTTCTGCGCGAGAAATGCTTCAAAAGTCGAGATGATGCCGAATCGGCATTCACTGATGTTATGTTCCGGATTTTTAGGACAATGGAATTAGTAAACTTGATTCCCGTTGCCAAAATGTGTTGATTCTAATGGTTTTTATTTTGATTAATAAAGTAAAACAGTTTGTATGTGTATTGCTATATAAAGCTCCCTTTCATGGTTTGAGTTTATTCGTAAATAAATCGCCAACTGGCACTAGCTTTAAGGCATAAATCCCAGTACTTGACAATGTTTACATTGAGATTGCACTTACATTCAGCCAGTGTCAAGTGATAGCGCAGGGGTAGAAGCGCCAATAGTTGAATTTCAATTCCAGATTGATGCACTAGATGGTCTAGCCACACTGAAAAGATGTGATACAGCGAAACAATATGTATATTGATGATTATATGTGTATATATATATATATATATATATATATATATATATATATATATATATATATATATATATTGTTGTTCTGGCAGGTATTCCGATGGGTGGTTTTCTGTTTTACACAGTGCCAGGTCGAACTACCATCTCAATATTATTGAGGCGTTGTTTATTAAAAATTATCGACATCGCCTGTGTAGACAAAAGATTTTGAAGCATCAGTTGGAATCTTTAATGATTAATATCCACCATAACGTTGAGAGATTTACTCAGACTTTTATCGAATTTAAGGAAAATTTTGGCAATTTAACAAAAAATTGTTCCTTTTGTCTTACGCGAAATTTACTTTATATATATATATATATATATATATATATATATATATATATATATAATATACTAGAAGAATACCAGCTCTAAGACGGGCAAAAGTAATTAATTTCCAGAACAGTTGTCACTTTTAGGTCCTATTACGAATCGTAAAAACAATGTCTAGAATCTTTTTTCTAATTTTGATCGAACTCGTCGATGTTTATTCTAATAAATGTCAAAAATTGAAGGCTTAAGCTTAAGGGACTTAATAAGAAATTGAAAGTATTGCTTTATTAGTGTCTAATAACTATGGATCAAATCAAATTCAAATCTGAAATAATTTACTTACTAATGTGAGGTTTTGATTATATTGTGCCCCTTTAAACATTAAAAATACTTCAAAGAAACTGAGATTTGGGGAATATTTATTAATTTAAATCTTAGACGTGTTGTAATTTTTTAAAGAAATCTTAGGTATCTGAAGTTTGAATATTTACGTGAAACTAAATTGAACTAAATCTAGCCCACGTTACGCACTTTTACGTCTAGCAGTTGTGTTTCTGAATTCATAATATTCGAGTCATTATTTTAAGAATGAATCGTGTATATACAAATGTATAAAAATATACCAAAACCTAAATTTATATAAATAAATATAGTCATCAATAAACAGATGTTTAGTCTTATCACTGCTCTCCTTCTGGTTAGACGTGTGAAGTCTTTTTTATGCTGAAATTCGAAACCCAAACGCCAGGCCAATTGTAATTGTAATCAGCAGTCAGCAATCTTATCTCTACCGAATTTGCCCCGAAAATAAGAGCGATTATAGTATTTTTGTTAACTAGAGAACTATATCCAATACTAGCAGTCCCCGTGTCTGAGCGTTGCCCGGGGTGGGGGAAGATAAAATACTGATTTCAATTTTTTAAAATAACTAATAGAGTATAAAAATAGTAGACTATTAAAAAATTAAAAATAAACCATTTTTCTCTAAGTTATTAAGATGATTAAACTAGGATTTAACCTGAGCACATGTCTCGGCGTTGCCCGGGGAAATATAAAATACTGGTAGAAAATACTGAAATGTGTTATTACAACAATTTTTCTCAGTCAATTAAGATCTTATTACCTAGTTTGGTCACCGAAATAAATTTAGTATTACGTATGGACTCTGAAGAACACTTTATAAATGAGTAAATATACTAGCTGACGACATGTTTCATTGAAATAAATTAAGTCTGTAAATGACTTATACAAAATATCTAAATTAAAATATTTATAAAAGTATTTATTTCAAAAACAATGTTTGTGTTTTCGCAACAATAGTTTAAAGTATAAACACTCGAAAGTATTACATAAAGTTTCGTATTTCTTTCACATTTCGATATTCGAGAAATCCGGGTGTTTTTGTTTTTTTTATGGCATGATACAATTGAACCACAGTGCACAGACGGTAGTAGTTTTTTATGGGAGAAACACAGGAACAAAATGAATGTTGTAAATGAGTTGATAGACAAAACGAAATAATCTTATCCTAGAGTTCATCGACTCGTTGACCGCAGGGCTGGTAGGGAGCGCAGGAATGTTGCAAATAAATTAGTTTATAAATATTTTAATTTTAAAAATAAAATATTTGTATAACTCACTAAAAGACTTTTTACTCCAAATGACGACAGTATTATTTCTTAGTTTAGTCACCGGGTAAACTGTTGCCTATTTGCGTGAATGAAAACATGTAATATCTGTTCTGATACTACACGTCATCTGTTATGGCCGGGAAAAGAGAAGATCTATCTAGACTGTGCCAATTTGTAAAGGCCAAATTTGAAACAAATATTATAAAATGATGATATATGTATATATAAATACGCAAAGAGCAGGTAAGATAATTAAGTATTTATTGTGTTAAATCAAAGGAAATAGATCTCTCACAGTGTTCTCCCCCTCCCTTAAAAGCAGGATGACGTGCTATTTAAATTATCGAATTACTTGATATGCAAATAATAAGAATAACCACAGCACATGAAAAGACAAGAAAAAGTGAGTGTGAAAAAGCAATTAGCTTACCTGACCGGTAACAGAAGTATTGTTAATGAAAAAAACTAACTAAATAATTGTTTCACATATTCGAATGGCAACCGTTCAACAATGATTGAAAACCCGCTATTCTTATTTTCCATAAAAGAAGTCAATATTTTGATCAAAATAAAGAGTGAATAACAGAATGAAACAGTAGCGTTACAAACTGTTCTTTTTATGATAATTCCATGAATGAATATGCCACGGTGTAACTGATGTCGTAAGAAGTGAGTAAACATGACCGTCACCTTCTCTCTAGAAGTCTTATTTGAGAGAAGCTCATAATCTGGACTTAATGTAAGAATTTTTGAAAAATGATGAAATGAAAGCAAAATGTATGAAAACACACATGCAGTCTTAGGCTAATTGGATGGTGAAACAGATCAGCATATTGAGGTTTTGGTTATTAAGCTAATGTGTCTTAATACGGACGCGAAAAATTGACTTTACACTTTAATTTATTTTAAAGAGAGAACAGCAATTTCATATATATATATATATATATATATATATATATATATATATATATATATATATATATATATATACGGAGTGTTTCGCTGTATTACACCTCTTCAGTTTGTCTAGACCAGCTAGAGCCTTAACCCAAGATCGACACCCCACCGCCGAGCAGACAGTCGGCGCCTCTACAATTGCGCTATAAACATCGATATTTCGCGCTTTTACTGCTGCTGTGTTCGGCTCCTAATGCTGACCGTCGACGAACGAAGCAGAAAGAAGGCTCATTTATATATACACAAATGTTGTATGACCTTCCAGTTTGCCCCAAATATACCATATCCGAAGTAACGACGATCACAGACTAAATGACTAATACAGGCATGTAATGCACACAAATGGACATGTAATGCACAAAACGAATATATAATGCACACAAAGGAATATGTAATGCACAAAAACAGACAAGTAATGCACACAAATAGACATGTAATGCACATAAACGGACATGTAATAAGAGGACGGCCCAAACAAAGCTGGTCGAATATCTTACAAGATTTCAGCCCAGCCGAACTTTGTCCTAATCCAATCTTTGACCGTGTATGGTGGAGAGAGAAATGCTTTAAGTTTTCAAACTTCACACTTTAAACATGTATGAATTATTTTGGGGCCCTGTCTATATATTTATGTCATGTCTGTGTTGGTTTTTCAGTTTGTATAGAGATGGCTTCGATAAGTGCAACTATTTTTGACAATCTTAGCGCTATATTATATTAATATTAATAATGAATATTTTTTTTAATGTTAGTATGACTTGCATATATAAAATGTATACGTTATCAACTTTAATTTAGAATAAATGATTAGAAAGATTAAGGTAAAGAACGGAATAGATAGAAGCGAGAAACGCTGTAAATCAGACGAAAAGTGAAAGAAAGAACAACAGCATGAATTAACATATAAGGAGAACATATGAGAAAGAAAGAAAAAAAGAAAAAGAATTGAATTAATAACAATGCAAAGCAAAAAAGATGGGAGTATAAAACGAACAGCAATACAAAGGGAAAGGAAAAAAAGAAGGAAACGAAGAGGAGAAAAGTGTTTGGGGGAGAAGAATAGAAAGAAACGAAAGAAAAACCAAAAGCAATGAAAGTAGAAATGAAAAAAGGAAAAGAGATAAATGAGAAGAACAGCAAATCAAAAAGAGAATTACTTTATAGTAATAAATAAAAGTAGAGAAAGACTGAGAAAGAGAATGAAAGCTAAATAAAGAAAGAAAAGGAAAGAAAGGAAAAAAGAAGAATGAAAACTGAAAATAGTAAGAAATTAGAAATGACGAGAAATAGGAATGGAATGAAAAACGAAAGAATAAATGAAAAATAAGGAAAATACGATAAATCAAAGAAAGACGTAAAAAGGAAAGAATTAGAAATAAAAAAAATTACATTAAATTTGAAAAAAGAAATTAAAAATACATAAAAAGTAGGAATTATAAATGTAAAGACACTTACTAACAAACGAAATACACAGAAACGAAATAACAAAGGGCGAAAGCCTAATAAAAAAGGAAAACAAAACGAAAAGACGGAACATAAAATAAACGAAATCCAAAATGAAACCCTTAAATAATAAAAAGGGTCAAAAATAAAATTAATTTACAAAGTAAAAGGGGAGTGAGGATACAAAGAGACTAAAGATACTAAATAAGTAAATGAAGAAATAAAAAAGAAAGAAGAGAAAGCATAAGTGAACAGCAAAATAAAAAGAAAGAGAAAATGTAAAGAGTACGATAAGTGAAGAAAAAGTAGAAAGGAAACCAGAAAGAAAGAGAAACGGATGAACGCGAAATAAATAATACAAAAGGAAAGAAAGAAAAAACGGAAGAAAAATATTGACTGAAACAAATAAACAAATGATGAAAGGAAGAAACGTAAGATAATATGGAAAGAGAAAAAAGGGAAAAAACAAATAAAAGTTGTGAAAAAAATAAGTAAAAGATAGGAAGACAGTAAAAGAAAAAACGAAAAGCGAAAAAAGAAAAAGGCTATTGAAAACAAAAAGAAAAGAGGGATGTTAACAAGAAAGAGAGAAACATGATGCAATGAGTAGAAAGAAAGAATGTGAAATTGACGTGGAATAAAGAAAGAGAAAGAAAAAGCGAAGGGAAAAGAGAAGGAAAAACAGAAGAATACTAAGGGTAAAATAGAGACACTTATTTGGTTTCGTTTGGTCTATTCATCGGTTTTATGGCATATCAACATTTTTTAGAAGTGGTACGATTGCATCACTATTGCAAACAGTTTGGGGAAAGGTATGCATTCATATATCCTCCCTCCAGCGATTGCTTAAATAGTAGGGGAGACTGGATTCTCAAACTTTGGTTTTGCAATTAGTCTAGAAGAAAATTTTTAAAATAGCACTAGTCTTTCTCTGTTTATGACGGCATTGTTTCCAATAGTCTTGGGCGTCTCCTTGCCAATGGATCTCAAACAAAACTGGTCAGAATTGCGCAACCCTTGCTTTACTGTAGACTCTGCACGTAGGCACCCTAACATAGGGTATCCATTGTCTCCCGAGACTGAATGGCAGCCAATTACTGCAGGTCAGAAGCTGAACTATGACTCATCAAGTGATTATATTCCACCATTCGTCATATGACGTTGACTTTAATTAGTCAGAAGCAAAATAAATCGAAAGAAAGGAAAAAAGAAATAAATATACAAATAAATAACAATAATGGACGTGGAGGGGGGTCGGGTAAAGGAGGTCGTAAGAAAAACGATAAAAAATGAATAAAAACTTACTTGAAACTATTAACTTAAAAGAGAATGTTATTATGACATAGTGCCTATTGACGCCGCTCCCTCCGCCCTACTATGTGCGTGTATATCTACCCGTAGAGCAAACCCTGATAATTCTTCTCTTTCTTTTGTATCCCACTCTTATCCCATTCCCCTTCTCCTTCTCCTCCTCCCATCTCGCCTGCATTACCTACCTATTTCCTATACGCAATCATAGACACGAATGCCCACCACCCACCCTGGGTACGAGCTGATAAATATATAAACACCTCCTAACAGCCATACTTCCTTGGGTCACTTTTGAACAAGCCTCATAGTGAAAAGACTTCAAGTCACAGTAAGTACAGATTTGCGTTTCAACTAGACAGGGTAAGTCAGAAGTAACCAGGCAGCAAAAAAATGCGTGTATATATATATATATATATATATATATATATATATATATATATATATATATATGTAAAAAAATGTGTATCTATATTATGCATTTTGTTTTTGACTGTTTATTTCTAACACCCTATACTTTATTTATACAGTTTTTCTTCTTGCTATAATTGCTCTCTGTTTAACTCAGAGTATTTTCTTTAAAATCTCGCGTTATTTTCTTTGTTATCAACATTATATTGGCTAGCAAACGTTTCCTGTTTAATAAAACTAGATATACCTATTCGGCGTTGCTCGTGTTGGGATTTTATTTCTATTTTTTGTTTCACTTTTTAAAAAAAATACGCCGTTTTTTTAGGGTTTTTTTTGCCAAATTAATTTTTAAACTACGTTTTGTTTACAAAATTATTCTTTTATATGATTTCGAAACTTGAATTTAATGAATCCGGTGTCGTGACATCATTAAATTATGCATTGAACAAAATTGTTATAAAACTTTAATCTTAAGGTAATGTTTTAATGTCTATTCACAATATTATTGGATGATAATAGCTTCCATGCAAAACATTCAACCGTTTAATACATGAAGATTTGCTAAGAGTTTTAAAGCCAAAAATTTCTTTCTATTCGTCAGTTAAAATGTTTCCAAATTCCCTTCAAATTTCAAAGAGTCACGAAGTAATTAATTCATTTCTTTTTAAACTATTAACGAATGATTAAAATGTCTGACGTCTAAACGCTGAAACCGAAGGGTATTCTGGTGGATTTAATCCTGAAATATAATTATTTAAAAAAAGGAGTTAAAAACGTTCGTTTTAGTAGGTTACTTTAAGGACCGGCGTGACAGTTATAAAAGTGTGGGGGGCGGTTAAACACATGCATATATAATTTCATTATTTATGACCGTAAAGTGGAGGAGCAAGTTAAAAAGTAAGGGGGGGCTTGAGCCCCCCCCCCGTCCCGGTGTCGCCGTCCATGACTTTATTTCCTTTTCATATTTCTAATATATAATTGATTAATAGTAGATTAAAAACAATGATAATTGAATGCGTGAGTACCAAAGTTACGTTGATGCAAGAAACACACAGACACGTGAATTTGTCTCATAATTGTATTAATATCGATACTAGCGGTTCCTGTGGAAATTCCACAGTTTTATTCCGCAGAATATATCACGTATGAGGGTCTGTCTCCGAAATACTTGTACGAGTTTGTGATATATTTCCATTCTATGGACGCCCGACGCGAACGCAGACCGTACGATATTATTGTACAAACGTTAGAGAGAACATATACTATTCCTTGATTCTAATCCCAAGGTCAAGAAATTGTATTTTAGTTCGAGTTTCTCGTTCGACACAACAGCAACATCAGATGAAATATTTACAAATATTTGTTTCTATTGCGTCTTCGGTAGGTGGAGGGCGATAATGTACGTATGAACATGAACTCGCGTATTATTATATCTATAATTCCGGTGATAAACACAATGAATTATACAAATAATTGAAAAATTAGAAAGCGTATCTGAACAAATAGAAAGCATTCCAATTCCTAAAGTAATGGTCTAATTGATGATAAATTAATTGCAATTATTCGTGTAAAGAAATGCGTTCCACATGAATTCAAGAAAGAATCGTATCGGCAATATATAAAGATATCAGGATTCAGATGTTTAAGATATTTCTCTTTGTGTCTACTGTAACATTTTAAATGCTGACGAAATGTATTATTTTAGTTATTTTTAATGTTATATTTACAAATTCTTTTAATATGTACAAATATATTTGCTAAACTATAGCTTACTGATATGATTTTTCAGAAGTTGCTATATATATATATATATATATATATATATATATATATATATATATATATATATGTGTGTGTGGGGGGTGTGGGTGTATATATATAATTATTGGTACCGTTCGGTAGAAAGTAATCCAATAGAGTACTCGATTGTCCAAAATTAACTAAAGCAAAAGTTTGGGCTCATTTCTTGAACAAACGGTATAGTTTAACACCCTATTTAAAGTTAATTCAACTTTGCACAATAGACACACAATCTTCATCTATATGTATATTTGATATCAGTCACAGTGTTAACCAATTTACATATAAATTTTGAAAAAAGACATTTTATTAATTAACTATTATGTGTTATTGTTTTTATAATTCAATGATTATTTTGATTTCTATATAGCAAATAATTCAGGTTCGCAATATTGTTATATATCCCAGAGCCCGCTCTTCCAGCTTGAAACCTAAGATACCATGTTAATCTGAACTTCTGTTACATCATATATATATATATATATATATATATATATATATATATATATATATATATATGTATATATATATATGTGTATGTCTGTGTGTGTGTGTTGGTGGATGGGTTCCATTCTATAATAAACATCAATGCGTATTTATTTGTCTATATATTTATATATATATATATATATATATATATATATATATATATATATATATATATATATTTAATTAATTTAATAGTAAACTTTTTCATATTGTCTACATACGTATATGTTTCATCCTTCCAGAATCATCATTGTATAAATAACCATCCACGTCATATTAAACTTCAAATCCGAGTGCGCTACCCAATGAGGCTAACGTAAATGGCTTCAGATGAGATGAGAAATAAATCATATATATATATATATATATATATATATATATATATATATGTGTGTGTGTGGGGGGGGGTGTAAAGGGAAGCGAACAGCTATAGTCAGCCGTCATAATTGTGCCCGACAGTGAGAAAAATGCATCATAGCTTTTTACAGCTTCTTTTATTTACTTGTTTAAATGCCCAGCTAAGAAGGGGCTACACAAAGTATTTTAATAATAAATATTTAAATATTATCTACAGACGTATACGTTTCACCCTTCCTGAATCATCAGTGTAGAAATAACTGTTCAGGCTAGTCGCACGATTCAAATGCCGAAATGAGAGTCATATTGAAATCCGAGCGCGCAAAGAAATAAGGCTAACGTAGTTGGCTACAGACGAGTGGAGAAATATCTATCCCGTATGCAAAGGTTGCGTGTAAAATAAGAGAATAAAGAAAATAGCAATTCAGATCCCTCCTGCCGAAAATGTATTCGGAAAAAATCGCTCATTCTATTTCCATAATGAGACGTTTTATTTCTTTTTTTTCTATACCGATTGATACGTTTCTTTTTCGTTTGTTAAATGTTCCAGTTTTAGACATTTTTTTCTCATTTTTTTTTTATAAAACTATTACTATTCAGGCGTCAATTCATATAAATATTAGTAAATTGAGAAGCCTCATTTTCTTTAATAACACGAAATTACATAATTGTCGATGCAATAATTTATTTCAACCTTGTGGTTTCCTCAAGCATCAAACTAGACAATTACATTTTTGAGACTGACAGAAAACTGAATTCCCCTTCAACAATTCAAATACAACCAGAGAGAGTGGTGGTTGCAACCAATCTGAACACCTCTTACAGAGCGAGGAGGAATTAAAATTTTATATTTAACTAAGGCGATCGAAATAAATCTTATTATTTTTTTTTTAAATAATAACGTCTGAGTTAAAAACACATGTTACGACTTGGTGATATAAAAACGTATATACGTCTCTACACACACACATATATATACACATCCTACGATCACGCACGCACGCAACAATATTTTTTGTGTCATCTAAATTTGGCTAGATTTGGAAAAAGAAAGGAAGAAAGAAAAGAAGAAGAACAGACAGGCGTTTGCGTGTCATCAACCGACTGACAAACTGTGGAAGGTTTACAAGTTTGAATTCTGTCTAGATCCGAGATAGGATATATTTGAAAAATAAAAATTATTTAAGATTATATTTGAATCTATTTGAAATACGTATTATACGCATGCAGTTACATACACAGACACAGATTATTTTAGGAGTTGAGTATTAAACATTTTAAACTCAACTCCTAAAAAAGCCATATTTTTTCCGCAATTTTTGGCAGAGGGTGTACACTTGTTTAATAAGAATTGATTAAGCATTTAATAATATGTTTCCCACTAATTTAATAAAATGTTGCCGAGTAAAAAGTTAAAAGTTTTATCTAACATTTACTCGGCAGAAAATATTTTAAATAACATAGTCCCTTTTTTTAACAGTTGTCAGTTTTCACACATAATTTGTAATTTACGATAACTATGAACGTTTTTTTGACATAAGTTTTCATTTTTTAGTATTTATTTAAAAACTAGCAGAGCATCTGATAACGCTAAGTGGACATTCTTTGTCTATCAACAACACACAGGGAGATTCCTTACGATGGGTCAATTGAATCTGCATGCTTAAAAGTGAAAGCGCTTTTTTGAACCTAAGTCGTAACAGACCGAATGCTAGTTAATCTTTATGCGTGACAGACAGTCGAACTGATAGACTGGCTCATTCTCCGACGAAGAGACTGAAGCACTCATCATTGTTTAACGAAGAAAATTATATTTAAGATTGGCGGAACAACAGACGAATCTACCGACTGGCGAATAAAAACTTATATAGACATTAGTGTGCACTAGTATCTGTAACAGTATCGTTGAATTATAATTCTGAGAAGTACAAACGTCATCATAAAAGTGCGTTAATAGTTTTACCTTTGAATAATCCTAAGAAAATTTGGTGACATTTTTAGATTTGATGACAATATTTCCCTGCGGTTACAGTTCGCCAGCATTCAGGAATCTGTTCGGGATTAATTACCTTGTATATAATAACACGATAAATTATCCATCACCTTCGTTCGTGCTTCCCGATTTATGTGTTGAGGGGGGGGGGGCTCCGCTTTTGAACTATTTTTGCTCATGAATATAACTTTGTATGAATCAGCATTTTACCCCTTTTTTGACCGACCCAATTATGGTGCCGACATTGTCTTCCATAATTATTTCTAGAATCAGGTGCTCACAAGAGGAAACAAGTAAATATTACCATAATCCGTGATAAAAGTGATGCTATGGAAACGACTTCATTCGAACCTGACACACCCAGGACGTCAGTTCACGTCGGTAACCTCTTAATCTCGCTGATTAGTATAAATTAGCGATGATTAAAACCGGATCGGTTTTAATCATCGCACGTAACAATCCGATCGAGAAATGGATCGTTTTCCCCCAGAATAGAATTATTGACGTCACCCCCAAGCGATGGTTTCTTTGATGTCTAGTGTTACTGCGTAATCCAATTCGTCATTATCAACTGCCAATGTTTATTTTAATCATTTCGATACGGTATTCAGTTCTATTGTAATTCACTAGCGCGTCATAGAATGTGATACGCCAAATCGGTTGGTATTATTGTGCTTATTCGGACTACCATTCTCATATTAGAGGTTCTTTTTACAACTTTAAGATCGATGTAATTTCCGACTTTCTCCATGGGCGTCCTGTTTATCTCGGGAATCTTTATTTCGAATTCGTGAAACTATACAGAATATAGAACACACCCTATATTTAATTCACGGAAGTAGATTGTTCTTTTTCCGTCAGCCATGACCGGGTTAGAGTATGCAATGTTTATTTAATTCTTAGTTAGTTTTGTTATTAGTGAGAATCGAACCTTCAACCTCCAGAAGACTGTCACTTAGAAGTGATTAGCAACTTTATCCATAGCGCCATGTGTCCAATTGTTCAATCTTTACTATAGGCAATGCTAACAAACAATAAAATTAATATTGCTTTCTTAAGACGTCTACCTGTTTGTAGCTGACGAAACCAAAACAATCTAAGCCTGGAGATTTAATGAAGGGTTCGATTCGAAATAACGTATTGTAGCCGTTATCATTATTGATCAGACTTGGCTTTTCAAGTAAGATCTAAAAATGCATTCTATAGCAAGGAATTTACGTATACTCCGTGTATAGACACGTATAAATAGTATTGGCCTACGAGAAAATAAACAATAAAACAATATAATAAAGAAATCTGTAACTCTGTATTCTGTTTATTAGTCTAGAATTGTGTTGTACATTTAGTAGCAGGTGTTAATATATTATTTATCCTATTGCGGAATCTTTGTTCTTCCTTAGTATACGAACACTCTATCAATATATATATATATATATATATATATATATATATATATATATAGCACGGTAAATACAAGTTAAATGTATTGCCTTTGACAGAAGTACCTTCTGTTCGAGAACTCAGTGTAGGTACAAAGCTAAAGTAATGTTAGAATAACATTTGCTGCTCGATTGTCCCCTGGACCTAATTACACTAGACCAACCCGACAATCAGCTAAGTCCAATCCATTCATTGTGGAGGTCCTCAGATGCCAGAGAGCCTTCTACTCCAATAGCTCATTTCTTCATGCTGCCGGCCTCTGGAACTCCCTCCCTGATCACTGTTTCTTTTACTGTACCGGCATGGATAAATTTAAAACTAATGTAAACAGACATTTCGCTACCAATATGTGCGGCCTTCCTTGTTTGGTATGAACTATGTTTAAAAAAATGTTTATAAATAAATCAAAACATCATGTCAAACTGACGTGCTAATTTATTTCGTCTCCACCAGGGCTCGTCAGAGGTGAAGACTAACTACTCACATTAAGACTTGTGTAGTCAGTGTTTACGTCTGACGAGCCTGTTGCGTGGCGAAATAAAATCTCATGTTTTTTTTTAAAGTTATTTTAATTCTAACTTATATACAAGCAGGAATAACCGACGTCGCCCGGGATTAAATGAGGATCAATGCTATGCACTTTTACACTTTATTTATAACACTATATTCATAACACAATATTCATAACACAATATTCATAACACTATATTCATAACACTATATTCATAACACAATATTCATAACACTATATTCATAACACTATATTCATAACACTATATTCATAAACTTTATTCATAACACTATATTCATAACACTATATTAATAACACTATATTCATAACACTTTATTCATAACACTATATTCATAACTCTATATTCATAACACAATATTCATAACACAATATTCATAACACTATATTCATAACACAATATTCATAACACTATATTCATAACACTATATTAATAACACTATATTCATAACACTATATTCATAACACTATATTCATAACACTTTATTCATAACACTATATTCATAACACTATATTAATAACACTATATTGATAACACTATATTCATAACACTATATTCATAACTCTATATTCATAACACAATATTCATAACACTATATTCATAACACTATATTCATAACACTATATTCATAACACTATATTCATAACTCTATATTCATAACACAATATTCATAACACTATATTCATAACACTATATTCATAACACTATATTCATAACACTATATTCATAACACTATATTCATAACACTATATTAATAACACTATATTCATAACACTATATTCATAACACAATATTCATAACACTATATTCATAACACTATATTCATAACACTATATTCATAACACTATATTCATAACACTATATTCATAACTCTATATTCATAACTCTATATTCATAACACAATATTCATAACACTATATTCATAACACAATATTCATAACACAATATTCATAACACTATATTCATAACACTATATTCATAACACTATATTCATAACACAATATTCATAACTCTATATTCATAACTCTATATTCATAACACAATATTCATAACACAATATTCATAACACAATATTCATAACTCTATATTCATAACACAATATTCATAACACTATATTCATAACACTATATTCATAACACTATATTCATAACACCATGTTACATTCTTTGTTTTACTCCTCCTCCCGTTATGCTCCCTAATATAGTCGGAAGAAGCTGAAATCTTAGTAAACTCTCCGAATTAGTGTCTTATACATATGGTATGAGTTTCATCAAAATCGGATATATGTGTTTGTAAATTTTAAGGGAGTTCTGTCCACATGGGTCACTAAGAGATGGGAGCACGTAGATATTAAGCACATAGAGGGGGACGTAGAGATTTGGGACCACTTTCATTGTCTATCTCGGAGAATGTTATACATATGATATACATTTCATTAAAATAAGATATATTTAATGTTTTAAAGATAGTCCGGCTTCCATAGCTTCCTTAGGTGAGGGTAAAACTTAAAGATTCGGGACCACCTCCATTGTTCTTCCCCAGAAAAGTTGATATATATGATTTAGATTTCCTAAAAGTACGATATATTTGACGTTTTAAAGGGGTTATGCCCCCATAGCTCTTTTCGGGTAGCACTTGGAGATTTGGGAACACTTCTATTGTTTTCCCCGGTAATTGTGACGTATGAATACACTTCTAGATTTTATGTAGATTCTCTATATTTTCATTTTTATAGGGAACACAAACAGCACACACACATTGCATTTTATAAATGTATATATATATATATATATATATATATATATATATATATATATATATATATATGGGAAATTAAAAAGAAAAACAGAAAAAGGAAGTTTTTATGTGTTCATCAACTTTTCGTCTTTATTTGTAAGACTTCTTCAGGATGATAATATAAAGAAAAATGTCATGCAAGTCGTGGATATGTAGGGTTGACATGGTGGGTTGAAGGGAGGAAATAGTAGCCACTACTGGAAAACAGTAGAGACCGACGTCCGGACTTGGCGAAGTCAGTTGCAAAGAATGAAAATAAACGTTGAAGAAACTGAGTGAAAAAGTGGAAGGGTGGGGGTGAACAAAGATACTGTGGATGGTTGTAAGTGAAAAAGTGTAGGGTTGGAGTCAGCGGGAGTAATGTGGATGGCAGTGAGTGAAGGAGTGGAGGGGTAGGGAAAGAGAGGGTGGAATGTTTGACGATGAAGGTTTAGGGTCATGGTGAATGAAGATGTGTGTGGGGGGGGGTGTATGCAGAGGAATGGAAGATGGGTAGAAAAGGAGGGGGAGGCTCTGTGATTTCAAATATGAAACTAAAAGTATACTTTTAGTAGATAGAACCTATAGTGAAATGGTTTAAGCTCAATATACGAGATAGAGCAATTAGAGATAAATGAAGGAAGAGGGATAAACATGTACGAATAACAAATCTATTTCCACTTCGATTGTCAATGCAAGGTGTACTCGGTAAAAACATGTTTATTATTTTTTTCATTACCGAGTACACCTTGCATTGAACAATCGATATTGAAATAGATGTGTCATTAGTACGTGTTTATTCCTCTTCTTTCATTTATCTCTCTCTCCTTCTCTCTCCCTCTCTCTCTTTATATATATATATATATATATATATATATATATATATATCGTGCAACATTGATTGTCAAAATGCGGTTAGAATTTGTTTATTAGTTTGAATTTACGTAAAAGGGCATTTCAATGATATGATATATTTTTTAATTGTAATATATAAATACATATATATATATATATATATATATATAGAGAGAGAGAGAGAGAGAGAGAGAGAGAGAGAAAGAGAGAGAGAGGGGGAAAGAGAGAAAACAGACATATGGGAAGATTAATTAATTACTTCTTATTGTTTAAATATCTGTCTGAAAGTATATTGAGTCCTTTATATTACAAAGATTCCTGTTCTTGCATTATTTATTGAATTACTAATTTGCTTGATTTCTATAAGATCGATATTATAAGCTTCTCGCCAAACAGCTAGCCCAGAGCGTTATTTTCAAACGTTGCTCAGGCGTTGCATCGCTATAGAGTATATGTGATGTATTTTGCTTTAAAAACCCTATACAATCCGTGGCCTGCTGTGTCAACATTGGTACTTTGTATATTAGTGTGTACATTAATTACGCTTAAGCGACTTTTTGTAAATATATTTTAAAGTACTTCCGGAGATCTAGAGAGTAAAGTTGTTGTCTGCTTTTAATTTAATGGAAATTAGCAAGATAACGAACTAATAAGGCTATGAATTAAATTGATATAAAAAGTACTGATTTAATTCATCTAATTATTTTTTAATATTTTTTGTTAAGATATTTCGTGTCTACAATGTCTAATTATTACGCCGAACTTAACTTAGATATTGAACAAGCTGAAAAACCTGTTTTTCAATTGTAACTTGTATAATGCTTGTTGTTTCTGCTCTAAATCTAATGATTGTTGGTTTTGCTCTAAATCTGCCTGTTGGTATTCAAAACTTCCCTTCACCCCTTCCATGTAGAAAAAAATCTTAGAAGTTGGTTGAGGTCGAACTATAATCCAGTCAGTCCAACGTCAACATCCTACGTCGCTAACAGTTTCGCCAAAGAGAAATACTTTAAATATTACGAAAATTAGGTGACTTGAATGCTTTTCCAAATATAGGTGTCCCACGTATGCACAGAGCTTTTGATGTAAGCGTGACACACGAACACACACGCTATCGTATCAATATATAGATATTTTAGTCTTGAGACGATTAACTGGAATTGGAATCGGAAAAAGTGGAACTTTTATGAGTATCGGAATGATAAAATAATTCTGCCTATTTTTACGATGCCAAAAACGATTTTTTAAGCGTTTTTTATTTGTTTTTGTTTAAAACAAAATTCTCCATTACTGGTACAAATGATAAACTTTTAAATAATTATTGCTTTTAAGCTACCAGTAAAACTAAATTTATAGATCACAAGTGTATTTTAGCATTTTTGAACATATATGCACTTATTACATGGGTGTTTAAGGTAATACGAAAATTTAAAAAAACAAAAAACTCTATAGCTAAATATATTTAAAAATATAAAAAGAATCGGAATCGGTAATTATATCGGAATTGGGAATTTAGAAAGGAATCGGTAATTGTATCGGAATCAGGAAAAATATTAGAATTGTTCCATCACTAATATAGTTAGTCATTTCATATTCTCCTTTAATTACGTCATTTACTTATCTACGTCATCCTCTTACTCTACTTCTATTACACTACTACTAATACTACTACCAGTACTAGTACTATTCTTTACCTTCCATAACTCATCGTCGTATTCACCTTACCTTACACCCTCGAAAACATTCAATATGCAAAAATGCAAGCAACTAAAATAATAAGAGGTTTAGTATTATACTTTGGGTTACAGGTCGTCTAGATAAAGGATCTCTTTTACCCTCTTTCTCTGATTTAATGGATGACGTCATGATTTCGTGAGGTCATCCACTGTGCCTCGTTACTCCATCTCTTGATGAATGGATGACAGCATCATTATCTGACGTCATCATTATATGACGTACTCAAATGTGCCCGGTTATCCCGATATCTGTCTGGTGATACCAGATCAGGCTGCCCTGTGGCTCCCTGAGACGAAATTCACCTACATTGACGTTTTTTGTTTTCCTTTTTTTTTTTTTTTTGTAAAACTTAATTATGTTCTACAAAACCAAAAACAAAAACAACAGCCCCTCTCCCTTTCTCCCTCCCCTTTTTTATTTTATTTTTAGAACTTGAAGCATAAATCTTTTACTATAATGACCAGATTCGGCATTAAATAACCCAAAAAGGGTTGATATGCCGTAAAACAAAACTACCAAACCAAAAACGATGATTAAACATTTGAAGATATAAAGAACTTGAAGCATAAAAACTTTTACTATAATGACCAGATTCGGCATTAAATAACCCAAAAAGGGTTGATATGCCGTAAAACAAAACTACCAAACCAAAAACGATGATTAAACATTTGAAGATATAAAGAACTTGAAGCATAAAAACTTTTACTATAATGACCAGATTCGGCATTAAATAACCCAAAAAGGGTTGATATGCCGTAAAACAAAACTACCAAACCAAAAACGATGATTAAACATTTGAAGATATAAAGAACTTGAAGCATAAAAACTTTTACTATAATGACCAGATTCGGCATTAAATAACCCAAAAAGGGTTGATATGCCGTAAAACAAAACTACCAAACCAAAAACGATGATTAAACATTTGAAGATATAAAGAACTTGAAGCATAAAAACTTTTACTATAATGACCAGATTCGGCATTAAATAACCCAAAAAGGGTTGATATGCCGTAAAACAAAACTACCAAACCAAAAACGATGATTAAACATTTGAAGATATAAAGAACTTGAAGCATAAAAACTTTTATTATAATGACCAGATTCGGCATTAAATAACCCAAAAAGGGTTGATATGCCGTAAAACAAAACTACCAAACCAAAAACGATGATTAAACATTTGAAGATATAAAGAACTTGAAGCATAAAAACTTTTACTATAATGACCAGATTCGGCATTAAATAACCCAAAAAGGGTTGATATGCCGTAAAACAAAACTACCAAACCAAACCGATATCTGTATTAATGGATGAAGTTATCATTATGTGACGTCATCATTTTGATGAATTCATATTGTATGCACGAAGACAACACAAGATAACAAACAAGTTACGCATCGTTTTAGTCATATATAGATAGATTGTATTAAATTTATCCACCATCATCATCACTGATCAGAGTTTGTAGTTTGGTGGTGTCATATCATCCTATGACATTAATCTGTTTATGACTGTGCAGACAGTTATACGAGCATCATAACTACAGCATATGTCTGCTTACGCTTCGTCTCACCAACTGAGAACTGACTATCAACATGGTTCCTTCTCTCCAAGAACGAAGAGAGGATTTTTTTAAATTAGATTTTTTTGTTTCATTAAACAAAGAATATTATACTGAAGAATGTATCAAAAACAGGTTTAAACATTTAAATAATTATTAAAATAATTAAAATAATTAAAGAAACAGGAATTGGTTTGAATTTGTAAATAATATTTGCCTTTTGACAGAAACGTTACGACACGCAGCGTAAACAAATAGTTTGCTGACAAGTTTTATTACTTGACTTCATATTAGAAATGCTATTTTTAACTTTTCTTTCAAGGAACAAAACATAAACATGACTATGTTTTAAATTATTCTTCCGACCAGCAATATATCTCCACACAGATAAGGCCGAGTGAATAACTCTAATATCCTCTACCTATAAAGTTAGGAATGTATATATGTATATATTGCTATGTACATTATAATCTCTTAAACTAATTAACGGATCATTATAACTTTCAGAATATATATTCTAGGCAACACAGTAAGTAACATAAGCACATTCTGTCTTTTTTGTAAATTTTAATATTTAGCGGTGCATACATATAAAGATAGGTAATATATTTCGTTGTTCAGGATTAACCTCAAAACTCATAAATCGAACATCATGAATGTTAGAATATATTCTAGGAAACACGGTGAGTGTCATGGGCACATGTATTTTTGTTTCGTAAACTTTATCATTGAACAGGTTTCTCACCCAAACTCGCACCATCCCTAACACTGTTAAAATAAGTTAGATACAAAAATATTAATAAAGAAAAGAATTGCTCTGCATCAAATTTTGAGTTATAGTAATTACTGCATTTTTAAAGGATCGGTTCATGTGCGTGAACGTGAATAATAAGTATGTGCTTGGTAAAATTATAAACTATTGAACTTATTATGAATTATGGAATACGCATTTTGAGTTTCACTTTCTCTCTTTGTTTATTTCTTTTCACTTTTTTTTATCTTACGGCATCGCTGCAGCCTCGGACGACTAATCTGAACTTATATATATATATATATATATATATATATATATATATATATATATATAGACATTTAGCCTGAAGATTCCCCCCGGGGATGAAACGCGGGAGCCTCTGTGTAACTTAATTGCCATATCTATTTTCATTGCTTACTATATATATATACAGGGTGGGCAAAAATAAGGGTCCTATTTTTAAAAATTCATAACTTTTTTATTTATTGATTTTTTAAAAAAAATTTTTAGAATAAGTAAAGGACCCCTTCCGAAGCAAGCATGGGCCGTATTAGCCCTAAGGAACGTACCCTCATTTAGAAAACATTATTTTTGCTTAAAAAACTCAAAACAGTGTAAAAAACAATACTTTAGTTTTTGTAAGTTTTAAGAAGTGTTTTTCGGCTAAAATTTGTTTTGTTTATTTCAAAAAATCTCGGAAGGGTCAGTCTACACACAAATAAAGTTTGGTGAGTTTAACTTTTATTTTGTGGAAGTTATTCAAATTCAAGTTATTCAAATTTAAAGATAGGACCCTTATTTTGGCCCACCCTGTATATATATATATATATATATAGCATTATTTATGTTGATTTTTTTTCTTTCTACTTCTTTCTAGCTAAATAATCATGGCCGATTTATTCAGGGGTAAGAAGCTTTTCCGCGGTGAGAAGCAGGTGGATCCCTCGGAGCTGCAGAACAAGATTGTCGGTCTTTATTTCACGGCCAGTTGGTGCCCACCTTGTCGCCAATTCACACCAATGTTGAAAGACACTTACGAATCTTTGGAAGGAGAAGCGTTCGAAGTCATCTTCCTTACCTCGGATCGTTCCAGGGAAGACACTATGCTCTACTATAACAACAACCATGGTCCGTGGCTCTTGATGGAATTCAATGATCCCTTCATTGAGTAAGTACTATTTCGAACATTTATTGTCTTCGGTGTTTCCACGACTCGGGTTTAACCGATAGAACTATGGTCAGTGTCCGGATGCAGTGAACTCTTACAAATCAAGTTTGTATTCCTTTTGGGGAAAATACGTAGTCGTTTATATCATGGAATAGTGTCAGTTTTTTCGCCTCAAAGCTACGAACTTTATTTTTTAACTGGGCTAACAGTTAACCGTTGGGTTACTATCTCTCTTCATCTCTCTCTCTCTCTCTCTCTCTCTCTTTATATATATATATATATATATATATATATATATATATATATATATATATATATTAAATACTAAATTTCTTGGTTTTTCATTGTTTAATACTCATGTGTTTACACGATTACAAAGTCAAAATACATTATGATGTCATAATAGACCCTCTCTTTGTATCCTCTCTGTAGCTCTTCACTTTCTCCCTTCCTTTCCCCTTTCTTCTTTTTTCGCTTGCGTCTCTCCTGTGTATATCTTTCAATTATTTATATTATTCCATCACTCTCATCACTTTATTTATCATTCGCCCTTTATTTAAATCATTCACACTTTCTACTAACGTCTAACGCATCCATATACGCATGAAACGTGCAAAGCGACAAAATAACAAACATCATCATAGTTTAAGATAATATAGAGATTAATAGACACACCAGTCTTTGTTCTTACATTTTCGGTGCTTTCTCTTTTTGTAACTGCACCGTTCATTTTTACCAAGTGATGATTTTTTAATAGGATTTTGAAACTTAAATGTAATTACTACGGTATTGTTTTTTCATTAAATTATTAATTTATTTAAATTGTTGTGCAACTATGACTAATTGTTGTTATCATGCTGTTTTAACCTTTGTTTCTTAAACTAATAAATGTAAATATCTTCCAAAACTTTAAATCATTAAATAGTTAAGAATTCTATAGCAATAAATGACTTTCTATTCAATAGTGTATATGCTTCCAAATTCCTTTCAAAATGTTTATGGTCAACAAGTAATACATATTTTTCTAACTATTATCAAAGGACCAAAATGGTTAACATGTTTGTGAAGAAACCTAAATGCATTCTGGTTGAGTTATTTTCATAAATGTATTCATTTTAATAGGATTATTAAAAAGTTCACTTTATTATTTAAAAATTCGATTAATGATTAGTTCACACATTATTCATAGTTAATTAAACGTGTAAGTGACGTAGAAACGAGAAACACACATCACTCGGTAACAAGATGATTCTTGATCTCTTATATTGTTTCTCAGGACGGTTTATTGTTACGTACATTCTTGTCGAAGCAACAAAGGAAAGATGTTTATTTTTTTCAACTCCTACTTATGATCTATCAAAATTACACATGAATTCCAAAAGCGCATTCCGAATCACATTCCAATCTTAACCTATATTTTACCGAACTACTTTTGCAACAAACATCCCTACTGTCGTCATATTCAGGGCCTACTTCTAGTTATCATCCTTGAAATACTATTATTCCTTCTATTAGTAGTACCGTCATGACTTTTGATGCCACCACACGGGTAATCTCGTTACACGAAAAGTGGTAATGTTGTACTTCTGCTGTTTTGTTTAAAGAACGACGGCAAACACTGATGCATAAAAATATAATTATGTATATTTATTGTCGATGGCGTAGAACGTGTGGATGAGTGAGAAAGGCGGAGGGTGTTCGGAAATTAACGGAAGTAGTTTTGTCGAACTAGACCGCCAGTCGACATTCGATCTCTATTGAGTGAAATCTATATAATGATCTTGAACACGCACACATCTATCTGGTATTCTTGTATTTCTCTTTTGGTGTAAATGTAGCCACACCCGGACGGTTATTTAACAACGAGATGTTCTCTTCTACATGTCAACTTTCACAGATAACCTTTGCAAGTGATTTTGAATCAACAAATATATTATTTTCTGAAAATTTGTGTTTCCATATCAATCAACCGGGTAAATTAGCCGCGTTTTGTTTCATCCGGTCAAATGCGGGTCCGTGTCACGCGCGTTTTATTCCTGCAAGATGACATTTCTGGCACACTAGACTCGATATCCAACAGTAACATAATTGTTTATTAATGAAAATATGTATACTTTAATCTGATTGAGTGAATATGTATGTTAATATCTGATTTGTTAATATATATTTTTTAAATCTTTTTTGTGTTTTTTCCCCAGTGAGCTGAAAGAGAAGTATAAGGTGACCGGCATTCCCAAGCTGATCATCATCAACCGCAAGGGAGAAGTCATCTCTATGAATGGTCGCGAAGATGTCCAAGCGAAACAAGCCGCAGCCCTGAAGGATTGGAAGGATGCGAAATGTTCTTAACTTAAAATTACAACAAATGCTCATCTAGAAACTCGTTGCTGTGTTGTACTATTAAATGTACTATAATTATTATTATTATGATGATGATGATTATTATTAAAGACCGAATGAAAACGAAACAATTTCTATTGACCTCAATCAAGACAGAAAACTGCAACATAAAAAAATATGTTTCTGTACCTGTTTTTATATTTATGTGAACCAACGTATAAAATGTTATTATTTTATACGAATGACCTACTGATTTTCTCTACGTAAAAAGGAAAGAAATACTCTCGGCACCTTAGTGAAAAAATGTATTATATATATTTATTTGTCTATAACGATAAAGGCGGGCTTTTGGAATAGAGTGACAAAAACTTAAACCTAACCTCTTTAATATCTTATTCCCAACATAAAGACTGTATATACAGAGATAGCATGCGACTTTCTGAGACCAAAGTTTGTAATCATATATTTGAATGTTTTTAAACTATTTATAAATATATTCGCTTCACTCTACATGAACTAGAACTTGTGTAATATATAGGATAAGACAGATCAAGGATGAATTAAATCCAACAGTATGAGCTAAAACGGAAAAATGGAAGACTTGAAACTCAGGAATCCATCTTAATGTTTCGCCTTACTGTTGTCTGGGCTTTTTCAAGAGTGTAGCTACACTTTCAAAAAAGCCCATGACAAAGTTGGGTTAAACCTTGAGATGGTTGTACATAAAATCCTCCTTCAGCGCAGAAGGAAAGCATATTCTTATAATTAAATAAAAGATCATGTTAAAAATAGCTAAAATGTCCAGATTTCATTTTTATATTTTATATAAATAAAAAGTGTATGTAAATTATTTAGTAAAAGTTGCAGTCATTTTTTGTGGAGGTTCTGCGCATATATAAGAGATATGATCCATTTGTTTCGAATGTTGTCTTTATATTAAATTAATTAATAAAAATGCAATACATAGCACGCAATGTACCACTAGTCAATAAATAAACCAATACAGAACAACAACATATTTAATCACTAAAAGATTTTTACGCTTATGGTCGCCAAACTTTATTTAATAAAGTAGGCGTGGCTTAAGTTTAAGACGCCATGACTCAAATTTAGAATGTAAAAAATTCGAACAAGATTACATGTATGCATCTGATTCTCCTTTCATTCACACATGGATGTGAGACTTGTGATTAAATAAAAGTTAAAACAGATCAAATATAGTATAGCATGTTTTTAAACGTAGGTTACAAATGCTAAAATATATTTTAAATTACACGTTAATTTTAACGACATTTTTTCCGGACACAGTGAGTCGGATGTATTTCATTATTATTTTTTTCGATGACCATGCTGAAAACATGGTTATCGATAAAGATTGACAGTTTTTTTAAAACTCTATTTTAAAGTCTTTAAAAACGAATACGACCTCTATTCCTAAGCTCCGCCAATTACTTTTTCTCTCATGCAAATTATTATTAGTTAATGATAAATTCAAATCATTGTTAATAATATCAATTGTTAATAATATTAATTGTTAATAATATAAAAAAAACATGTGCCGTTTCATTTGTTTTTCTTTTCTAAGTGAGAAATTTTCTTCCCAACAAAGAAAACGACCTTTTAAAGTAACGAAAACACTTTAATTGATATTGTTATATACAAACTGACATATTTTTCTCCATCAAACTTGATTATTTTTCTTTCACGGATTTCTTTTAAAGACAAAAAAATTCATTTCTATCTTTCACTTACTGTTTTGCCCTCAAACCTTCTATGCAATTGGTAATAGAATAAAGAGTTATTCTTTTCTCAAGAAATTTTGAAATTGTTTTTATTGAATGATAAATTATGATATGAGTTGATTTGGACGGGAAAAGGTTTAGAAAACTATGATTTTTAACTACAAATCTTTAGATTCAAATTTTCAAATGTTGCGATTCTAATTAAACAATTAGAAAAGCGCACTTCCAATTAAATAAACTGAATTTTAGATTAAAAAGCTTCAACATAAAATTAAAAGATCGAAATACTCACATTTAAATTCAAAACTTAACTTTAAATTTACGAAACACAACTTTAAATCAACACTTCAAATTTGAATTTAATGTCTTAATTTTAACTTTAAATTCAAAGGCCTGAATTTTAAATTAAAAGTCACGACTTAAAGTAAACATTCCAACTTTTGAAAAAAAACATGAATTTTAAACTATAGAAAATTCAAGTTGAAATTTTCAAAGTCTAAATAAAAGATAAAAATGTTTTAAAACATCTTACCGTTGGAAATAAACAACTCAGTTTAAAATTTAAAAAACACACTATTTAAATAAAAAAAGACTCAACTTTGAATTTTAAATATTCAACATTAATTTGTTTAATTCAATTTTAGATTAAACCGTCCAAGGTTTAAATTTAAAAGATCTCAACTTTAATTTTTTTAAACTTAACGTTAAATTAAGAATCCTCAACTTTAGACGCAAATGCCTACATTTTTAATTAAGAAACTCATCTTTAATTAAAAACCTCAACTTTTGAATTACAAAGAAAATACACTTTAAATTGAAATGCTTTTCTCTAACACCTGCACACTATGAAAAAGAAATAATTAATATATATCATCAAATACGATGTATTATAGATAGAATTCCTCAAAAGTTATCATAACATGGTTATTTTACTTGCAAACTTTCCAATATAATTTCGCTTGTGTGCCTCAAATAATCGAAAACTTATTGTTCATGTTTGTATTAAAAAACAACGTGATAATAAACCATGGACACCAGCATACATAAAACAATTACACCGATTTTATGTTTATACGTCAACCCTCAGCAGGATGACATTTATTAGACAGCTCAGCACGCAATTCTCCTGACATTTCAAATCACAAATATTGAGAGTTATTGTAAGACTGGGTTTTGATTGAGTAAACAAGGAACGTGTAACTTATAACTTAAATTAAATGAAGAAAAGTGTAAACTTTTCGGAACGAACCTAAGTGGCCGGATTTCTAATCTCAGACTTGTAATTAACCCGAAAAAAGATATTCAAAAGATTAAAGAAATCTTTATGATACGAATGAGTCACCATTTACCAAGGCCAAATGCCACTCGGGAATAAGGTTTAATGATATCCTTAGTTGGAGGATTAATAATAGTATTACAGGATTAGAACGATTGGCGGAATGAGTAAACTTTGATTACCTAAGTGCATCTTGATAGGTATTAGTTGGTATTTAACTGTAATAATGTTGTAGTCAACTGGGGAGCAGCTGCGCGGTATTTTGTTCCGCAGATAGGAAGTTCTTGGAAAGTTTAATTTGGGTTTAGATGCATAGAAAAAAAGAAGAAAAAGGTTATTTGCAGTGGTTGAAGTTAGACGAGTCCTTAATAAGAATAGTTTAAAAGGGATAAGTAAACATTTGAGCTCGGTCGAGCACCAAAAAATCTATTGCTGATTTGTCTAAGTCTAGACAAAATGGTAGAAGGGTGATGAATGAAAACTCAGGTATTGAGCCGATATGATGGAGCGATTAACGTATGCGTTTGGACTTCTGGATCAATCACTCAGCTAAACAAATTAGTGGGAGGCAGAAAGTCTGATGAATAATAAAGACATGAGAGACTGTGTTCTGCAGGATGCAGAGAAAACGTTTAGCAGTGTGTCTGGAAAATTATATCATTAAGAAGAACCCACTTTATAATGTGTCTCTAATGTATGACGTATCACTTATAATTTGAAATGTTTAGATGAGGATTAAAAATATGTATTATCCGGACTACTATTATCAACTTTGTTTTTATATTCACAACGTTCCGACTGTTGTAACATTCAGGTTCACCCTTTCTCACTTGGAATACTTCTAATCGAACTAGGGAATCTGCATGGCATTTCGAAGTTAATTCTTTATTTCATCCATGGTGTAGATTGTATTCATTCTCTCAGCCATCATCCGGTAGAAGTTTTAATTTATATTATTCTCATTTAGTTTCACCTGTAGTAAGGACTGAACTGTCAGCTTCCAGAAGACTGTTACTTGGAGCGGATTGCTAACCGATGCCTTACCTGTTACGTCACGTGTTTATGGCAAGAATTCCAGTTTAAATTTCTTCAATCTAAAACCTCATCTTATCTATATATGTAGTATTACTAATTATTACTATGGTGAAAGCGGAATGAAATTATCTTTAAGAAAACAAATCCTCTAACTGTCTTTTGTTATTCTGAGAAAACAATGTACAAACATGTTTTTTAAACAAAATGTACTTTTCTATATATCTTATTGTTGAATTCCAACATTTATTATTATCGGTGTTTTCATGTAGAGAAAAACACATTTCTGGACTTTTAAACAATCAACAAAATGAAATGTTCTTCTGAAATAATCTTCATTTTTGCGCCTGGTCAATTGTTTCTATCTTAGAATTTAAACCATCTTCTGTGAAACGAATTTATTCGCGACCTTTACATATCTGTTTGCCCCTATTTATCTCTTTCTTATGAGGGTTTAATGTGACGCAATGTCGGTTTAATGTGGGGATATTCGGCTCCCTAGAAATGGGAAATTAGATTGAACAAAAACTAAACTTGCTTTGGTCGATAATGATCTCTCTGTACCAAAGACAGATCAGGGAATCTACTTAATTCAAGCTCGAGCAATGGTAAGTGCTGACAAGACTGCATATGCGCTTAATAATTCTACGAGTGATAAAAGAGTATATTTGTTTCGAAAAAGTAAATATATGCGTTTATGTTGATAAAATGATTTTTGACGTCATGTCAACTACTAACATTTTTCCCTTATTTGTGTCTGTCAAATGCTTCACGAAGTTTCTTTGAAAAACTTCCCGTTCGGATTTTACGCCGTTCTCATTGATGCATTCTAACTACGCTATTTTCGAAAATGCAGGGGAAGCAACTCCACATTTTAAATACTCTGATTACGATTTTTAAATATTTCATCACTATCTATCATAACTGTTTACATTTTTTTTTTAAATGAGGACACTGTTAAATCAACAGAGTACGTTTATTGGTGTCTACAGCGACGCAAATATGTTAAATAACCAGGAGAGCAGTGTTAACTTTAATCGTGTCTTCGGTGTTTCAAGACCGAAAAGAGTCCCCGTTTCATTTTATTAAAATCCACATAGGAAAAAAGGGTGTTGGATATTCAATTACAAGATAGTTAATATTGTCATAAATATTTTTTTTAGATAATCACAGAATTATTACTGTTTATAAATTATCATTCTTACTTTTGTAAAGTAATGAAAAACGTGTCAATCCAAAAGTTGTTCGCTTTAAGTTTTTTCTTAGTATTTGTATCGAAGGAAATAATTAATTATTTACGATTTGTTAAATATGGTTTATACTTAATGTATAAGATTTTAACTCAACACAGTCAATATCATACACCGCGTTGGAAGGAAAATTAAATAATTTCATTTACAAAGTCATAAGTTAAACAATTTAAAATTTCAAGCTCAACTGTAAATTTAAAAAAACTACAGCATTAAATTTAAAAGGCTCACATTTAAAAGTAACGACTTAACAATAAAAAGTCTCAACTTTAGAAAAAAAGAAAAAGATTTCAAATTTAAATTTCAAAGCGTGAACATTAAATAAAGGAAATCTACATTGTAAATTAAAAAAAAAACATACCTTAACTTTAAATCAAAAAGATTCAACCTGAAAATTCAAAGAAACTTCAATTTAGGCGAAAATATTAAATGAAATATTAAATATTAAATGAAATAAGGAAACAAAAGTGTGACAACCATGGCGGTACACTTATACTTTGAGTTTGGTTTTGTTTGGTTTGGTTTTCTATTTTTCGGCATATCAACCCGGTTAGGATTAGTTTATACTAAATAACACTATTAATGATTTTGATGTTGAGTACACTTTCATATTTTACTAAAAGCTATATTTACATTACGAGGTCACAACATTTTAATCTGTATTAGTAGATAATTGAGGACATTCGATCCGATAGCCATGGCTGCATCTATTAAACCAATCACACAACTTTCATTATATTTTAAAAATCTTTACTAAGGCTAAAAATGTATTAACCCGCTGTGAAAAATTGTAACATATGTAATAGATATTTAGGACAATATACACAAAAATGAAGTGTTTTTCGGTGTGTATATCCATTTATCAGATAGAGACTTTGTTTTACGTATATATATTCTGTATTATTTAACAAGATAACAGTTATATACATGGCTGGAACATAGAAACATTCAGAGAATAATCAGACGCAGAAAGGATTTGATTTAATTAAGAATATATTTTTACACCGAATACGGAAACCATGAAAATAATAATATGACGTAATTGGGTGTATGAGTATATTTATCACATAAAATTATGCCTTGTTGCTAGCCGGTGTCGTGATGTGTGATGTATTACTACATCTCCGTCTCGTTGCTGGATGGTCAACATTTGAGGAGCGAAGGTTTTTTATAGTTTAAGCGCATAGATTTATTGTTAACGTTTTTGTTACACAATTTTATAAGCGTTTTGTCTCAGGCTACTTCCCACTAAGACTGACTATTTTCTTTAAGAAATATCGATGATCCTAGAAGAGGTGACGTCATGTTCACCCACCTCATCGGCTTCCAGCTTCCCCGATGCATTCCATTAACTTCTTCGTAGCCTCTTGTCTGACACATTTCTTGTTTTCCAATATTACCTATCGTACACATCTCACTAATATATAGTAATTCATGTATCTCCACAATATGTACTAGCTCATAGTTAAATGTACCCGTATCAATATTAACATATAGTCCACTTTTAGTCAGCGTCGTTGTTACTATATTATTTATCTTTAGCAAACATGGAACTAAAAGGATGTCAGAAAGTGACAAAGGGGGCAAATAATCTGATATACATCGATCAAAAGATATTGAATGAAGTAAATACAAGAAATAATCATAAAGCCATGACATGGATCGACTACAAGAAAGCATAGTACACAATCTCCTAAATATGGATGATTAATTTCAGATTAAGTTGTCAACATTATTGAATGGAATGAGAACATTTGAAGAAAAAAATATTTGTAAGACTGCCCAAAGAAACTGCGGAAATATACAAAACAACGCGATCAGAATTAATTACAGAAAAACTAAAATAGACAAGACTCGCGAAAACAGCAACTGTAGACGTGGTTTTAAACGAGACGCAACCATATCATAAGTGAATTCAGCAGGCTAATCCAAAGGAATACAAAACATACAAGATTCAGTCCGAAATTTAGTGCTCTTAGAAGTTGTGTGAAAGACTGCACTTCGAATATAAAGACGAATGGTACCGACATAAACCGGAACGAGTATTGAAAAATCAAAGGCATATAATATTCTAAGTCATTGAAATACAAGCGTACAAACTCAGACAAAAAGGCTATCGGGCATGATAATAGGAATAAAAATAGATAACACGTGCGTAATAGCAAATTACGCCGTCCCAGCAGATCGCAGATTAAAAATCAAGGAAGTATAAAGACTAAGCAAATACATGGAGCTTGCTAAAAGAGAAGATGACACATGAAGAAAAGTATCATAATACCAATAATTGTAAGAGCACTAGGATTAGTTCTGAAAACATGAAACCCAAGAGTAGGAGAAATTAGAATCAAAGCGAAAAGTGACACAATGCAAATTACTACACAAATTAAAACAGTCAACATATTAAAAAAAATCTTCGAGTGCAGAAACCAAACCACAAAACCATGTGAAACCGACTAATCACAGGTAAGTTCACATGAAATATCGATTCATATACAGAACTAGATATATACATAGACCATACTAAAATGAATGAAAAGGAAAGTGGAAATTCCAAAGTAAATATATAAGAAGAAACCTATAATTTGACATCTGCTTATTGTTGTAGGGAAGCTGAACAGATGAAAAGACGAAGGAAAGATGACATTATTTAAATCTCGACTGTAAAACCATAAAGAGTATGTAACCATAAGGTGTTTTTTATCAGTCAAATTATAGAGAAACCCATTAAGCGTTATCAGCGATAATTCAATGATTTACGATTGATGCGAGAAAGCAAAGTCAGTTGCATTTATAATAAAAATAATGAAAAGCACTGAAAATATGAGGAGACTTTTTGTTACTCGGACACTTGTTTTTACTAATGAGCGATCACCGGTGATGCGTTCTGAAGGCGTTTTAAGGTGGGTTTTTATCAGTCAAATTACCTGGAAAATGAAAAAAATATGAATGGACATTCACAAGCATCGGACGTAAGGCAATCATGTAGAAATCTAGAGGTTGAAGTTAAGTATGCATTTGTGCCAGTATAAGACGCCTGGTCACACTGTTAGAGTGGCAGTACGTGAAGCACGCCACGGTGGATTTGAATTGCTACCCCTTCTCCTTATGCACCTGCCGTTGCTCCATCTAACTACTTTCTGTTTGCTAAAACCATATTCCACCTACATTCTCGCCATTTTCGAAACAAAATCGTTATCATCTTCTTCCATGATTTGATTGCTGTACTTGAGCATCATTTGACAAAGTACATTGATGCTAAAGGGGGGAGGCTTTATTAGAAAATAGTGAAAATGTATTGTTGCTTCGATTCTTACTGGATGAAACTTAAAACCTTTTTATTATCCCCGTAGAACTTTTAAAAATATAAAATTATGAGACACTGGTGTTTCAGGTCAATGATATAGCAAATACTAACGGCAGCGAAAGAAGTTAGCGTCTAAGTTCAAATCCAGTCGATTTTAGTCAAGCTACTTAATATCTCTAGGAAAAGCATAAACGACGAGGAAGTTATCCAAATCTGTTGCATAGTGAAATACATCGAATTAATCCTCTCCTTACTCGGGTTCTAGTACTGGCTGGCCGGTGTGGCTTAATTCTCTATTTTTATGTAAAAGACATATCCATTCCGATATTTGAACCAACCTAGACTAGTGGAAGGCTATTCAATGTTTTACGCGTGTTTTTGTGTTTAATTGAAACGTGTCGCTATGCGGTAATTCTTTAAAAGTGCATTAAACAAATACAATATCGCTTGTGATAAGGAATGGGACTACGATGTCGGCGATGACCATAAAAGTGATAAAATGTGTTAAAAATGTAACAAAACTGATGATGAATAAAACTAGGCCAGGGAATTAAACTTTCATTTCTTTTTAAAAGATAAGCAGTGTTCAAAATGTTTCGAAACTGATGAAATATTAATAAAGAACAATGAATAAAGTGTTCGCGCTTCTCAAAATACGAGGTTAGTTAACAAAATATCGAGATTGCGGATGTATTTAGCAAGGACAAATAATTCCAGTTTATTTTTCAAAATACGAGGATTATTCACAGAGTAACGAAGTGAGGAGATACTAATCAATGACATTGAATTAAACAAGCACAGGAGTAACATTTGTGCCGACTTGAGCCAGACTGAAGTAAAAAGACCCAACTAAAATATCTAATAAAACAGAGACATATTCTAAAGACATATGTAGCTAAGGAACGACACTACTAACTCACTCTGTCTCGGATTGATGCGAAGTTGACTTTGTTTTAAAATATCAGGTGCAATAGTACGACGGGATTAAATATCAAAATCGTACGGGCCTATTGAGTTAACAGTTGTCGGTCCGATGCAGGTGATCACGTGAAAGGAGTACTAGTTGATTTACACAATTTGGTTTGATTTTTTTCTTTCCAAGGCTTGATCCTTCTTTTTTTCTTTTTTCTAGTTGAATTATTTCTTCCTTTTCGGTGTGAATAATTCCTTTTTTCAGTTAACGCACTAAGCGAGCAGTTGTTCTCTGATCGATTGATACGCGATAAAATTTAATAAATAGAGCTTTAGAAAATAAATTCTATTATTTGACAAGAATGACAACACAATGTCTGGTTCATTTTTTTTTTATAAATCATTGCATTTTTCAGCTTAAAAAATTAATGATTCCTCTTCCCCGAAGTCAAGACAATTAATCCTCTGCATCGAATTAATAATTAATGCCTTTTGTGACCGGCTAACTCTCAGTTCGAAAATAGCAGCAACAAAATCAAAAGTTCTCCAAATGTTCAACAAAATGTGAGGCGAAACGGTTTGATTGAGCAGTTAGTCGAACGCACGCGATCTTCGCGGCATCGAATGAAATTCAGTATCGGGTCACTCAAAATACGACATCAAGCCACGATAGTATAACAAAATGAATTGTTATTCAGTATCTTGATAGGATTACAACACAATTCTAACAGAAATAAATTCAAGTTGAAAAATTAATGAAATAATTGAATAATTAAATAAGGAATTTACTAATATTGAGAGGATAGTTATTTTTCTTCATTGAATCGATATCTCTTCATCTCTTCTGATGTGACAATCATTTTGTGTGTGTGTGTTTTTGTTTTTACCGGCCGGACTAGTTGTTTTTAGTTTCGAGTTGTGTGAACAGGAATTGTTTCTTTAGAGAAAGAAAAAAATATTTATACGCTCTTTTCTCTTCTCACTATATGTCTCATCCCCTCTTTCGTGCTCTCCTGTTTGCTCTTTGTGTCGAGCACTCTTTCTCTCTTCCCCTCTCTCTCTCTCTCTATCTCTCACCGCCCTCTTTTCCATGACTGGTACTACTTCTCTTATTAACCGTCATTTACTTACATCATGCCGTCATAAAGAATCTCTTACGCTCTCTCCATATGTTGTAATGCATGATTTCATCTTTTTCTGACGTCATAAATAACGACTAGCTACGGATACAAAAAAATAACATTCAAGCCAGAAAGACCAACAGAGGTGCATGAGTATATAGATAGCTATGTATAGTGTATTATTAAATGCGTCTTTTGAATGAATCAAATATTGCTATATTTTATGAATAAACTCCTGATAAAAAATTTAAGACCACTTGAAAAAATTTTAAAAGAAACTTTTTTAAGGATAGATTTTAAACTCCTCTTACTTAAGGTTACCAATACTACAATCTAAAAGGTTATGGAAACAAAAAGCTACATTTCAAACATTTTATTCGGAAATTTACATTTTTATAAAATGAGGCATTTTACACTTGATCAGAATTATAAGGCCACAGAAAAAAATTCTACGAAATTGTACGAAAAGTGTATGATAACATTCAACAACCAAATTTAATAATGAGTTCTACCTCCACTGGTTTTGATGACTTCAAAAATTATTTGGGTCATGCTATAAATAAACGTTTCCATTAAGGTGCGGGGGATGTTTTTTCAGCTTCTGAAGATTGCTTCACAAAGTTCATTTTTTGTTGAATATTGTTTGCCATTTCGATAAACGCCACTTGTCATCCATCCCAAACATTTTCAATTGGGTTCAAATACTGTGAGCATGCAAAATGCCCCAGAGATGGACCCCATTTTATTGTAGAAAGGTCAACGTCCGTCATGCAGCGTGGATTGCAGCATTATCCTGTTGGAATAACCATCTATCCCCACACAAACGATGGCCATCCGTCATCAACGATGCTTTTTATGGCATGCTAACATAACCAGCCGCTGTCTGACGACCCTGCAAAATCTGGAGCTCCATCGTCCCTCTGTAAGAAAAGGCACCCCATACCATTAGGGACCCCACGACTATGACGTGTAGAGAAAATTTCAAGAGGCATGGTTTTGTTATGCCAATATCGTTTGAAGCCATCAGGACCATCTAGACTGAAGTTTTTCTCATCAGAAAATAGGACTTTTTTCCACTTCTCAACGACCCATGTTTGGTATTCACGACCAAACCTTAAGCGGTCAACCTTGTGACAGGGAAGCAGCCGGGAAACGTGTGTACGCTTTTTAGTTGGAATGCCTTTTTTGTCGTAAGTGTAGTCTGATGGTTACTGGACTGCAATCACCATATGTGACCGCCTTAATTTGACTAGAAGAAAGTCTATTGTCTTTCACAACAACTCGTCTTATTCTCCTACTTAATGCAAGAACATTTTGGGTTGGGGCTACCAGTGGGTTTTGCTTTTCCATAATTCTCTGTTATTTAGAAAGTTGCAACTCACAGTTTTAGTGCGATTTATCTTAGCTGCGATCGGCCGCTGTGAGAAACCTTGCTTATGGAAATCTAGAATTCGAGCACGATCAACTTCGGTAAGTTTGCTTGCTTTAGGCATGGTGACACCTTAACGCAGTGATTGCTTATCTCTAACTGAACTAAAAACATTGGAATTACCAAAGATCTAACAATTTATACCCTTTGCCTTATAATTTTTATCAAGTGAAAAATGCCTCATTTTATAAGAATGTAAATTTCTGAATATTTGGAAATGTTTGGAATGTTGCTTTTTGTGTCCATAACCTTTGTAGTACTGGTAACCTTAATTAGGAGGAGTTTAAAATCTATCCTTAAAAAAAGTTTCTTTTAAAAGATTTTCAATTGGTCTTAAATTTTTGATCAGGAGTGTATATCTATGATTTGAACTTAATTTTATATTTAGATTGAAATTTTAAACGATGTATATTTGAACTTTATCCCCATTCATGGTAATCTTGTTTACTTGCTTTTTAAACATTGAATGTCTTAAATGTTGGTCGGCAGGCTGATTGAGACAAGAAATAATATGAAAAGGGGGATAACCAAACATAACAAGTCGCAGCAGCTTACGATGAAGGGAATAAGATGATGACGTAAATAAATAACCTTAATGATGGGTCAACCCGTATACTGTCGTCTGTCTGCTTAGTCACCATGGCAACGATAGTTTTGATTGGCTTGCGTAAATATAGTTTGATTCAACAACGTTTGAGACAATAACAAATATGTTTAATTTTGTCGTAACTTACATTTCTGAGGTGCATTCGTAAAATTTCGCTAATTCCTACTTAATTGAGAACAGACGGTAACGTTTATCTCTACTTCTCTAGGCATCCTTTTAACATTTTAATTTACCTTCCCAATTGATCAAGGACAATAAATGTATATACTAATATACAATAAATTTACTTTTACCCAAAGGGTCACGGGTCGCATAGTGGAAATTTCCAATCTTCTGTCTACGTCACGTGCACAACCTATGGTGGAAAATATGTGGACAAATTTATCATTTATTTATTTCAAAGAAAATCACGAAGACATTGACGCTAGCTATACAAGATCAATATACAGATAAACTTTAATTAAAAATTTCATCCGACAGTCCCAAAAAATTTCGTTTGTGCTATTATTACTGAATTTAAGTAATTCCATACAGTAAAGTAAATTCATTTGAGTCGGCATGATACAGTTTAGTTGACCAGCTCGATTCTATTGTTGGCATTCTTGCATTAAAGACAACATGTAAGTTGTAATATGGAAGCGGCTGAATTCAAACTTGACACACTTAGGTCGTCAGGACGTGTCGTTATCGGCTTAACCGCCGCCACTCCTTTAATTCCATATAAACATGTGTTATACTATTGATGTTCTTCAAATATATCATATTATCAGTAAAAAATCAATTAGTTTATAAATCTATTTGTTGAAATCTTCGCTGTGTGTTTTTGCGTTTCGTTTTTTGGCTAATTTACTGCAGTCACTATTGTGTGGTTTAATGCTTCGTCTTTTTTGTCCACATAATCTAGTTTTACAGTTTTCCTTGCAATAAATAGTAAATAAATTCCAACCATAGTTAGACATGTAAGTAATTATTTGGAAACTTCAATTCTTCTCTCCCTTAATGTAGTTAATCCTATTCTTTCAATCTATCCCTGTGAGCTGTTACTCTTTTATTAATTTTGTCACTCTTGATAATGTTCCTTTAAATTTTAATATTGTTATCTAAGAATGTAACAATTGTTTTATGTTTCTTTTAATTAATACTATCAGGGTGTCGCGCGTTGCCTGGGAGCATGGATAACAAAATATTATTTTTAAAAGTGTGTAACATCTTTCTTTTACAAATATTGTTGCTACTTTCTCTATCAACCTCTCTACCTACCCCTATCTATATTCCCCCTTTGTCCCTTGTACCCTCTCTCCACATACGTCTCCCCTCTTCAGCCAATAAGTATGTTTCCTCCTCTGGTCAAGGACAAAATAAATACTAATGATCCTCGCGCAAAAACCAAGAATATGTAGTTTAGTTCGAGTTTTACACCAAAGGTCAATGGTAAAAGTGCTCGAAATTCTGACACTTCCTAACTAATGTTGTTCTTGGTGACTCCAAAAGAATGTATATTTAAAAAGTGTTTGCATATTCAGTCTGATGCAATGCTGACAAATAATATATCAACTTTGTGTGGGTGTCTTGTGTAAGTTTATACTTTTAGTTAGATACATACACAGCCACACAGATCTCCATCATTCCAGTAATTATAGGAGCAACAGGACTAATGAAAAACATTTCAAAAACTATCTGACGAATATACCCGGTAAACCGAGTGCAAGAGAAATAGAAGCAATTGCACTTAAAGGGCCGGTTAGAATCTTAAAAAGATCTTTCGGCTGGAGTGTCTGAAATAGCCGGTGAATAAGATGAGTACATTTTTAAAAAAGAAGAGAGAAACCACTAACCTTTACATAATTGATTCAAAATGTGTGTTACATACAGACACAAAGTCATAATAGCGAAGCATCAAGCCCTAAATAAAATGCTTCAATTACATTTTGAATGTCTCTGCAGACAAAAAAGTTCCTTTCAAATCTAAATATTCGTCTGTTCATTCGCCAATGGAAAAATGACGTCACGTACAAATGTCGAGTCATCTGTTTGGCTTCTCTTTATAAACATTGTATTCCATGCATTTTCCAGCAAAACAGCTTGATATCTTGTTCCGTCTTTTTTTAGTTTATTGATATATTTTGTTGATGTCGCATTTGAACTATGAGGACCGGATATCCGGTAGAAATTCGATTGAATAAAAAATCCCACACTGCTGTTTTTGTCTGAATTCCGCCGCTCTGGTCTGTAATTGGCGTATATATCGATGATGTTTAGACGTATCCATATTGTTAGACACATTTCTAAATAATCTATACAAAGGATGGTGATCTTTGAGTATGATTGGCCTAAAGAAAATGTTCTGTTTTTCATGATATCCGGTTGATGAAGGTCAAATCACTTACCAAAAGCTCATCATCTTCCTTTGAACTTTAATCTATTCAATGTTTGTCTTGATTTGTTTATTATCTCCCCCTCTCTCTCTCTCTCTTTCTCTCTCTCTCTCTCTCTCTAGCACGCACGCGCTTTCTTTCCCCTTCGTACTTACTCTCTCTCTATCTCTTCTAATCATCCAAAGAGAGACTGTGTCGTTGAATCGCAGATCTTCAGTGTGGTTACGCAAGCATGTAATTCAAGTCGTGATCGAAACTGTATTGTGTATCCAACAGTGGGGCGTCTTACCCGTTATACAATCAGGTCAAGCCTAACACAGTAAATGAAATTTAGATGATTATATTAAGCATTTGTTTACAGTGGTGTGTATTTTTTCAAAGCAATATGTATTATCGTTAATGGATAACGGTGATTAACCTAAACAAACACACACACACACACACACACACACACACATATATATATATATATATATATATATATATATATATATATATTATAATATAATATAAAATGAAGTAATAAAATAAGGTGTCAATCAAATTTTATTAGAATTCAAAGTTCAAGCAAAGTATCTTAAAGTCCTTAGCTCATGAGTCTTTAAAGATAATTCTTCTCTTCAGAGGACCATTACCGCAGTTATACCACTACTGGTAATAAAATTAAACTTTTAAAATATATAATAATATATACACAAATGCATAAAAATACATAACATCAAATATATCAACTCAAAAACATACTTTTTTGTTGAATCTATTCATGAATATGAAGATTAATCCAGGTTATATATAGCAGTCTAAATACGAGAAATTGAAGGAGCTGACAAAGTTATCCAGTCGCGAAATGTGTCAATAATCGATGAAGTGATTATTGACGGATGTTTCCCGATTGTTTGTAAGGATGGATCTGCGACAAGCCATAATCATTCTTACCTGTTCATCGGATATATCCACGAAGTTCCTAGCATAGTTAATGCTGTTCGTAAGTAACTCCTTGGAAATCGATGGGTAAAATTCCATAGTATCGAATTGTATAAAAGAGGCATTCTTCTTATTTTCAATTGGTTTAAACCATTTGATAGTATCCGAAGAATCCTTCCAAAGGTGTAATTTAGTAGCCTCCATAGTTACTTTAATGATATTTTTGAGAAACTCCCTAGATACATGGCCGAGTTCTGATTTTGTAGAGTTGATCAGTCTAGATTGTTTCTTAATGTGGAAATTTTTCTTATGGTCCTTGATGAGTATGTATGCGTTTCTTTTATCCATTTTCCCCACTCTATCCTCGATGTTCAGCCTGGACGCAAATTCCTTGGTTTCCTCATTAATTATCTTTTTAGTGTCGTAGGTATCTTTTCTGTACGGTAACTGTAAAGTTGAGTGCGTGGTTTATAAGGCCACTATTCATCCGGAAGATAACTACAGGGACAAAAAGGTTTACATCGGCATCACCGCGGGTAACTGGAAACAACGTTTTTATGACCACAAACACTCTTTTAACAACCCAGAACTCAAGAACAAAACGGAGTTAGCTAAACAATGGTGGCTTCTGCAAAATGAGAACCGATCCCCGGTGGTTTCGTGGTCAATCCTATGTTTTTCGGATGTTCCAAATGGATTTAGGCAAAGATGCAATTCATGTTTAGAGGAACAAATAAGAATCCTAAAATATGAGCACAATAATCTTTTAAACAAACGCGATGAGCTTATGGCAAAATGCAGACATAAATGTAAATTTAAAATAACCAATATCTCATAATCCGATAGACCTCTAGATTTGTAACGGTGAAGATACCAAATAGATTAAAAAAAACAAAAAAAACAACTAAAAAAAACAACTATAAGTATTTATAATAATATCTGTTATGGACACGTAATTACTGACTTGGTGATATTCATTATAGGTGTTTTGGGAGGTATGCATATAAAATTGTACTTTAAGATAATTGTTTATTCTGATTATTTACTCAAAATAAGATAGCCTTAAGAAATAATACACTAATCATTGAATTAATTTAAGTATAAGTGTCTAATATTATCACTAGACATTGTTAGATTAGAATTAGGTTATAAGTATAGGTTTCCATAGATCATAAAATTAATGTAAGATGAATTTTTCGAACTCAGATTATTAATATATTACGAATATAGAATGTCTATGTAAATGTTTTGTATTTAGATACATATTGGCATCTGTGTGTGTATGCATTAGATTCAAATATAATCTTAAATAATTTTTATTTTTCAAATATATCCTATCTCGGATCTAGACAGAATTCAAACTTCG
>OY744515.1:135046023-135061023 GCA_963556195.1 Sepiola atlantica
TTTTGTTTCTGGTTTCGGTAATTTCCGAGTTGCTCATTGGTACGGTGTCTATTGCTGCGCTGATTAGCTAGTCTTCTGGTCAAGGTGGGTTACTTCATCTTTAGTCTAGTCTATGAATGGACAGGGTATCTTATTAGAGTTACTACCTAGGTGTTTATTTCTAAGTTGTTGCTATATAACTTCGTTTCTAAGAGTTTCCTTGTTCTTCTCAAGTATTCTTTTCCAATATTTTATTTAATTTCTGCATATTTGATGGTGTCTGCTTTTAGAACTCACAAATATTTATAGCTATCTTGTTCGTATAGTGTACTTATCTTCTCTTGGTTGGGAAGTTCGATTCCCTCTATTGTCTCCAGTTTTCCCCCATTTCTATCTTTAGTAGTGCGCTCTTTTCCATTTTATATTCAATTTGGATATCCTGGCTCACGATTTCAGAATCGTATTAATCAGCTGTTCCAGTTTTTATTTGCTTTTTGCAAATATCTTCAGGTCGTCCATGTACATGAGGTGGTTTATTCATTGTTCCGTGTCTGTAAACTCGTATTCAAGTATATAGTTGAGTGGCGTTATGGCTAGGACAAATAATAGTGGTGATAGGGAGTATCCTTGGGAAATGATTCTTTGTATTTTGTATATCAGTCATGTGTTGTCCTCCAGCTGGCAGTTCTAGTCTCTATGTGCTCATTGCTTTCTTAATGAGATTAATAATCCTGTCTTGTATTTTGTACATTTTAAGCATTGAATCACCCATGCCTGAGTCGTAGGGTTCATTGTTTGCCATTGATATGTTCTAGTTGTTGCTTTATACTTCCTGTATAGAAGATCATGTGTCCTTCTTTCTTTTTTTAACTTCTTTTCTTTTCTTCGTGTAGCAGTCTACGATTGTTCAAAGAGTTGTAGATTTGTTCTCTTAGTTTTGCTGTTAGAATTTTCCACATTGTTTGAAACAGGTTATATGTCTGTATTTGCTTATGAACCGTTCTCCTTTGTGTGTCGTTTTGTATTAGCGTTGTGCTTCAGTTGGTCATCTGCTTTTGTACGTATGTTTTGTGGATACATTTTCTTAATTTCTGCGCTAGCCTTTCCTGTAGGGTCATGTTTTTTAAAACCAGTATGCATGTATTCCATCGTGCCCTGGTGCTTTCCAGTTTGCCATTTTCCTTAGGGTTGTCTTAATTATTTCTTCATTAATTACTGTGTTTGTTCTATCATCAATTTCCTGTAGTTCATCTCGCGTTGTTTAGGTCTGTGATAGTATCTTTTGAGATGTACGTGAGGAGTCGGTTTACTTTCTCTGTTTCTAATTTAAAATTCTTCCAATCTTCGTTCATTAGGTATGTCATTTTTTTTTCTAGCTTATTCATTGTTTGATATTCTCCACTTCTCTTGCTTCTTCCTCGGTGAGTTTTGTGATTTCGTAGCCTTCGACCTCCTCAGTTTAAGTGTTTATGTTTTGCCAGTTTTCTACCTGTGGGTTTTTGCCAAGTAGCGTTTCTTGATCTGTTACGCCATTTATCTTTTGTTTTATATCCAATAATTCATGCTCCAAGTACCAGTCTCCCTTGAGGATGTGTCTTTCTTGATCTGCTATCTTTTTTTCGTGGTATGGTGTTCAGTATCAATTCCCCATACACTTTTCATTCTATTACCAGTCTATTCTCTTTTGTGGTCGATTTCTTTCTATGTCTTTTTTCTCATTCCTGCTTTCTTGTATTTGGTCTGTGTCTTTGTCATGCTTGGAATTAGAGAGGTTACTTATCTGTTTCTGGTCGATTATCTTGTTCCTGAAATCAAAATTAGGAATGTAGAAAGTAAACTTTCGGCGGCGTCGTAACTCTCGCTTCCCTTATGTTGTCTGTTAGTCCCCACATTCAATGAGTGATGTTTCTAACAAAAGATGAAGAATTGCTGTTTACTGGGTTCCTCATGTTGGCTATCAAATGGAGCACGTGACGATCAAAACACTCAGATATTTCTTCTGAGTCCAACGACTTGTAACGTTAATATGTAGCATTATTTATATCTTGGTGCATGTGGTAACACCAGAGTCAAGCTTAGTTTATATGTGATCTTGTCACAGGGATAGTGGTTATCTCTTATCTTAATGAGGGATGAGATGCACTACCACACATACATAAAAAGAACATTTACGACAGACAGGACAGTTACAAAAAAGTATATATATATATATATATATATATATATATATATATATATATATATATATATGTGTGTGTGTGTGTGCGTGTGTGTGGTATCTAACTACTTATTTTTCTGGCTACTAAAAAAATAGGAAAAAGGACGATAAGTTCCCCTCCCATTTTTAATGACCAATTAGAGCATGGGGGTCAGCGGGAAGATATTTTATATTCAATTTATTTATCCTTCGAACGTTTGCATTTTGTTTGTTTCTTCTGAGAACATTCCACACATGGGCCAGCATTTAATTGTGCATAAGATAGCAAGTGTCCATAATATTTATCTCTTTCGCCAATTGTTTACGGTGCCTTGTTGATTTCGTTGTATCCAATACAAATAATTAAAATACAATATTTGAAGAGGAATTCTAATCGGCGGGAACAGTTTAGGGCGTTCCAGAAATAATTTAAAACTCCATAAACTTTTCCGTTCAGTATCGATTAACTAAGTTCGTCTGTTTAACTTAATAGCTATTGTTTAAATAGGTAATTTGTAAAACAGAAGAGGAACACGTGACGTGCCTTTTTGTTAAATATTAGCTTTTTCTGTTAATTTCTCGACAGAAATGGTTTTATTTCATTTAAAAATGTTTGTTCGCCTACTTTGTAAATAACCATGCAATTATCAGTGAGTTCTTGTTGTTTTTTCGCTAATTTGTTATCATAACTTTTTGTTGTAAAAGAAAATTATTTTTAGTCGATTACATGTAAACGGCCTGAAAAGTATTATTATTCATAAATAGTTGTGGTAGTAGTAGTAATAGCACATACAATATTTTAAAATCATTCATAAATAGTAGTAGTAGCAGCACTAGCAGCAATACATCCGCCATCAGGACTCAAATAAGTAAGGGTTTTCTGAATGCGTATATAGAGATTACAGTTAGTTCCCACCTTTTCTTGAGTTTGATGGCATTTTATATTTAACGGCTTTCCGACAAATAATATACACCACTCTGCCGATTATAAAGAGGAAAATAAAAACAGTTTTTTTTTCATTAAAAAAATGATTTATAAAATAATTGCATCCCATTTACTCAAACTACATCTTTTGCCGAATACAAGTCACTCGAAGGATCCACAGCCTGCTAGTAAGATATTAACTATGGGAACCCGGATTTCACGGTAGCCTTCAAGGGACGTGTGGACATCAGTTTGGTGCTGAAAGTCCGCTCGTCCTTGGTGTTGCAGCTGGTACGGTTAACGTTGAATTTCAATCAAGCGAGTTAACCGCTTGTTATTCTTCTTCCTGCTAGCCACTGCGTTTACATCTCTGTCGCAATTCTCCAGTTCCCTTGCAATAAAGAAAACAGAACTAGACGAGCTGATAAGTAAATGAATCCTCAGCTAGTTTTCTATTAGAATTCGGAATGGAGTATTGTGCACTAGTACGGATGAAAGCTAGCCAGCAAAGGCATAGAACTACCGAATTAATAGAAGATGGGAGAACTTGACGAACATGATACTTATAAATATATAAAACTTCTAGAAGCAGACGCTACCAAATCAATAGAAATGAAAAAAAGAAAATTGGAAAATAATACTTTGGAAGGACAAATAAACTCTTAAAAACACATTATATAGTAGAAACCTGATAAAAAGAAATAAATACCTGGGTACTATCCCTATCAATATATTATCTGAACCTTTCATACGCTTTACAGAGAAGAACTCAGATATATTCGCCACAAGACTAGGAACCCAATGACTATGCATAATGCACTACACAAAAAAGATGATACTGACATACTCTTTGTAGAAAAGAGCGAAAGAAATGGGAGGACTGTCAACTATAGAAAACTGTGGACGCAAAATAGAACTAGAAAATGCATAATTCAAAACTCAAAGAGACAGCTTATCGCTGTAAGAGGCGCTGATAAAATGGCAAATACAAGAAGCTGCAAAACTGAAAACAAAATGGCAAAAAAAATGATTGGAAGTGAAGCAGATACATTGACGATTTATAAAATTGACCAGAAAAGATGTGCGAGAAACACATATAGATGCCTACGAAAATAAACTTGAATAGAAAAACGGAATCACCACTTGCCGCCGTAGAGAACAACGTGATAAAAACAAATAAACGATAAAAAGTTCAGTAAAAAATGTAAATTTAGACTCCGTGGACAAAAAAACAAACAAACGATAAAACACATAATACGTGAATGCAACAAATATAGCCCCTATAATAGTAAAAAAACAACTGCGTGGGAAAAACTATGTAAACATATTATAAATAGTACATAAACAAACCGGAAACAGTATTGGAAAATGAAAAGCACAAAATCATCGAGGGAATGGAGACACCGGGAGACACACTCATCCAAGCAAGAAGACCAGACTTGATAATAGTCAAGAAAGAAATTAAACTGGTTAAACAGCAGATCTCGCCGTTCCAGCAGTTCACAGGGAGGATCAAGAAGGCAAAATAACAAACCAAATAAACAGAATTTGCAAAAGAACCTAACGAAAGTGTGAACATGTGGAAAACCACTTTAATACAAATAAGTGTAGGAACACTAGAACCAGTCCCGAAAACATGAAAAGCAATGAGGTCGAATTGAAATCAAAGGCTCACAATATACAATGCACAGAAAATATAGATAGAACATCACACGAGCCAGGGGAAGTAAAACATGCAGAAATTCTATGAAACGTCATACTTAAGAGACAGGGAGTACTTGAAATCTGAAGGGGAACATCACTGTATGTGTCAATTACTAATATTGTACTTTGCTAATGCCATGAGTAGAAAAAAGGAAAGCAGAAGTAAATAGAGAGCATGAAACTACCCAAGCATACGATTAGGGCGCTAGGGAAACCGGATAGCTATAAATATTTGGTAGTCCTAGAAGCAGATACATTCAAATCTATGAAAATAAAAGATAAGATTGGAAAAGAATACCTGAGAAGAACAAGCAAACTCTTAGGGACGAAATTATACAGCAGCAATCTAGTAAAAAGAATATACACCTGTGCAGTATCACTAATAAGATAATTTGGCCCATTCATATGCTGGACTAAAGAAGAACTGAGGCATCTTAACTAGAAGACTAGAAAAGTAATGACTATGCACAACGCACTACCTCCAATACGGAAAGCCTCTACATGAAATAAAATGAAAGGGTGAAAAGGACTGGTAAGTATATAAGATTGTGTGGAAGTCACAAAACAGGAGCCGGAGAAATACATAACCCAGAACACAAAAAGGCTGATCACGGCAGTAATAGACACCGTGCAAATGAACATCTCGGAAAGCACCGAAAACAGAAACAAAAAGACTAGAAAAGAAAAATGGGATGAAAACAGCTACATGGACGTTTCATAAGAATTATAAGAGAAGAAATTATTGGCCTTTTGGCTAAGATCAAAGTGTAGTATCTGTTCCGATGGATACTGCACCCCATTGACTGGTATTGTCTTGGCCTTCGAGTCTTGATTTACGCCGGTCAATGGGTCTGTCTTGTGCAGTTCTGGGAGGTCTACCTTCCCAGGCTTTGCCTCCCCTCTTTGGGGAGGAGTAAGTTTATTGCTTCCTGTCTGAGGCGCCATACCGGGGAATACCGACGGGGCTGTCCAGGCAATTTTTAAACCCCACTTTCCCGACCTGCCCTTGGGTCACATCTTACTTGTGGAAGTAAGATAAAAACTGGCCTTGTGCCTAACTCCTGGAGAGGAGTAAATCAATACAAGAGTAGAACCCTACTAACAACCGTGGGCATGGGCGCTTGAACAGAGAAACGGATTCTTTACTGACAGCAGAACAGACAATGCGATTAGGACTAACTACATTAAATCTAAAATAAATAAAACCCAGAAAAACAGTAAATACAGATTGTGTGGACAAAGTGACGAAACAGCAAATCATATAAGTGAATGCAGTAAACTAGCCAAAACAAAATACAAGAACAGACACGACTGCGTTGGGAAAGCACTACACTGGAAACTATGAAAACAATTGCATTTAGAACACGCGGAAAAATAGTACAAACATAAACCAGAAGCAGTACTGGAAAACAAAAATCACAAAATGCAAAGAGACCGGATGTCATAATAGTCGACAAGAAGGAAAAATCCTGCCATGTCGTAGATTTTGCCGTTCCAGCAGACCACAGTGCAGATATAGGAGGCGGAAAATTAAGCAAATACCAGGAACTTGCCAGAGAATTGAAAGGGACATGGAGCATGAGAAAGTCAATATAATACCAATAATCGTACGAGCACTAGGTACAGTCCCAAAACAAAAAAAACTACTGAGGAAAATTGGAATCGAGGGGTCACTGAGACTATACAAAGGACGGCAATTATGAAAACAGCTGCAATCTTAAGTAAAATCCTCGAATGCGGAAACTAACCCGCATAAGCTACGAATGGTAACGAGTCACATGGATGTTTGAATAGAAAGAAAACAAAACCACATGAAGAACACCACCAGGTAGAACCCAAATATCAAAAACTACAAAAGCTGAACCCCCCCTCCCAAAAAAATAGTGATGGCACCAGCCTCGGCTGATACATGACAGAATAGTCATCAAAGGTTAAAACGGATGAGAAAACAGTGAAGAGAGAGCACTAATCAGACATCCACTGGAAGAGTGCGGAGAGTTCTGGCACATTGGGGAGGCTTATTGCCACCCGGATCTCAGAAGCACCCCAATGGTCGTTACTAGCGATAAATCAATAGTAAACGGCTACTGCATTACCGCAAAGTTATTTGCAATGGTTATCGAAAAGAGGTGGAGAGTATTAGAAATCTAGGGAGGCGTGTTGTCACTCAGACTTCAGGGAACAACATCGGTTATTATCAGTGAGCTATCACTGACTATAACTTGCGTAAGAACTCCTAATGAGCGCAAATAATAATAATAATAATAATAATAATAATAATAATAATAATAATAATAATAATAATAATAATAATAATAATAATAAATCTAACCAACCTAGCGCTTTAAACAAAAATTAATATAATTAGAAGAACAAAGAAGTGTAAATAGAAGCCAATAACTCTCTTGTTGATCGAACGCGCTCGTAGGCCAAACCCTAATTGAACCCCAATGCAAGAAATTATCATCAACCAAGAAAGATCCCACTTCGATATCGCGCATCTAATTTAAAAATATGAATGTTAACCTGTTTACGAGTGATTGTATTTGTTGTAAGCCGACACTCGCTGGAACTGTTCATGATCAAATAAGAACGAATGCATTGATTCCTAAACTCATTTTCAAAGCCACAAAGTTACTTGCTTTTTTACATCGCCCGTTGGTGACTAGAACATGATTATCATTCTACGTCATTACATGATTGAATCGATCGCTATCTAAAGAATTGAAATAAATATAAAAATGTAATATATAAATAATAACATCGTTTTGACATCCTGGCTGTAATTAAGATATACTATTGTGCGTGGTTGTCTCTTTGTGTCTTCCTTAAGTTTCACTGTGTGAGTATATATATATATATATATATATATATATATATATATATATATATATATATATATATATATATATGTGTGTGTGTGTGTGTGTGTGTGTGTATGTGTGTGTAGCGTTTTTCTACTGTTTGAATTGCATGTAACGCTATGGATATATGTGAGAATGTTCTATATGTAGATATATTTTTTTAGTATATACTTATGCCTGTATATATATATATATATATATATATATATATATATATATATATATATATATATATATATAAATATATATATATGCATATGTAGATATATGTGTGTATATATATACTTATGTATGTATATGTAAATATATGTGTGTATATATATATGTATAAGTATGTATGTATATGTAAATATATGTATATATATATATATATATTTATTTATTTAAATTGTAAAGTGTGTATAGATTTCTGTATATAAATATGTATGGTAATATGATTCAAAATGTGTGCTGTATTTATGTTTGAACTTACGTATATTTTCATGATTGATTGTATATGTATAAACTTTTTATCTGTTCTTTTAAAATTTAAAACGCAAGACTAATAGTTAGGACTATAAGTCGCCTTGTTATTCCTAAAATTCATTTAGATTCATTTTTAGAATTTTTTAAATATTTTTTTAAAAACCTGTTAGATTTCCATTTAGCCTCTGACTATCAACCCTGGATTTGTTCGCTTTTACACTTGAACTATTAGGGTGTGTGGGTTTACTTTCCGGCGTTGGGGGTATTTTGGGATACTTTCACTTATTACGATAGAATAATTATTCCCTCGTAAACTTGTTATCTTCAGTTTTAAATAATCTTGCTACCAGCATGAAACAGATATCTTCTGTATTACTGATTATTTTCTCTGTATTGCTACTTAGTTTATCATTATTATTATTAGTGAATGTTATATCTGGAATGTCTGTCACGAATCCTGCCTCAACATAGGGTTCATAATTATGCAATCTATATTGGATGCCTGGAACTTGAATGTCCAATAGCTCATTAAAAATATACCTTTAATTCTTAATTACAAGTGTTTAACTTAGTGCGACAATAGTAAATATTTTTGTAAATAATTTTACCATATACTTTATCCTTCAATTAATCTTTCGTTTTTCTTTTCTACCACTTCGAGTGTAGTAGGAATTTTTGTATTCTTCGTCCGCTCTTGACAAAGCCCACGTGAAATTTGGGCGAAACGTTGAGCGAAAAGGTCTTCCGCTTTTCCATTTTTAATTTCATACCGTCGGATTATTTTTATCCTTTCATATACTCATATTGTCGGAATGGAAGACTATACTTATCAGAAGAAACTGCGCAGATATACCAACATCCTATTCGCAGCCCACTCCCATAACAACAGGAGTTCTTTTTTGCAAAATTGCATTAACGAGAAGGTCATCCCCAAAAGCACCACAAAATCTTTTCAGCACTCTCATCACATCTTCCCTAAACACATTGATGAGTACCTACGTTCTTCAGCACTTCTCCTTAAACACACATCCACAAATTTACGTAATTTGGCTAAAACCATTGCACATGACCTACATAAAAACCATTATCTTTCAAAAAGTACAACTCTAAATATTACACACCGGATCAAATCTTTCAATATTAACCACAACAATAGATTAAACAAAAAACTAGGCATTCTAATTTCCAACAGCAGATGGAGATCCATTGGATGCCCTGAACTTCTCCAAAACCTCTCCGACACCATACTCTCCAATACTGAGATGGAAGTCTTAAGTTTTGGACTCAAATTCGCCACTGGAATTTACCCCAAAATAACAACCAACATGGTCTCCCGAAATTACAAACACGAGGACTCGGACTTTACTAAGGGTTTTATCCAGGGAATCATCTCTACTACAACCACTCAATCCATGGACTCAATTCTCCCCCATAGATATCTAAAATCATTACACAACCTTGCTAACAATGATAACATCATCATCTCACCCGCAGACAAGGGGGGTGGCGTTGTTATCATGGATAAATCTAAATACATCGAAAAGATGTCCGAACTCTTATATAATCAAGACATTTGCGAAGAAACTAACTCCACCTTTATATACAAAGAAATAGATAAGTTCAACAAATCCTATAAGCAACTAATAAATAAGAATAACACCTGGTTAACATATATAGATTACCACCCCAAAATTCCAACTTTATATGGCCTACCAAAAACCCACAAGAATAATACCCCAATGCGCCCCATAATCTCAGGTATCGGCAGTGCTACCCATAAAATTGCACGCGCCATTACAAAAATACTAACCCCATTACTAGGTACGATTAGTCCATCTCACCTAAAAAATTCCGGAGATCTACTTAATAAATTAAAAAATCTTAACCTAACTAATAAAACTATGAATAGCCTTGACATAGAATCATTATGCACAAATATCCCCACCAATAAATGCCTTAATTTACTTAAAAAACATCTCGACAAAATAAATATCAACTTACCCTTTCCAGTAAATAACATAATTAATATTATAAATTTATGCACTAATATGACCTATTTTACTTTCAACAATTTCTTTTATAAACAGAAATTTGGCCTACCTATGGGGAATCCCCTCAGTGGTGTCCTATCCTGTTTATTTTTGGAATTTCTTGAGAACGGACCAATAAAATACAGACTACCTAAAAATGTATCTTACTATAGATACATAGATGATATCCTAATTTTCCTCCCGAAAACCACTAAAATAGAAAGCATTACTAACAAATTGAACAAAATAGAACCGACCATTAAAGTTACTTTCGAAAAAGAAACAGATAACTCCATTCCTTTTCTTGATATTCTACTAATAAATAAAAATAATAATTTATCTTATAAAGTCTACCGTAAACAAACCAATAAGAACGATTATGTTCATGTTTATTCGCACCACAATAATAAAATAAAATCTGGCATCATAATTGGTTTTTACCTAAGAGCACTTAGGATATGCAGCAATGAATATTTAGATGACGAATTTAAATACATTGAACACTCTCTCAATACATTACAGTACCCAAAGTATTTTATACAAAATTCTAAAAGAAAAGCTCTACAGATTTACTCAAATTCTAAACAGAAAACTTATCCACCAGCCCTATAATAAATAGATATATAGCTTTACCAACCAATTCCAACAATAACCCGATTTACACAGAACTTAATAAACTAGGCATAAACATATCCCAAATAACTTCTGCAAGTATTATAAATTTAATCAAAACATCTAAACTGAACACGACACCCAATGTCAAAGCTGGCATATACTCCATTCCGTGTCTAGACTGTAATAAGGTCTACATTGGAGAGACGCAGCGTAATCTGGACAAGCGGATTTATGAGCATAAAAGAGCGATTAAAACTAACAACACACTTAACGCCTTATGTGCTCATACTATGGAATATGGTCATTACTTTGACTTTGAGAAATCAACTTTAATCAAAATAATACACAACAAGTCAACACGTCGAATAATTGAATCTGCCTTCATAGCCCTTTCCACAAATAAAATTAAACAAAGAATGGGCTTCTACAATATCTCCCCCAACCTATCAAAAGCAATCATTAGTGAAAACAAGATAATTCTAGACACCGGATGATTCCCTGAGCTTTAAATTAAATATCCTTTGGACCCCTTTCTGCTCTTTATTTTCTCCTCTTCTTTTCCAATGCTACTTCTATGTATATTTGATATATATGTGTTATATATATGTTTCGATCACATTTATGTGCATATATATATATATATTTATTTCTATTTTTTTTTTTTTTTTTTTTTTTTTGCATACCCTTCATCTCAACATGAACCCAACCACTATATATATTCCCCATAATTTACAGACTTTCTCGTCTTTTGTCATTTTTGTATTCTTCGTCCGCTCTTGACAAAGCCCACGTGAAATTTGGGCGAAACGTTGAGCGAAAAGGTCTTCCGCTTTTCCATTTTTAATTTCATATATATATATATGTATTAATATGTTATTATATTATTTTATTTAAATACTTAGTCTGCTGGAAATACCTGGATTTGATCTATCTGATCATCTTGGATTTTATTCCACTTAATTATATTTGTGTGCTGCTACTATGAGCATATAATCACATGGATGAATAGATGTTTTGCCGTTAAGGTAGAAAATGTCCAAATGGATGTTGTTTTCTGTGTTTAATAAGAAACTACCTAAACGAGGATAAATGGCATCGAATTGAGACTTCCATTCTATCATTTAAACTGAGTTTAAAATGGTCAATGATAATGACGGTTGCATTCTCTAATGTTTTGTTATTCCAATGTTATACCCGTCAATTGATATTCATTGAATTCACAGCGTGTCCTCTCTGGGCATATGCATATCTTAACCTGTCTACTTCAATTTAATATGTGTATTCTTCTCCTGGGTAATCGGGTCCTCGATAGTGTTAGATGCCGGTGGGTACCTTACGATGACACTTTTATGCATGTTTTAATGATTTAAATACAGACATTAGACCTTTACCGGGAGAGAATACTATGGGACAAGTCATTTATAGCATATGGGCGCCGCATGTTTGTTCGGTAAAATCCATGACAATTGCAAATGTAATCATGCAAATAACCTGTCTGTGTCGAAAATAGGAATGGGTTTAAGCCCGAGGAGAAATAGGGATATAGACAATTCAAGCTGATTTCTTCTGACATTATCAGCCGTTCTTCTTTAATTTCTATAACTCGTAAGTGAATTATGTAACTTGTTTCTTATAGATTATTTGAATCAGTGCATTAACAGAAAAGAAGGTATTACTATGCATAAAAGAAAAATAATGTGTATCTGTATTTATATCTCTATATCTAATGCATAAAATTATCTTGCCGGATTTTAGGAGTTTGTAATCGATCATAATTAATCTGATAAATCAATATTTTATACTGACTAGCCGACATTTTTTCCTTTCTATGAATATCTATTTTTCACTAAAAATTATTACGTTTTAGTTTCTTTCAAATTTTATTCATTCCGGTTCGGAACTATTTTAATATGGAACCATTTCTCACTTATCATATTCTTACGTTAGGTAATTATGTGACGTGTTTTTTATACAATATCTGAATGAGAGCATGAACAAAAACTTATGAACCTAAAATATGCAATAAAGAAAAATATAAATATCTATATATACAAAGTTTTAGCTAGTGTTTGTTTATGCGTTTATACGTTCACGAACTCCTTTTAGGTTTGGGAGATATACCATAACACCCATTTATAGTCTTAATCTACATTCCCCAGTTTACTTTCATTTTCATCAAGCGGGGTACAACATTAAAGTGGGGTACTCGTTCGCCCTTGACATAAAAAAGGACAATAAGAACGTGTTACTTTATTTTAAGCATGGTTTGAAAATTATAGAATTTAAAAATTAACTATAAAAAGTATTAGAAAGGGTGCACAAGAGTTTGCTATTTTTCCCGAAAAAAACGTGTGTCTCTCAAGGGGGTGAAAGAATAAAAATTTACCGAAAATTATTTCAATTAATGCCACTTTATTTAAATCCCCTTCCACCCAATCAATGCTAAGTGCATCCTTCGACCACATCTTAAATATTTAATATTATAAAATGTAAGAGATGAGAATAAAAAAGGTGTTATTGTGTTATGGGTAAGATGACGTCAGGTTCCTATTTCAATCTCAGAAAACGCTGAGTCCTCCTGCTAGTATAATATAAATGTGATTCTCTCTTTATCTATCTATCTCCCTCTCTTTCTATGTATCTAATAATGCAATTGTAAACAAAGCCCTATACCAATATCAAACACAACCTTGGTCGACTAAAATTTCACGAGAAATGTAATACTTGTATATAATTTGGTATTAGCTTTGTTTTACAATAATATCGTAAAGTCTGCAATCGACTCGAAGCAAAGATGACGTCTGTGTGACACTGCTGTCTTGCCGACGTTGGTTAATCTTGGGACCAGCACCAATGTGGCACGAGGCCGGTAGGCGAGGCGGCAGACCTTTTCGGAACGTTTATCCTTGTCGCGGCATCCATGTGGCAAAGCTGCTTTGCCGGGACAGCTCGGGGCGACACTCAATGTGACACTGATGCTTTTCAGTGAGACTGGTAATCTTAGGGACGAATTGTGGCGAAATGTCGAACGGGGGACGTCTGACTGCATGTGCACGTAATTCACTCGCCGTTCTTACCAGTGAGCAATCATAGTTTAGACGATAATCGCTGTCGCCTTCGCTTCTGGAACCGGCTAGCTGGGATGGGACCCTCTGTGCTGCAAAAGAACCTTAATTGTAATGAAATGGAATAAAACTATTTGTACTTTTTAAAATAAAAATATATTTATTTTCTTCCGAAGCACATTTTCATAACTTTACAGAGAGCGCAACACAACGCGTCTATCTCTGTCTGAATTTAAAAAAACAGTCTCTCTTTAGAGAGAAAGAGAAGGGAAGAATGTGAGAGAGAAGGAGAGAGACAGAGGGAGAGAGAAAGAGAGAATACTGGTGTCATCAGTGTACGCCTTGTCAAATGTTTATATTTGAGTTTCATAACCGATTTTCTCGAACGACAACAGTTTGATCTGTGACCCCATCAAATGCACCTGTCATTGAATTGTTTGGACACCGACCCTCAGTCCTCCAAACATGACCGAGGCAGGGCGCACTCAGTGATCTAAAAATGCAGAGAGTCACTGTTCTTGAAACAAGTCTGGCACAAGGACCACGAATATCACGCATTGTGCCATATCTGTATATATTGTAATTCATTTTTAACTTAAGAATTGAAATTTATAGAAATTAAAAAAAAGAAAGATTATAAATTGTAATATGCAGTCATGATAATATAAATAAACGGGGATCTTCATTCATCCCTGAAAAACAGATGCTGCTTATCATTTTTTATCTTTTTTGTCTTGGCTGGCGATGGGGCATCTTACTGGATGCCAGACATTCAACCGCCATTTCAGAGACTCCAACCGACAGAGATATTTTAAAGATTCCAACCGTTCTTTTATTTAAAAAACAAAATCTCTTTTGCATTTGTTTCCCCGGTTATATTCACCAAGTAGTTTTTGATTTTTTTTCATGAGCCATATTGCTACTATGGTTACTGCGTGCACGTGTGTATAAGCACATTCTCTCACAAACCTATAGGTCGGAATTTACAGACATTGACAATAGAATTAAGTAGACTGATTCAATAAAAAGAATATACGGGAATAGTAAATTTCGAGTAGTATGACATAGTGGAGAAATAAACAATTGCGAACAGAATTACGCTCCCTTTGATAATTGATACGTTGAAGAGAATTGTCTGTCACCATAAGTGGCGCTG